>JAECWO010000051.1:0-370727 GCA_018150735.1 Drosophila sp. 14030-0761.01
ATTCCTCATCAGTAATAATAGCTGAGTCGATTAAAACATGCTCTTTTCTTTGTGATCCATCCTACAACAAATCAAGATCTCGGAGACCATTAGAGCTAGAGCTGCCAAATTTGGAATGTCGCAGATCCAGTTTTTTTTCACGCAATTATTTGCATACTTTTGGGTGTATATTAACAGGGATGGCAAATTGTGGAACTTTAATACGATTTGGTTATTTGGAAAAAGACATTTGCTGTTTATGATTGACGTTAAAAAAAGAATTATAATACAAAAAGGTGGATTTGAATGTTGATGTTGATCAAGTTTAAGATTGATCTTCTCCCAAGGAGCGCTGATATAATTTTGTCTCTAGTTTTGAACTCCTAGTATGAGTATTCTATAGTTAATTAAAAAGCCTATAGCCTAAAAAGTTTAAACCAAACGCTGCGTTGCTAACCAATAAAGATAGAGATAAAGTCAATGTGATAAGGCAATTTTATAAACATTCTCTCATATGTATGTATGTATATATTCACAGATATTTGTTCTCGATTGCACTAATAATGTGTGTGTGCGATTTTTACAGTTTCGAAACGTATTTTGATTGCAGCAGAAGTTGCAAAACGTCATCGGCACAACCCCAGCAAAGAGTTACCCCACTACCACCATGTCCATAGTTGTGAATGACCACTTTTCCGCCTCGCTGCTCGGCCTCTAGACGTAGTTCTCCACGTCCTGGTCGCAGGCCAACCCAATCTTTTAGATGCTGTGCATGTTCTATGCCGGGAACAAACCGGCGACATCCTTCTAAAATGAACTTTTTATCCGAAGCAGATACGTTTCGGTTATAGTCCTTCTCTTGATGGGTCCCACCGAGAACTACGGTATCACAGCTGTTGGTTGAAATCGGTTGAATCAGGCCAAAATTGCATAATTGTTATCTTGTAACTCACTTGGGTATAATGTAGTTGCCATCATCACTCTCATCCAATATGGCTGTATATATCCAATTGGCCGCAATGCGGGACACTTGACCGCGCACAGCGTACATCTGATTGTCATTTATTAATTCTCGGGAACCCAAGCCCGTGCAGTTTACAATAACATCATATGGTGATGAGAGAATAAAGCTATCCAGATCAGTGACCTTATGTCGAACAATTCGTCCACCACTTTGTAGGAAACGCTTCATTAGATAGGGCAACAACTTGACTGGTTCCGAAGTGTAGGTGATAAAAGAAAGGCCCGATCTGGAAATGAAAAACGCTCTAATGAGCCCGTAAGATCTTCTTCTGAAAGTCTTACGTAAACTTCACAGTCCTTCCTTCATTGTAGCGCTGAAGTTGCTCAGTTGTCAAGTCGTTTGCTCCATAGACAATATCACGCCAGAAATCACCGACACTTGACTCAGAAGTGCTGAGCCGAATGCATGGTATAAGGCATACACCAGCCTCAGCGGCATCTTCACTCAGCCAAATCTTCTCCAGAAAATCGTGCATACTTTTCGACCATTTGCTAGATGAAAAATATAAAATTAGTTTACGAAATTCAATAGATTAAAATTTGTTCTAATTACTAGACTTTGGCTTCATCGGTACCGCCCAGCAGATACGGTCCCCAGAGACCAGCCGATCCATCTCCAGTCGTATTCGGTGTGAACTCATCCGACAGAATGGTTACCTGTATTGGAGTCTTCAGCTCATTGTTTCGGTAATGCTCTAAAATTTTAATGGCACTTGATACACCATTGACACCAGCCCCAATAATCGCAACATTCGGCATGACTTTAGCGTACGAGATGAAAACATATACTAAACAACAGCTGGTAGTACTATTTCTCGCACTGGCCTCTAATCAAACTCACTACACAACCAATAAACTGATAGCAAAAGCTTCGATGTCGGTGGCCTGCAATCTATCTCTACTGAGAACAAATTAAAGCTCAATCTAGTAGTCCTTGAAAACTTCACATAGTTGGCTCTGATTTTGGCCAAAATTTGAAACGTCAATGTGAGAATCATGTTGGTTATTTTCAACCAAATACAAATCATTCGTTTTCAGACTTTCGAACAATTCGTTTCGACTGGCTTCTAAATTTTTAGTAAAAAATTTCAAAATTTTTCTTTTCCTTAAAAATTAACCAAAAAAAGTAAGTTGAAAATATTGTATTAATATCCTTTTAGAAAGGATGTGTGGTTTTAATTGTGTTTCTTTAATTTCAATATGCAGCAAATAAAAACTCAAGATGTGTGACCCCTGTTGCGGACCTTTTGAGGTAAGTTGATACACCCGATGATACACCTGCAACACAAATTCCACATGCCAAACACAACTCGTTCGTAGTGTTCTCCCAAATGTTATAATGCCGCCCAATTGGACGCAATACCACAATGTGGTCCACGAGTTCCGCCACCAATGCCGAAATGCATCACAGTGCAGCAGCCACCGCGCATCATATGCAAAAAACGTGTGGTTTTCACCGAAAAAATCGTACCCGAGCCCATGGTTGTCAATCGTTGTCGACAGATAACCATTCCCAAAGTGGTCGATACCACCAGGGTGATAAAAGTACCGAAACTTATCTGGGTCTCGCAGATGGTACGTGAGCCTAGAGTGATTTACTATCCGTCCATGATACCAGATCCCTATGTGGTGTGTTTTCCCAAACGTGTTTGCGAACCCCGCGAAGTTTGCCAATCGATATTGTGCCAACCGAAGCCCCAGACAATCGATATACCACCACCAAGGGAATATTGTTGCTATCCAAATGGGCCGATCAACTATAAGCCTAGTGCTGCGTGTCCGCCATGCCCGATGGGATCGAGTGCTCCGTGTGCGCCGTGTGGTCCACTGCCTTGTTTTGGAACAAATCAATACCCACTCGGTGAAGGAAGTTGTGGGCCATCATGTGGGCCGTCCTGTGGACCTTCTAGTGGGCCGTCCTGTGGACCTTCTAGTGGACCTTTTTGTGGACCTGCTTGTGGGCCTTGTGGGCCTTGTGGTCCATTAGGACCTCCTTGTGGGCCGTGTGGATCCTGGTGTTAAGAGTATCCTTTAATGCAAGTGTGGAAAGACTTTGTTTCTGTGAAAAGCTTGCTTTAGGCTTCCTTTTAGTCCATTTATACACCGAAATCAACTGAAATCAAGGTGAGCGCAACATGCTTTTGTATTGTCTTGATACGTTAATCGGCGTATATCAAGGCGACGCAAACGTGTTGTTGCTCGCCTTGATATCCACTACACTTCACGTATCACGACCACAATCCTCCAAGCACCTCTAATCGCCTTTCCTTTCATCTTGCAGCCCCGTGGATGCCGTAGCCGCGAATTGCGTTGTGGTATTATGTACACCACTTGTGACTGCATCAAACGTAATGGACTGCAGGATAAATGCCCACGATCGGCATGTCAAGGACGACCCGCCTGCATGTGCTTCCCGGTGCCAACTTGCGGACCAGCTGCCTTCCCATTGCGTTTTGCCAACATGACGATGGGGGTGAACAACAAGCGCATGCGATGTGCGGCAACAGGGGCTTGTTCTGGTGGAGGCGGCAGCAATGGAGGACGCGCCTGTGGAGGTGGTGGAGGAGGCGGTGGATGTGCTCCATGTAATGATACAGCCTGCTGTGGCCCTCACAGTCCGCCTTGCGGTGCCCCATCACCTATACCCTGCTCCCCCGCTCCTGGTATGTGCGCTCCGCCATTACCAGAGGGCGGTATACCCGATCCACGTGTATGGAACTATTGTAACACGCCACCCACATATCCATGTAAGTGCGACCCATCCAACATTCCATCTGATCCTTACTTCCTTGGGTGAAAGGGGCACCGTATGTCAACGACTGAGCTAGCCACAGCATTGTTTTTGTTCAATTAGTTCTTCTATATAACACATTCCAACCTAACCCTAAAGGTCCAAGTAATTTTCTGAGTAAAAAGGAGGAAAACATTCCTTGCGTCTGGTGTGCACCGTGCAAAGCTCATTGCTACAACACTCCACCGAAATGCTGTTGCTAGAGAACCCAGTTAATTTTTAAGAAAAAGGTGTACAAAATTATCAATATCAAAATTCCTTCTTGACCCTTCTTTCTAAATACCTTTCTCCCCATGTAAGTAGGTGTTATAGCTGTTTTATTCATATGCTTACCATTCTTATCCCCACAGGTGGTTTCTAATTGAGGAGTGGCCAATACACAGCAGTCGATCCAACTATGGTAGAGGGAACTCTGAGATCATCAGTGCCACATCTATCTCTAAAACACATCGGAAGCAGTGAACCAAACCAATGGGAAATGGACATGTTAACTAAGTATTTGTTTTTGGTGGTAACTAAATTGGAAGCAAGTTGAATCATGAAAGTGTTAGTAGCATCGCCCATAACACCTGGTGATCCCAAAAAGAAGAAGAACGCCGAATCTGGAAAATATATTGGCGAATATCCATCCCAGTCTTCTTCTTCAACTATTACAAAATTCCTTTTTCGATTTTCGATTTGGCCTAAATCAAAATTATTAGTATTACAAAATTCAGATTTGCAATTTTTTTTTTGACTTTTTGATATAAATATAACATTAACTGAACATTACAGTGGTTTTATTTGGATGGTGAAACATACTAATATTACTTGCTCCAGTTCTTTAGTAGATTAAAAATTTAATAAATTTGTCATTAATCGAAGAACATTGCTTAGAAAAATAATAATTAGAAGCGCCTCTACTGGGCATACGGTATCGCGAACAATATAGAAATCGGAAGAACTGGTGCAATTAAAGTAGTTCAAAAATTGAATAAATATTTGTCATTTATCGAAGAACATTGCTTAGAAAAATAATATTAGAAGGGGCATACGGTATCGCCAACAATATTGTGATTGTTTTTTATTTTTCGTTAAACTTTTTGTATCAAGCGCTCAGCAACATGTACATATTTACATTAGGAGGTGCGGGCCGTAAAACCTATCTGATAAGCAACAATAGCTAAAGTGTTTACAAAGAGAACAAATGCAATGTAACTTTGATTAGCGCGAAAGCTTACAGAGCCCAACTACAACGACGTTCTATAATCAAAACACTTTGAATTTCGCATTCCCATAGACACACACATATAAATATAAGTCTTAACGTATACAAATATCGTAAACTATCGAGCTTTTATTTGAAATTGAATATAACTTTATTTTCTCTCATACGAATTGTTTGTTGAGTCAATGGTTCATTTTATATGAGTTACTGATCCTGGTATATCAGGACTTTTTCAAATAAGTTTTAAATTTAAGGGGGAAATTTCAAAGCTACATATGCTTTAAATTTCATTTAACCCAAAAAAAAATAAAAATATGGCAAAAATGTACATAGTTTGTATACTTTTTTGCTCCGCAGTAGTTTTGGTTACACTTATTTTAATACTAGTCATTGCCCTGGAGACTAAGTTTAAAATAGACGAAATGACGACTTCAACAACTATGATGTTGGACTATTAGACGCGAGACCTTCAATTGGAATCTGTACAATTTACCAGTGAGTATAAATCTTAAGTATGGAATTCGTAAATGATAGAAAAGTATACCTACAGATGGCCAATATGATAAATGTTTTATGTCGGTAATTTATGTTGATTACGCTGTTCTTTGGGTCCTATTAATATTATGAGTTTAGTCGAATAGATGTTGAATAAATCAACTACTAAACTACTTTCAATTGATTTTAACTAGTTATAAATTTGAAAAACAACCTTGAAAGGACGATCCGGGATGTGAGCTGGAGGTTTTAAGATTTCTGACAAACAAAAAAAAAATAAATTTGGAGTGAACAACAACAGCACCAGCAACACATTTGCTATCAAATTTAGATTCGAAATATATGGGACCTAGTCGAAACTTTTCTACAAAACAATATACTAATTCATCTCGGACTGGTATGTAACAATGGTTTCTTAATCACAGTTTGATGGATTGATGTAAGATTTTCCCTTTTACTGTAAAAGTGCTATATAATGGATTGATGTAAGATTTTTCCCTTTTACTGTAAAAGTACTATATAATGGATACCCGGAGAAAAAGAAGTCGTTCTGTTACTATTAGTTTAATCGTAACAATTATCATCATAACTTTAAGCTTCACCCTTATAGTGATAATCGGATTAATTATGTATTTCGACAAAAATGTGACACATACGATTATTAACCGCAAAATTAAATAAACCTTTTGGATGTGCGAGAAAATATACTTTGTGAAATTTTTTTCAAATAGTCTTACGGTTTTTTAATGGCGCCAAAGTAGTGTTAAAAAACGCTACAAAATTAGGTTTGAAAAGTAAAAAGCAGATGGAGCCACTAAAAATCTAGGTGGCTCTTGAATCGGCAAAGATAACCGATAGCACAGCAGCGACCTCTAGCACAAATTGGCAGCCTCTAGTGCAAATTTTCAGCACTGCCTTAACGGAAATTCAAAGTAAAAAGCGACAAACATATTTCTTTACAATGAAAATGTAAGAAATGTTCTAAGTGAGTAAAGAAAGCTACAAAATTAAAATCAAGATTAAATTCAATAAAAAAGAATTGAACCTCCAAAGTTTTGGATAGCAAAGCCTATATATGGCTTTTATTAAAAATATAATAAGTAAATTTATATTTTGTTTTAGGGGTCATGTCTGAGCGTTAGACCAACTAAAGATCTATTAGGTTGCAGTCGCGAACGTTAAGTCCTGATTGGCTATGATTTGGATGTGTTTTTTGTTTCATTTCGTGCCATGTTTTCTTCTGCGCCAATTACATAATAAATATAAAACTAATATGTCTGCGAATATTAAAAATAGTTTGAATTTATCGATGTGGCAAAGGTTTATAATGACCCCTGGCAAATATCTATACCACATCTGAACCAAAGTCATTCCAATTAAATTTAAAATGCACCTCAAACAAGCAAACTGCACATATACATACACTCACAGAAAAAAGAGCATCGTCGGTGAAAGCGACCGCTAAACATAGCAACTAACTAACTATCCACTCACTAGAACTGCAAACAAATGTCTAGCGACAAGTCGTGGTGGGCGTAGAACACAGGAAATTGTCGATTTGTGTGCGCCGCTTATAAAAAGCGCACTTTGCGATCATTAATACGAATACATCCTGAGCTCAGAGCGTATTCATGGCGTTGCATAAGTTGATTTAACAATGAGTTTTCAAAGCTAAAGCGAGATGTAATTTCAATTGCATTATATGTTCAAATTTAATGCCTCATTTGGTTGTGTGTGAAAATTTATAGATTTCAAATCAATGGAAAATTCGATCACAGTTTTCCCGCTACAGAGACTGTTCCACATGGTAAGCAAGAAGATGCCAATGCCTCACATATTCCGTATTCGGTTCATCTGTTTACTTGCCATAGAAATTTTTGTCAAACGACTACAATTCTCTAGCAAAATTATTTATTTGGATTTATGTTATAATCAAACCACTTGTTGAAGCAGCTTGAGTTGCTATGCCTAACATAAACACAATTGAAATCGGAGACCGTGTGCCGAGCACAAAGATGCACACACACACACACACACACACACACACGCACAGACAGAGTGAATAATGTACGCAAAAATTTGAATAGATATTGTATATAGGAGGGATAGCAACTTGACGACGACGAATAAGATGACAAGAGATGTATAAAGTGAGCTCAGTGTCAAAGGAAATCATATTTTATCCAGCAATTAACTAGCTAGGTATCTAGGTTTTAATTGTGTCAGTCGTACGTTAGTCGCAATTGTCAAGAAATATACGAATTCCTATTGTTTTCTAAGAGCAAGAGAGGTCTTTATCTCCATGTCCGAGTCGTAATCACAGACTTTCAATTCAATTAAGGGAAATTGTGTCACGCGCTGGGCAAAGAAAGACTATTGTGTGGCATCAATATTGTATATACATACACTTTGTTGTATCTTTAGGATATGTCTGCATATTACTAGTTCTTATTTGGATTATATAGTTGGAGCTTAAGTTCAAGGGGCAATGATTTCTATAATAGATAAGTTGAAACTTATTAAAAGTATTTTTTATCAACCTTTAAAAAGTATCAGTCTGAATATCTGTAAGATGTACCAGCTACTTTTCATTTTGATTAGGTGCTTATATTGATATTTGCTTCTGTTTCAATTTTAAAGCAGTCGAAATAATATCCGATTTTTAAATAATATAGTTTTTAAATATAAGAAACAAATGTTGCTTAAATTAATCAAAATAAAGTACTGTATGAAGGCAATTTGGTTGCCCAATTATTAAAGATAATATCTTTATTTATGGGGTGAAAGATTTGAGAAAAATGTGACAAATATTTGCTATATGTAGGTATGTACGATCAGCAAAAACTTCATCATTCTTTTATTTTAATAAAATATAATTTTTCAAAATATTTATTGTGAAATAGTTCAACAAATCAGGTAAAGGCCAGAATAGTTTTAGTTATTGAGTCAAATTACAATAAGGTGAAGGTGAGATATGTAAGCTCTTTTAAATAAAAACATTTAAATACTCTGCTGAACTATATGTTTTGTTTTTTTTTTTTTTGTTGGAGCTCATATGGGATTTAAATTCCAATTATAGTTAATCCTTTATAAATACGTAAACATATATACATTTGTACTAAATATGTACATTTCGCCAAGCCACTCAGCTCGAGACCAGTTAAAAAATTCTTCTTAATTTCAATGCCTGACATAATTGATCATGGATGATCCTTGATGATTTCCTTTTGGATCTGTTACATGAACTTACTCGAATGGCAAGATAATCCTTGATTTGTTATCTGAACTTACTTGAAAGCCAGTGAGAACTGATTTAGTATATACTAAACACACACACTCCTATGACTGTATATACACATGTGTGTGTGTATGTATATTATTTGATTAAGACCGACACTTGCCATAGTGTTGATGATGTATTTGTACAATTTTTGCATATGAAAAAGCACTACGAAGTCGTCGTCAGACGCTGCCGTCGACGTCGACGTAGATGGAAGCGCCGCGGCTTGCAGCACTTGTTAAATGAAATCAGTGTGTGTTGCACGAGTCGAAACGAGAGAAAAGAATAATTTATTTTATATATATGTGTATATAGAAAATGTAACACGATGATGATCATATGGATTATCATCAACGCCTACGCTGACGCAGTTGTCAGCGCCGTCGTCGTCGTCGTCGCCATCGTTGCTTCTGCATGGATTATGACACGAGCTTCATTGGAGGAGCTTGATATGTTCAGAATTTCTGGAACGGGAAGTGGCGATCAGTCTCGCAAAGAACTCGCTACGGTGTTGTTGTCTTCGTGTGCGGTTTATCATCAGACCGAGAGCCATAGAGGAATACGTATACGTTCCCACCTCAAGTAGATCCAGATCCATATCCCGATTTCGATCCCGTTACCGCTTGCGACTGCATTGGGCCGCAGGAAGAAGAATGCCGACCATTACAGAGGATTGCATCGATGGCTTTCAACAGTACTATTCAAGGCCCCCAGAGCGTCCGAAAAAGAAGTCGTTAAAGCAAATGATATACGACTCAGAGGATAATTCATATTTCGGACGTACCATCGAAAGTTGGGGTGAGTTACATAAATGCTTGGACTTCATCGCCATAATACGTAAATCTTGATATAAAATGTCAAGCTGTGCCACAGTTTGCCACTTTTAATCAAAAGGAATATCTTTTGAATACATATGAGTTAAACGATGTGTGTTTCGATGTGTGTGTTCGTCGTGCCTTTATTGCCCAGCCAATGACAGTTTCTAGCCTCCATTCTGCTCTGGATGCTGTGCTCTGTTCTCTTTGACCTTTGGCGGACACACACTCACGACCGTCGACTGATACCGCCGACAGCAGATACTTATCCCTATATCGGTCAATTATGTCATTATGCAATCAAACTATGCACAGGCATACATATAAGCCTCTACTATATCTTTAGCTACAGCTGCTGACATTGACTTCAATTTTAGATATTTAAAATGAGCAGACAAATAAGCTCAGACTTGAACAAATAATATCCATATGGAATAAATTCCAATATATTTATTCTAAGAAAAAAAAAAAACAAATTTAAACAATGCAGTATATTATAAATTTGAATTGGGAAAACTTTAATCTTTTATAAAATTAAGACGAAGGAAAATATTTAAAGCTCAGGCTACCTAATAAAACCAGCAGGACTTTTGATTAAGGAAAATAAGTCAGCTAACAATGGTGATCAAGATTAAATCGCAAAGGATATATATGGTGATCAAATTTCTGCCATGCCCATCTTTCCGCCTATATGAAATAGCTTCCATAGAAATCATTAATCGTAAAAGTACAACAAAAAGGCAAAGAGTTCAATTCGCTAGTAATTTACTCAGAGCATTAATGCAAATTTCGAAAAATTATATCTCTATTTGCTTCAGGATGAGAAACCATCGTTAAATTAAAATACTAAGTTTAAGAAATGTGAGACTAAATTTGAAACATCTTAAAGTAGGCAACAAAATAGTTAAGTAAGAACCTGTCAAAATAAGACGTTTAAGACATAATATTCAACATTATTCAATCAAAGTTAGTTCGGTTTTCTAGCTTAAACTTAAAGACATTTTAAAGTTTTTTAAGATGCAGTCTGGGGAACACAATTCTTATGTGATATAAGTATGTACATAAATTATCGACAAAATTTATATTTTGTCAATTTTCAGTTCAATATTTCGGTTCAGACACAAGGTTAATATAAACAAAATCTGTGAAATCGTTTCAACTTGAATTTTGTTTATAAAACAACGAAAGCAAAAAATTCAAACAGTTCTTTAACTATCTATTTTCAAATTTCATGAACTGTTTTTTTTCGGTTCGAATAAGTATATGAATCATTCTTATACAATGTATCATTCAATTAACTATGACACTCTTAAATCGTCTATAACTTTTAAACAGTTCTATATATTTTTCCATCATATTCAAACTATTTACAAAAGAAATGGTGATAAATTTTATTTATGTATAAAAAAAGAAACAAGGTTGCAATATGTAAATAATCTCAATATACAGCAGCTTTCAATGAAAATTGTTTTACGTTTCATGAGCGTGACAAAAATCGCTATTAAAGAAATCTAAGCTTTTATATTTGCTCTAGTCTATACATATACATATGTATAAAGAATTTTAAAGTATATGTCATTGGCATACTAATCTTTGACACCGCATTTAACAACTAAAACTTTTCCCCATGTTTGGGGGGACACCTTAATCTCAGAGGTATAAGTTAATGCAAATTGATTGACAGAAAACCTTCATAGAGAATACTGTACATACGTCAGCATACTTTCAAAGTTATACAAAAAGTTGGATTATTGAATGTTTGTGTCCATAAGCCATTTCCCTGCCACTCAGACCTATCACAATCGCAATCGAAATCGATTATCTCGAAAGGATGGCTTGTCAATTGCACAACCTCCATGTCAAGCCGCTTGCCTTGCTTCCCCTCTTCCCCTTCCCATTGCTCCTACTGCCAAGTACCACTCAATGGTGACACTCATTAAATGCACAAACTAAGCACACTCGAACAGGAAGAGGAACTCTGACATAGCCTGGCTAACAGGTCTTAATTTAAAGGGCTACATCGAAATCAGAAAAAAAGGATAAACACCAGAACTAGGAGAGAACGGAAAACTATAACTGTCAGGCACATTGATGATAGCCTTGATTCTAAACATGAGCCGGTTTCCGTTAAAGTTAGTGAGGTCCTTCTGCCACTGCCACTGACTCTGCTTCTTCGTCGTCGTCAAGTTGTAGCCAACTCTGATTCCATATTTCATTTTTAATGAATGTATGTTCATATATACATGAGAATACTATGCATAAGGATGTCGAGGACTTGGAATAAAACTGGAGCGCGTGTCTCACATACGCTCATACATACGTATGTGTATGTATGTATGCATGTAGTAAGTATCCTTTTCTCCTTGCCCCAGCGCCGGTCACGCATAAATATTTGTGGAGTTTGTTCTGCTGCTAACAACCCTCTGAATGGCATGAATTCCACCCTGGGAGCATTGGAAAGTCCACTGGAGTTGGTGCTGCTGCTGCTTCATCTTCGTCGAGTTGTATATTTTGTGTTTTGAAAATACTCTGCATTGGCGTGTTGTGTGAGTTGTATCCTGTGACCGCATTTGAAAAACAGGTTTTGCGGGCAAGCGCACACTTTTTGAACACACTCTCTGCTGCTAATGGCGCAGTTGAGTAGCTCAAGGATACACACTCACACACACACACACACACACGATTGTTGGTGTTTTTCCTTTTCCCTTTTGGGTTTTGGCAACGTTCCAAGCGATCCTGTACAACTGAGAGAGAGAGAGAGAGAGACTAAGCGAGTGAGTGAGAATCCAGAGAGAGGGAGAGAGGGGGACATAACAAAAAGTCACTCCATGAACAATGGATGAGTGAGACTTTCGTGGAGACATGCAACAGTCATCATTGGCTTAGGACATGCAACAGCCGCACAAAACAAGAGCAAACAATGCATCAGTTAACTGTGCATTTGCATTTGCGTTTCTCAAATGCATTTGGGGACAAAAACGCTGCCTTTAGCACGAATGACATATTTTCAAGTGCCCCCGTTTCTACACTGCTACAAATTTGTGATGGGAAATTATTTGAATTATTTTCATTTTATAAACAAATTTATTTTTAAAAATAGTATTTTGTATTCACACTCTGTAGTGCATCGACTTTAAAATTTATATTATATATCTAAAGAGCGATTTATCAGTTAATTGCAAATTTAAATAGGTAAAAATAAATCTCTTTCATAACATAAAGAAAACTTTCTAAAAAAAAAATTAAATGAAAAAGTTTGAAAGTAGATAAAAAAGGTTTTTACGAAAAAATTTCTTTCCAGGATCCAAATTGATTATAAGTATATGTATAAATTACAATTTTCATTATTGTTTAGTGCTCAAAGCTTACATTTTTTTTTTTCCACGTCGTTTACACTTCATGACCTAATTTTCTTATTGTCCGTTAAGATTAGAAGATTGCATTTTTAAATTTTGTCTTACAATTGCACAATTTGAAAAATGATTACTCATATCATAATTCAGCGCAAACAGTCTAAATTTTCCAGTTAATTATAGTAAACTATTTGTTTAATATTTTCAATCGATAGCCTTTGTTATAAATATTTATGAGTAATTTGAGAACATCTTGTCAAAGTATTGCGTCATTGAATATTTCTAGCCAATTGTTGTTTCCTTTTCCGAATAGGTTGGAAAGTACAATACATTTATATAAGAAAGTAAAAACTTTAAATGTTTGTATCAACCTAAAGATTTTTATGTATGTAAATTTGTTAGTTAATAAACAATTCATAGTGGCAACTATTTTACTTGTACCTATTAGATAATAGTTTAATGTTTTATGCTATAATCAAATTGACACATCAAGATACTAGAGTATCTCAAAATTTCAATTATTTTATTTGAATTTATTATTATAAATTTGATTAAAAAGAATTTTCGAACTAAATAAGGTTCAATAGAATAAATTATTCATATATTAAAATTTATTTTTCTTTCCAACTACTTTTTATCAAACTGGCTGTTATTTGCTTTGGAAATTTCCAATTTTTCCCTAGAAATGATAGTTCATATGGAATTTGAGAACTCTTTTATACATTTTACTGCCACTACTGTTGCAAAGAGGAAATGACGTTTTGTTTTTGAATATTTTCTCTCAGTGTAGCCCTGAGCAATTTGCACAAAATGTGCAATCGCTAATATGTCAGAGTCTAATTAAAACAAGTGCAAGCCCAATAATGTTCCCCACGTCAATTAGGGACCCCGGCCCAACCCGAGTAGAAAATCTCAGAATCGTAATACCCGAAAACCGAAAGAAAATTTCACTCACTTGTGGGTAATGCCGCCAAAATGTATATTTTCCACTCAAAACAAACTCAGTTGAGTTGATGCCCTGGGGTTCAAAGCTGAGGCCAAGAGCGGGAAAACGGGAGACAGACACAGAGACAGACAGAGAGAGAGAGAGAGAGAGAGCGAGCGAGCAAGAGACTATCTGTTTCTGACAGAGAGATAGAGAAAGAGAGAGGGACAGAGAGGTCGAGTCGTTTTCAACTCACATACACAAAACCAGAAACATATAAGCCAAGTCTGGGCACTGCGATATTGACAGACTTCAGTTTCGGATTTCAGTCTGAAATATGTTTTGAGCGGCTGCGAAACGTTGAACGGGTCAAAAACTGGAAAATTCTACAATTTTCTGACACACTAGCTTAAACAACTCACCGAGAATTGTGTGTGTGTGTTGGCCAGGCCAACACCAAGTGGAAAGAGTGAAGTGTGTTTTCGAAGAAATTTACAAAAATATAATAATAATAAAATTAAAACAATGAAATCATTGAATTTGCTTTGGCTAGCCTTAGCTTCGATGGAAAAATTAATATTATCATAAAAATCGAGATGGAAGAAGATTCATTCATATTGCCTCTTAAATTTTTGTCACGCCCGAGACACACACACAAACACACACTCCAATACCAACACGCATGCAAATATTCAGTTATAAAAAGTATCTTGAGGTTTTTTTGAGGCTCCGCGTAGAAGAAACGCTTCAAAAGGTGTGGTTGTTTGTAAGCTCCAAAGAGCGACACCAAAGAGACTCGAATATACAGTGTTTGTTGGTATTGCTGTGTGTGTGTGTGTATCTGTATCTGTATCCGTATGTTTTCAAAAGAGCGCGCACATTTTGTGTTTTGTGTTTTGTAAGAAAAATGCTAACTACTAAATACAGTTTTTTTTATCTTCGATTATGCCGGGTCAAAGCCATCAAGCGATGCGGAAATGTGCAATACTCTCCATTTTAGTTGGCTAGCAAAAATTCTGATTAGTCTGATTCACAAAAGTATCTATAAGATACAAAGCAAGCGGTTTTTGGCTGCGCAAAAGAAAGGCGCCAAATATATTCCGGATACACTTGGTTAATCCGAGCCGGAAGAGTCAAAGGGAAGCAGGCTAGCTGGTTAGAGGGTGGCGGGTAGCGATTGAGGGGGCGCACACACAGAGTATATATGTATAGAGAAATTTGTGGAATGCTACAAAACAAAACAGAGAGCGTAAAAGGACTCAGGCGAAATGTAAAAGAGAGAGAGAGAGAGAGAGAGGGGGTGACAAATGGAGTGAAACAGAGGGAGGGTAGAAAATGCGAAAATGTGTAGAAAAGTTGTAAACTGTGTATATATACATACATACATACGAACATACATATACAAAAACCAAGTGAAGAAATATATGAAAATGACAGAGAGCAATATCCTTGAATGTGTATCCTCAAAACAAAACTAAATGAGTAAATGAAAATATGTGATTTCCCCCACCTCTAGCTGCTCTTAACTTAAAAATATTTATTGCTAATATTACAAATAACATCACCAAATATAACAAAAGATAATCTACAACAAATCCCACCAAAATGTCGAAACCTGTACCAATGCCAACATCCAATACGGATGAGGATCTGCATAATATACGTAAGCCCGAACCCTTCAGGCTTGGCAAGTTCTTATACAATTCTGAAGAGGGTACGGTTATGGGACGTGATCGTGCCTCATGGGGTAAGTTCAATTTGTGTGTAGTAAAAATGAACCATTAAAGAGTTTTACCCCTAGATTATGTGTATTCGTGGCTGACATGAGTCAGAAAGTCAATCAATAAAATCAATATACATACATATTTAGCTCCTTGACCATTCGTGTAATTAACAACAGCTGAAAAAAATTATTTTCGTTAATGCATAGTTTGTAATTAGAACTTTGGAGACAGGGCTACAAAACATCTTCTCTAACTTTTAAATAAAATTGTTTCAAGCTGTAATCTAATTTACCATAACATGCAATGAAAGACCTTGCATATATTTATATACTGTTATCTTTATATTTTGGAAATACCCCGAAACCCATATCGGTCATGCCTTTTTAAAACGAATAAATACTGCTAGAATTTCAGAAAAGCCAAACTTTAGGTACACAACTAAACCATATCCCCCAGGCTATAGAGTTTCCTTACATATTTAATAGATGAAGTCGTTCTTCAATTTAATCCTAGCTTTATCTAGTCTCGGTTTGAAGTGAATTCTATGCCTTTACAACCTCTACATAACTTAATTCCCCAGAACATTTAAATTTCCGAATTTCTATAGTTGGAGATTTGCTTTTTGTGCTTCCGCGACTTGCAGTCAATGTCACAAAACTTTTGACAGTAATTACTCGTAAATCCTTCCACCCCTGCAAATCATTCAGCTGTGAGTTATGCGTCACTTTTCTTCCACTCTTACATGGTTCGCTCCCTAGTTAACTACCCCAGCACAACTGCTAAGTGCAAGTTGCGAAATATTTTTAATTACACACTAGATGCAAATGGGGTTTGGGCGGATACTTTATTTTTTGCATTTTTCGTTCTTTCCACAACTTTGCGCCACTTTTCACAATCGGTTGACACACTTTCAGGTGGCAGAAAAAAAATGCTCGAAATGCCATAATTACGTTATCCCATGCACTTGTTAAAATGTAACATGACGTTGATAACACTGACAACCAAAATCCGGGAGAGGCAACATAAAAAAGAAAACAAAATTAACAAGAGCGTGTCAAAATGTGCATAATCCTGTCAAGTTAATGTTACAATGACGTACAAATCAACCTCCATTTTTGGAAACTGTCTTTTCTGTCTACCTAATACTAAACAGCTAGATGGATAGATAGGCTTTTATGTCCCTTATTAATGAGGCAATTTTGGCTTGCCAAAATGAACTACAAATGGACTGTCATTTAATGACATCTCAATGCGAAACTCTTGCCAAGTGTCGTGTCCTTCCGAAAGTGCATGTGCGCACATAAATCTAAAGTATACTGCATTATGCTAAAATAAATACAAGGCCATTGTCACTGTCTGGATGGAATAATCCTTTTCAAATGCAAATAACCCTAGTAAATTTACAAAGTTATAACAATGACTAGTCATAATTTGGAACTTTCGATTTTTTTTTCCTTTCATTGTATAAGTATATCTTTTGGAACAAATAGTTAAATCCGCATCATAAAACAACCTCTCTCAAGAGACTAATAATTTTAAAGACTCGTTTTAGTGCAGCGAAGTTTGAATCGAGGGATGATTTTTGGCTATAGAATGAAAGAAAATCTTTGAATTTTACTTATTCTAAACACAATTATTTCTTTTCCAAATCCCAAACACATACGAATACTTCTTTATTATACTATTTTAAGTTTCTACATAAATATTCCACTTGGTTTTCTCCTAGAACTTAACAAACCTATTGTTTAAGACAAGCACAGTTTTCTGTTTGAATCTTGAAGATTGTTATTTTATATCAATTTATTACATTATTCTGAACTGAATAAGCATTACAAGCTTAATGCTTTTGGTTGCATTGAAGCTAGAAAACATGACTTGATTAAAATGTCTGTTTATGGTAATAAAAGATACATTTTCATGGAAATGCCTTATGGGATGAAAATTTCTTTGTGATCTTCTGCCTTACAATATTTAATTTAAATGTAGATAAATAAACTATGAACCATAAACATTAATAAAAACAAAACCAAGGATATTTAATTGAACAAGAGGTAGAAACTGGTAGTAAACATTTTTAATAACATTACCAATTATTTATTTACAATGTTAGATAACCTATTGATACTAGACATAATAAAAAAAGAGATAAAATAAAAGTACTAACAAAAGGGCCTTTGATTTGAGATTTCTTAGATTGACATTTCAAATAATTTTAATATTTTAAAGATAAGTAAACCTTTAATATAAAATCGATATCAGATTAAAAATCATTGAAACAAAAATTGATTTTAAAGAGTGGTCGAAATGTAACCCAATTAAGAAATGGTTGGTAAGGTAAACAAACTACATACATATGTATGTAGGTACTCGGAGAGATTGGTCAACCGACCCAACTGGAAATGCATGTATTAGTGATCTAGGCTTAAACTCTTCTCTGTTATTGTGGCTTACTCTCAGGCACTAACCCTCTCTTTCTCTTGGCGGCTAACACTGTCTTTCAACCAACTCCAAGATAACTTGAGGTTATGTTCATGTGATCGAGAGCGATCGTCGGAATGTCGACTCTTTCAGTAGCACGCTCTTGAGTGCACTTAACACTCTCTTTGCTCTGTCGATGAATAATCAAGAACGAGTACGTGTCTGATGGAGTGCCCCATTCTAGTCTTATACCCATGATTCACTGGGTAGAACAGTTTGGCGTCAGTTTGACGTTTGCTGCGAACTTGAGCGGAAGCATTTAACTGATTATAGACATTTCGCCGGGTCGGTTGGATCTCCATACATAACAGAGCACACAGCACCACTCCTTTGTTCTGCTCATTAATTAAAAATTTAACCCATCGGTGACCGAAGACATAACTTCAATTGGTTAATTCAATCAGCTCAATTGTCTGAACGAGGGAACGATTGTTGAATGATTCAATCTCTCCTTATTGCGTTTTCTTCGTTAGTTAATTACGTTGATTATAATCTAATCAAATGTCTCCCCTTTCGAATTTCTTCTAGCTAAAATTGGCATCTTCTATGTGGCATTCTATGGTGTATTGGCCGCCCTTGTGGCCATCTGTATGTGGGCCTTCTTCCAAACACTTGACCCCAGAATACCCAAATGGAAGCTGGAACGGTCCCTAATTGGCACTAATCCAGGTAAGTTCATCTCTGACAATAGCCTGATGTGGGTAATTGAAAATGTATTTTCTATTTCAGGCCTCGGTTTCCGGCCGTTGCCTCCAGTGGACAATGTGGAGAGCACATTGATCTGGTACAAGGGCACACAGCACGAGAACTACAAACATTGGACAGACTCACTGGATGATTTCCTGGCGGGTAAGTTCTTAAGGCCATTGGCAACCCTTAAGTCCATGTCTTGTCTGACCCCGGCATAGGTCGGACCCCCGGTCTGATTTCTTCCCCACGTTGTTCTTTATGTTGGTGTGGTTCTTGTTGCTAGGCGGATAAGTGTGACCACGATGGCGACGACTTGACAACACGCAACTTGCTTTGCATATATTCTAATTAAAATAAAATATTATCGATTTTTTTCCATTTTACTTGGTTGGTTATGCTTTGAACATATCCACATGTCTCTAAGTTTTGTCTTTATATATACACATATATAGAAATTAGTTCAAGGCCTGCCCAATGAGGTCGTTACTAGCTTCGAAAATCCAAATATCGAATTAATAGATCCAAGTAAACCTTTCCTACAGGACCAAATATGTAACTAGGGCAGGTCAGGCAGTAAAAATTAAGCTGCATATTAATGATATATGAAAATCGATTAAGAAAATGTATCAAATTTTAGATGGCACACCCAAAAACCGTATATTTAGTTTATTTTCTAAATTACAAAGAGAAATGAATATTTATTTAGCTGAGTCTTTAGTTCCGCTTTTAATTCATAGTTTGTAAGCGAATATAAAACACGAAAATTCTATTCATGAATTTAATAATATGCTTCACTTAAGTTATTAATTTTATTAGAATGTAAAGCTTTTTGAAAAACGGTTTTACAACTTGGGAATTGCCTCGAGATATATATTTATATCGATCAGATCTTTTAGCTATATCAGATAGGTCTAAGAACAAGCGAACAATAGTTTAAGTAAAACAAACTCGTTGGCTTAAGTAGCTTTCAATAAACTTTCATATAACTTAGGACAAATAATTATAAATCAAACGAGAGTCGATAACCCAAATTGTTCAGTGATGTATTAAGTAAACGTCCTACAATTCAAAACAAAATATAGCAATAATCTGAGGCGCGGCTAGTCTAGAAAGCTGTCTTTAGCAACACTTAAAAATCATGTAATCAAATTATGCCTATAATTGAGCTTAGGTTCCAATCCCATTTTAAACGATTATTTTAATGACAACTAAACTAAATTTCAGTGTACAAAGTACCTGGTCTAACACCGGGCCGAGGTCAAAATATCTACAACTGTGACTATAACCAGCCCCCACCAAAGGGACAAGTTTGTGATGTCGATATTAAGGCGTGGTCGCCATGCACCAAGGAGAACAACTACAACTATCACAAGAGTTCACCATGCATTTTCCTCAAGTTGAATAAGATCTATGGTTGGATACCAGAATATTATAATGCCTCAAGGGATCTGCCCTCAAACATGCCATCGAAGCTAAAGGATCACATTAAAATTGTTGAGACAACTGAGGCGCACAAGGTGAGCTGAATATTTGAATATTTCAAAATGCAATTTATGAAAATAAATTTATATATTTCTTTGTCTAAGCTAAATACAATTTGGGTGACTTGCGAGGGTGAGAATCCAGCCGATCAGGAGAATATTGGACCTGTGGCATATTTGCCAGTGCAGGGATTCCCTGGCTACTTCTATCCCTACCAAAACTCTGAAGGCTACTTGAGTCCTTTGGTGGCTGTGCATTTCGAACGACCCAAACGTGAGTGACCTGCACTATATTGTCATATATTTATATATTAATTTTCTTTATATTTTTATTTCAGGTGGCATTATTATTAATGTGGAATGCAAAGCATGGGCCCGCAATATTATCCATGATCGCAAGGAGCGCATTGGATCAGTACACTATGAGCTTTTGATCGATTAACGTGGCTGAAGTTAACAAAGGTGCGAATTATATTATATATAGAAAGCATATAGAACCACTTTAAGAGCAAATAATAGTAACGAACAACAACAACAACACCAAAAGGCAGATTTTTCTATAGCAAACATTTACATTTGAAACAAAAACCAAAACTAATTAATCCACAAGATAACAAACAACAACAAAAAAACAAACAAATTTTTGGATAATACAATTTTTCAACTGTAGCTTCTTTATATATATACAACAGCAAATATATATATATATATATATATACAATACGATATAGAAGAAATGAAAGTGAAATGATGAATCTACCCCTTAAGAGGTAAATCTAACAATTATGAGCAATTTTTTTGCATTGTAAAATTAAATTAATGCTGAACGCTAAAATTTGTGAAATGTCAAAAGTAAATTATTATATGAATGCTAGCAATGTACGAATCTCATTTACCGATATTCAAAAAAAAAAAAAAAAAACAAAAAAGATCAACTATAACAAATTTACAAAACAAATTATTGCTTGTTTTAAATTACCATTAAACTGCCATTTAAAATCGAGCAAGCCGAGGGAGCGCAACAAACATGCTAAGTAATACAATCTAAACAACAAATTTAACAACAACAAACACTACAAATCACATAATAATGTAAAAACTTAAACAAAAATATTTTGCAAAAACCTGCAAAATCTCTTTTGACCAAATCCCGTTTCGCTAACTGAATCTTCTACTACTGACCAATATCGAAGCCAAAAAGAAATTATACAAATTTTTGAAATTAGTTTCCGTATAATCAAATATATATAAATTCTATATATAAATATATATATTTATATATTCTCTTTCTCTATATATATCGAATCGAGTAAAAATATGTAACAATCAATCGACAGACGTTAGGCAGCCTTTAATCGATAAGTTTTTAATGTTAAATCCTACAAACATAAATATAATAATAACAATAATAATAGCAACAAACATGACAAAACATGAATGAAATCTCTTTAAAAACGTTTTCAATAAAAATAAAAATAGAAAAACCAAATGATACAACGAAAAATGATTATTTATTTGAATTCGGGTAATTTTAGATAATAAGTTGGTAAAATCAAAAGAATCAGGGAAATTTACTTAGTTTCAAAATATTAATAAAAGAACGTGGGTAGCTTTACTTGTTAGTTCCGAACTTTATTTTTTTAAAGACAAGAGTCTAAAGGACATGAGCACATAGCATATATAATTCTTATTGGATAAATTTATCTGAGAGAAAGACCAATCAAGATGTTAGTGAGAAAAAACTTCTTGTGTTAAGAAATATTTGGATGCATGATCGGACAGATGTATTAAAGTATCCTAAACAAAGTTTTTCTTTAGTATTCTTGTACTTTTGAGGGTTTCATGTTACAGGCTAATTCAATTATATTGAGAACCTTTAATGTGAGAATTTGTCTAAGTACATTTTCGCGATCTTGATCTTGATTCGCTTCTATAATTAGGTGCGTTATCTGCATTTCAAAAGTTTCCCAGTCATTAGGTATTTTGATAATTTATACTAGTTATGTTTATATTTTCACACTTATTACAGTAACCTAGAGTAACTTCATTTTGCACTTAGTAGCACTAAAATATTGATAGAAATTTCATTGGAAAACCTTTTGTTTTCTATCCACGACCTACTTTCTAGCTGAATACGACCCTATATACCTCATCCCTTTGATAGCCATTCGTTGGTTTGTCATATGTCCCCAACTTGGATTTACGTAAATGTAATCATCGGCGATAAGATAAACCGAAAAAACAACGCGTATTCTAGATAACAATCACAAACAATCTCAACGGTCACCTGGTAGCTCCTCTGCGGTATCTCTGGTCAGCCCCATGGACGAGTGTTTGATACAAAAAATATATAAAATTAACTTCAAAGCTAGATCGATACGCTTTCACCTCATCCAGGTACTATGGTAGATAGAACTTATCGCGCCAATTGCGTCATTGCAACTCATTAACAAAATGCCGTTGTTTGCTTTTTGATTTATTATTTATTTTAAAAAAAACGCGTTTACCTTTGCATTTTGTGTTAATCATTTATGGTTACAAAAAACCAAAAAAGCAGTTCATCATACTTCCCAATCATGAAATGCAGAATAAAATTTACAAATAAAATTGGCAGGGGCACGACTAGACGCAAATCAATATTTAGGTGTTAAAAACTCCGAATGGGTTCAGAGGAAAAAGTGAAACAATTGTCTCGGTCTAAGAACAGGTTCTTACTGGAACCGGTACTCATAGACCGGCTAACATCTGATAATGACAATAATCAAAGTGTTAAATAATTTGTTGCCTTAAGTGTAAGGCAAATATGAAGTGGTGGTAAAAAAAAAAGCAAAATGTACTGATCAATGATAGCAAACTGATAATGTTGAAACGAAAAACTAGATCGTTGTGGAATCTGAAATTTAATTTGCTCCCAAAAAAAGAGAACAAATTTGCACGAACAATTTATGTAGCTTTGTAGCCCGACAGATTCTCATTTGGATCGCTTTTGCCCAAAAATATATTCATATGTATGTAAATAGTCTTCTTTCTGCTTAATGACGTCAAAAGATACACATGAAAAAGTGTTGAAAGGGCAAAAATATATGGATATATGGATATATGTATGCATATTCGATCTTGAATGAGCAGATGGTTTATTTTTAAGTACCTAGCGTTTCACAAACATAAGTGGGAGGTATCTATGATGATTTTAGCGAATGAAATGGCAAATCGTGCCTGACAACAACAGCATCTAATTGAGAGCTAATTAGAATTGCCAGTCTGTCAATCAGTAAAGTACATACAGTACAGTAAACCAACAAAAGATATGACAACATCAAAAAAGAAAGAGGAAAAATCAAAACTTCGCTCTAATGAGGAAGTCCCAACTACGACGAGATATCACACACATATACACACACACATTCACATGTAGAAATGTTGGAAAAATCACAATTATTTCAGTTGAGACCAGATAAACTGGTTTGGTTCGATCTTAACAAGCTAACACGAAGCTCGGTTCATTTGCTTAAGCTGGAGTTCTCAAATCATTTCGAATGTGAAGTGCTCAACAAGGGAATTCCTTTCATTTAGAAAGTAGGGATTCTGGACTAAGATTCTAAACTAATGAAAAAAGCAGCAAGGTTTTGAAGAAAGTATGAATAGACCTTAATGTTAAATAGAAACTGGTAAAATATTTGGACTAAAAATAACCGAGTTATACGTAGAAACGTTTTGTACTATAATAACAGATTACTATACATTCCTATAGATTTTTATATATGTATGCCTATAGATTTTCATATGTTCCTATAGATTTTTATATATTTAAATTGATTTCAACTTACCTGTATATCCACAAGCGATTTGCCAGTCAAACTCCAGGGGATCACGCCGACACCCGTGCACTAACTCCTGATGAGCTGAAATCTAATTAAATGTATAGAAATCATTAGGAATATATAAAACTCTATAAGATTATAAAAAAACCTATGGAAATATATAGAAATCTATTGAAATATATAGAAATCTTATTCGAACAATCTATAGGAATATATCGAAATCTATAGTGATAACTACTTTATAAAATAGTGTACTATGACTCCAAAGACTAAAACACTCAAAATATAAGAAAGACAAACTATTAAGCTTTCCTTTAGCAGTACGAAAAATTGCTGTTAGACATTTTTGCACCCAAATTGTAAAATTTTCTGAAAATAACAAATTAGAAAGTCTTTCAAATTTGACATTTTTTAGAATCCCTGCAATATTTTATATTTATAAGCCAGTAATATAAAAGGGAAACATTTAGCTTACTGACTTAATGCTACTGCAATTATTAGGCAACCATTTGAATAAATTTAACATTCTTATCATCAGTTCTCTTAAGATCTCTAACTATTTTCGTTCTTATCAAGAGTAATGAGTTTATAACTCCAGTGTTGCTTTTCCTTTGTGACTTTTCCATTTTTATCAAAAGTGCTGATTAGCGTGTCTCGAAACCTTTCGTCTCTGTGCTGACAACTCAATAAACTAGCAGCTACTCTGCGACTTACAGAAGGAGCATCATCTAATGAGATGCTCAACGTGCGAGTCTTTTTAAATAAATTCTCACAAGAGCGGGTTTGAGTTATCAGACAACGCGTTGTCAAGTGTAATTTAATAAATTTATGATTATTACAACAATGAAGCGAAAAGATTGCAAATAATACTGAATGCGTCTCTAAGGGCCACAAGCCAGCAGTACGTTCCAGCAACAATTCAATGAGCAGAAAATTGGCAATGACAACGACCTGTTGACTTGGGGGGGCGATATGTGGGGGAGGATGGATGCTAAGCTGATGGAGTTGGTCTGGGGGTATTTCTTGGATACTTTAAGTCCAATTCGACAACTGACTCTACACTCGGAAATGCTCGTTTATGCGAATTAATCAACTTAAAAGTGCTTGACACTTGACAACGGCCTCTTTACAGGGCCACATCATCTTCATAACGATGTCGACGATGGCGACTATGACGCTGACGATGACAATAATGATAATGATGAGTAATGTAAATGAAAGTTTTCCTGTTTTCCTTCTCATGAAAATATTCATATACAAAGTCACCCACACAATACAACAAGCACAAATGAAAATGCAAAGAAAATAGTGAAAAGTGTGTTTCCACCCAAAGGCATTAAAACAATCCACAAAAACATTATGTTGGGCGCTCCCAGAAACAAATGAAAACATTTTTTTTTTCGGGAGAGTTTTTGGGGGCAACTAATGCCAATGCGCTCGACTCTCAGCGCATGCCGTATCCATGTGTGTGTGTCGATGTAGGTGTGTGTGTGTGTGTGAGTGGGGAGAGCCATTAAATAGAACAGGAGAGTTGGAGAGACAAAATATAGATGGGAAGAGAGAGCAAGCGATAACTTTTAGTTAGTATGCGTGAGTTTCTTCTTTGTGCTTTTTATTACAATATTTATAAAGCAACAGTTTCGTATAAACAACAACATGAATCAGGGGCGGATTCAAATGCATTTGAATTGCATTAACTACAAATGAAAGGGCAATCTAAACTTCTAGTAACAAATTAATGACATGAACCTGATATTCCTTTCTTTTAGTTTTAGCTTCTATGGATTAAATGGGATCATTTTTGGAGGAAAGAATGGAAAATCATGTATAATTTTTAAGAGGATTTTGGGATCTTTAAGTTACTTATTAGGGTATAAAATATTATAAAAATAACCTATCTTTATAAAGCAATAATTTAATTTTAAATGAATGTCGGGTATGTTTTTTTCTGTGAATTGAGAGCCCCATTTTGTCGTTTTTGCTACGCACCTGTAAATTACCCTCAAAACGTGTTGTTGTCTGGCCACTGTCTGCACTCAATCAGTCATTCTATTTGCGTAGCCCACGTCTGTGTGAGAGCCATTTCTGTTGCCAACAACAGGCCAACCAACAACAGCAAGACATTGGCAAGTCATGAGCTTTTTTTCTGCCTCGCTTCTTGGCCACAAGTGCCGAAAGCGTTCAACAGCTGTCTCTCGGTGTGTGAATGCGAATGTGTTGGCTGAGAGGCGCCTTTCTATGGTGGTGTGCGTGTTGAGAGAGGGGGCGCAGCAGTGGCTGAAGACCCGCGTCACAGTTGCCATCGGTGTGGCTTTGTGGATTCAGTTCGTCCGCGTTCAGTTGGTGATCTTACCTCGAGCAGCACGCAACGGGAGCCGAGTACCCCAAACAGTTACTCCAAAGAAAAGAAAACAGAAAAAAAATTAAACATTTATTTCTCGTTCGGGTGCCTGTTGGTGTGTGTTTGTGTGTGTGTGTGTGCTTGTGTGAGTGTTTGCGTAAAAGTTTTTTTTTTCTGCGGCGGAAAACAATATTCATATATATGAACAAAATAAATTTTTACATTAACCAAAAACCACAAAATAATATATAATAATTGCATAATTAAAAGTTGAAATTTTTCCAAAAAAAAATGTGCCTATGATTTATATATTTCTATATATAAATATCTAATTCATAACGAATTCTAGAAATATATTTTTATATGTATTAATATATAAATTACAATTTTTCTTAGCCTTCAAATATATAGAAACGCCGTCCACGTCATCTCAATATATATTAAAAAACGAATAAAAAAAAAAAAAACATTTTTATATATATATTTACATATATATATAGAAACGAAAATTGCAACTGTAAATAAGTGAACGAATTCGAAAACAAGACACCAAAGAAAAAGAGCGCCAATATGTCGAAGAACAACGGAAAAGGTGGAAAAGGCGATTTCGAATTCCCGCAACCGGCCAGAAAGCAGACCTTCGCGCAAATGATCTACGATCCATATGATAAGACATTCTTTGGACGTACGGGAAAAAATTGGGGTAAGTTCCACAAGCGCAGGCAAAATTTATAAAATGACTTAGAGATTAAAATAAAGATAAACTAAATTTTGAGATGGTTGAATGAAAGCTAAACACGAGCTTATATTTCTATTTAAACCAATTGAAAAGCCTTACTAAACAGTAATGAGTTGCCATATGGATTCTCTAGCAATCTCAAATTTCATGACTAACTAAAGGCAATTAAAACATCAAATTGAAATACAGAATTTATCATACTAGATACCGACTCGAATGTACTGAGTCTACATTCCGTTTGTTTCAGAAAATAATGCCGATATTTGTATACCCTTACAGTTTATCGACTTTTTAGTCTCAAAAGTAAAAATGAAAGTAGTTTTCCATCCGCACAAAGGGTGTCTCTTACGGCTAAAATATATGATATGGTTTTACGATGTTTCTAATCTAAGCTAATTTAGATAATGAAAATACCAGTTTAAAGATGGAATTGGATTAAATAGATATTCTTAGTAAAACTGACCCAAAAAATATATTATACGTTGTATATATCTTTCTAAAACTCTTTGAAAGAGCATAAAAATGCGATTGTTTGTTTTATATACAAAGCTACAGCTGACTCTCTCTCTCTATGTACAAAGAAATTCACATACATTATATTTAATATACATATATACAAATAATGCTTATCAGTTCATTTGGCCAGTCATTTCTGTGAGTTTTATGCAATGAGAAGCCAAAATGAGAAGACTTCAATGTCAGAACTTGAAAATCTGAATCTTCAAACACTGCCCCTGTCTGCCATAAAAGTAGATATAGTGATTTATCTCAGCTTTACTTAATTTGATAATATTTTGCTTGTCAGCAATTAGAAAACAAGTTTCTATACACTATTGAAAAGTATATTCATTTTGGTTGCTTCTGTAAACGATTTACCATATATATTTTATTGATCACATTATGTGGATAACAACTATGACTAAGAACTCAATAGTAATTCACTTTCTTAGAAATAAAAAAGTGTGAAATGAGGTTTGCATATCAACATTCAAATAAAAGAAATGCAGTTGAGCATTATTTTTTTTTCTTGCTATTAATCATAGCACATATGACAACTGATGAATAATTTACTACTTATACAATGTATAGAGCTGAATTTGCAATTGCTTTTAATGCATTCCTTAAATATCGGTTTAATTCATTATTTTTTGTTATACTGATTTTAGTAATAATTCGAAAACAGTTTTATTTTTGCATTTTATATTTTATAAATTAGGAGATAATACCTGTTAGTCATGTATAATTGTATATTGTTATGTAAAAACGATTTGATTTAAGATTTAGCAGTCATAGGGTGTCATACTTATGTTTAATGTTTTGTTTTTACTAATGAGTTCTATTCTAGCCATAAAAGTACTTAAAACGTTTAAGTATAGCCCAGATCTGTTTATTGATTGGTGTAGGTTCATAGTCGATATTATATATGGTCAAAACTTAGTAAAGTTTAGTTCGATGATTAGCATGGCTGTAGCAAAACGGATCTTTCTCTAGAATTATAAAATATAGTGAAAGGAAGCCACAAAATACAACTTCTGTGAAAAAAATAATTAGATGGCCGAGTGTTTGAATTTGGAATAAAATGTCATATCATGAAATGCAGCTTGTTCTGTAATTTATTTAGAAATTATAATTTAAAATCAAATGTCTGGAGATATATTATTAAAATTTTCAATTTCAATTGCCTTTTGTTTATTCTGTACAATTTTAAAGATACCATCCTCATTTTATAATTTTTTGCCAATTAATTTGAGCATAGTTTTACGATAAGTTTTATGCAAACAGACACGGACCCACGTTTGCCCAGAGAGTATGAGAGAGAGAAAAATACATATATGTATATAGATATATCTACTTGTTCCATATGTAGAAGAGTCTTAGTAACATTTGCTTCTCCCACAAAATGAGCTGCATAATACTTGTAATGGGTTCTGTAAACAAAATTCAAGGTCCATTTTCTGGGTTCTTAATGAGCACTTTTTCAAGCGTCGCCGTTTGCCGCCGATGAATGCTGAACATATATGTGTATATACGCTTAAATAATTGAAATATTGACACGTATTTTGTTATCAGCGGTTAATAGTTTCATTTCCAATTTGTTTATGCAAGACTTTTAATTAAATCGAAAACTGTCAATTTATTTGCCGCCGAAAAGTCTCTCTATCTCTTCCCGAAAGCTCAAGCAAAGCTTAACCAATTAAATTTAAATATTAATATCAAAAGGGGAATTAATTTGCAATACCAAATATAATCAACCCAACCCTCAAATGGCGCACATGACAGGTGAAATTCAAATGCATCAAATTGTTTCCCATTGCTTTCTGTTTGTGTATAATAAAAATTCTATTTAAGAACATTTTTTCTTTACCCCTAATGCCTGTCATTAAATCTATTTTGTGGGGTGTCCTATACTTTCACTTCTTTCTTTTTTTTGTGACTCTAATTTCATGGTAATTTGTAGCATGCGCTGGACATTAGGTGACATTAGGGGGCATTAGGTCATTAGAATTAAAAACAGCTAAAAACTTGGAATTGAACATTTTAAATGCTCAACAACTTTGCTTAATAGAAAATGCAATTCAATACATTAAGTTTCTTTCAAAATTACCTTATTTGTTTTTTTTATATTATATTATATATTTTTACCATGAAAACTCTTGAAAGAATAACCCTGCAAAGGCATAAAAGTTTCACTTTAAAATTTTCATTTCATATTCTTTTTTATAGAGTTTGATCTGGGCTTTTGATAATGATGTGTGCTTATGGAAGTTTTGTGTGTTCTAAAAATTTTAATATCCTGTTTTTGTAGTTTGAAAAATTGTATAAAGGAGTGTCGGCAGTCATGCGACACGCTTGTTTTTTCATTAAGAGTTGCAGTTCCTGTTGGAAAGGCTAGTTAACGAAAAAAGAACAACTTTATTACCACCTGCGTTTGGCAGAAACCATAAAAATTCATTTTAGCAAAGGAACACCCCTACAAAAATAAGCCCAAAGTTATTTTATTAACATATCAGAGCACTTTACTTTAGCATTTTTGTAAGTTTGGTACTCCATCATGCAAAATAAACATAAGAAGGATTCCAAATAAAGAATTTACATATTTATTCGAGTTTTAGCTATGTATATGCTTTAAGGCACAAACTTCACATAAAGAAGAAATCACAAAAATAATGTAAAACATTTCCGAAAATCTTACATCAAGTCATAATATTTTCTTAAAGGAGATACTATCTGGGCATATCAATTTAGGGTAACCCCATTTCCAGCAAAGTCAACAAATAAATTACTGCGAATTTGACTTACAATGGGGTTTTTAATGATTTTATCTCTCACAAAAAAGCGTAGAACGCATTAAGCTTAATTTCCAATATTTTAGAACTAATTAATGAATTCAACAATAATTTGATGTTGTTTTTGTGGACCTTGCTTCAAAACCAGTTCAACGGCTTTTATTTGTTATTTTTTTCTTTTCTTTTTTGTTGTTGTTGTTTTGGAAATGCTTTCGTTTCGTTACAGATTCCGATTTTGATTTTGATTCCCCTCCACCCAATCTGAACATTTTTTTGGTTTTGCTTTGTTTGCTTTTTGATAAAGAAATACGTACTGAGTTTTTGCTTTTGTTTTATATTTTTTTGTGACTGAGCCGAGTCAATGCAACCGCAATGATAAAATGTCGATTAAAGAGGGCAGACTGAAAAGTTGTTGGGGGAATATTTCATGACATTCGATATGCCTTATGTTCCAGGTCACAAAACCATCGCTTGACACATGTTCTTGGTGGCTGGTGCCATGTGATGAATGCATGATTTATTCGCAATTATGGAAACGGAATAGAACTTTGCCAGACATGGTTCTGTAATGGCACATGTTGTCGATTGTGAGTGATCCATTAAAAATTGAACCATCCAAGAGCCCCAATTCTGTCAGTCGCACCTCGTATTTACATTCCATACGTATTTTATATACTATCGACACCTGTAAGTAAATTTTTTAAGTTCAGGTTGAAACCAGTTCAAACAGCTGATTACCAGTTAGGGCTTGATTTTTTTGTGGCGAAGTGCATTTAATTTCCCTTTTTGTTCTAGTATCAATATTGTCTCCACATTAGCACAGTTAGTATGTGGTGAGAGCTCTCTCATTTACATGGAAATATGTCGAATTGTCACGAACAAATGTCACGGCAATTGTCATGCAATTTGGAACAAATAGATTTAGTTGTAAGCAGAAAGTGCAAGTTGTTCTATTAACTTTTGAATACGTCTATTTAAAATCATTGATTTCAAAAGTTCTCTTTTTAAGATTTTTTGGGCTCAGTAAAAAGAATCGAACCACACTACAATTTAGCCATAAATCGTTAATGATATTTCAATTTGGCTTACATAAAACTTTACAACCAAAAGCAGTTTAAACTTTTTGGCATGAATAAATATAAAGTATTTCACACTTCGAGAGCTGGGGACGACAGCTAGATACCCTGGATTAGGATAGTTTATAGCTTTAAAGGATATATCACTCAGTGCCAGACCATGCTGGATATATTTAAAGAAAAAGTTTGAAATTATTTCATTTCCTGCGGAAGATGCTCTGATCTATAAACAATTGAGAGATTTCAAAATAACGATTTTCCCCATTGGGGGAACAGATAACAAGGAATACTTTGTCAAACAAAAATACTTTGTTTCCAAACTTTTCGAGCTCCAACACGTGTCTGACAAAGTCCAGGCATCAATACCCAATTAGGCAGGACGAAATAATAGGGAGACAAAACAAATGGCAAACTTTCTGAGTGAAAGACAGAAACACCCGCACCTCGATCTAATCAGCAAACTAAACGGTTGTCCAAATGTTTGCCTTAATCATGGTGGTGGTTATGGTGAAGGGGAAGTAGGGAAGAGGGAGGGTAATATGTGAAATTAATTCACTTAAAATGCTGCAAAGTATGCTATAGGCATAGAGCATAGCATTCAAAGGACCCAACGATGACGCATGGGCAAAGGGTGCGGCGACCCTAACTTGGCTGGAATCAGGGAAACAAAAAAGTAATGGAGACTTGGTCGGCGGAAAAGTGGGGATGTGGGGGTGGTGGGCGGTGTTGTTAGACAACAAAACAGGCGCCAATGTGACGCTTCTCGATTTGGGACGCCGCCTTGGAGGGTGGCTGTATATAAATATTTGTCGTTGAGCACAGGGAGGGGTCCGGACCTAGGTTCGAGAGTAATGAGTATAATGATGACAGACACCAACAAGTTGCATGGTTTTTTCTTTCTTTCTTTTCATTTCTTTTATTTTCTTTTGTTTTTCTTTTCGGGTTTTGTCTCGCTTTTCCTTTTGTTAACGTGGTTTTCCTTGTTGTTGTGGCTGCCGCCATAATTGTTGCTTCCTTTTGAGTCTTTTCTTGTTCACTCCTTGAACGAGTCCCGTGCCTTGGGCACATAAATCAAGTTAACAGAGCATGAGTACTATTCCACATGCAAATATTTACTTTCCTTAAACTTTCCACAATTGTTGAGGGCGTAGCTAGTGAAAGTACAAAATTCCACTAACAAGGATTCGATGGATTAATGATCGTTCAAAAAACTAAATTCCCAACTGCCGCTTAGCATACTTTTAGGCTTAGCTCACAATTCACTTTGAAGAATTTTCTCTCTAATGCGGTAATTGTTAAGAAAAAATAAATTGATTAACCATGTGCAGACATTTCTCACAATTACCAAGGACCAATAAATAACAATGGCCAACCAGCTGACCAAAACGGTGTTAAAGCCTTGGGGCATGTGATGGTTCCTGGGTCCTGGCCATATGTGAAACTGAATTATTAAATTTATTTGGCCTTGCTGGTGCGGCTTAAATGACGACTGATGGCTTTAACGATGACGATAAGAGCGACTACAACGAGGACGCTCTATCAATCGTTCGGTGGTCATGCAAACATTCTTTCATTTCACTTTGGGTTGGGTTGGGTTGGGTTCCCTTGCGTTTGCAATCGGGGTTGGGACTGGGACTGGTGTTAGTTAGTGTTGGCGAAGCTATATGGGTCACGGGCTTTTTAAGTTTGTTTACCGCATCATCAAAGTCATCGTCGTTGTTGCCGTTGAGTGTTATTATTAAAGCTTGGCCACTGAGTCGCCGCGCCTGGTTGCACAATCAACAACCAGGATGGAAGCAAGGAGCTGGTCTTGGGTCATTGCAAAAGTTCTCATTTACGAGTGTTTACTGTTATGCATAAAAACTTGATACGCTCGAGTTTTATGTAAATGTTGAATAAGTTTCTGCTACTTGGAATTGGATTTCTATTTTGTGGGGCAAAACCTTAGATGTGCTCTCCTACCTCTCTCTCTCCTTGGCTCTTCTCTTCTCTGTTTAGGCTAATTCAAACCGAATTCAACTGGTTTGCATTACTTTTTGGCCAACTTTTCCAGTATTCCGATTGCTAATCTTTTGATTTTGGGTAGCTGACCCCTCTTTCGATGCTGTGGCCATAAAATAATTCATTATACATACCTAGTATATACAAATACATATACAATATTTCAAGTGTTTTCAGATTTTTCTGTATATCTTGTGTTTATTTTCGTATCGTAGAAGAAATTCATTTCAAGGCAAAGGCGGTCATGCAAATGCCAAAATGTGAAACAGACAGCACCAATGAGAGTGCCACTGAAATCGACTCAAAGCCTACACATAACGTATATAAGTATATGTATATCGTATATATATATAATTTTTCCTTTTTCTGTAATTACCCGCCTTATGTAAACATGAGGAAATTAAAAAACGAAAACTGATTTGATTGATTTGAAATTAGTTTTGATTAAACTAAATTTAAACATTTGATGACGTCATTGGAACATTTTTTTATTGGACTCCTAGGCCAGATTTTCGACCTAATCATAAAATTATCCCTTGGGGCTATTTGTAACCAAATGTCACCATCAAAATTTACACAGAGACATCTGGTTGGCATTTGTTTGGTTTTGTTGTTTTTTTTTTTTTGAGTTTGTCCATTAATGTAAAGCTATCCATCATATGAGGGCCCTAACAAGAGGTTGTCATATGCAAGTCACTGGGCTTAGCCTATAAAATTGGAGTAGAATTTATCGATTTTGATTTTCGAAGGTGGATTTTTGGGGTGCGCTTTCGGGTGGGTGAGTGGATACATTGGTAATTTCTCATTGACGAAGACATAAGAATGTTGGTAATAGAAACACTGCGGGCGCCCACCTTGGCTGGACAGACGACGGGGACTTTATATATCAGGCTGGCGTCATCGTCGTCATACCCCACGGCGACTAGTCTAGGTCTTTATCTTGGTCTTTGTCTCTGTCGGTGGTCATTGCCAAAGTTGTTTCCTTGTACTAAGGTTGAACGCAATTGCTAACGAATTTTTTGTATCTGAAAATTTGATGAGCACCGCAAAGAGAATTGAAAAACTCAAATATGGAAAGTCGTTAGTCCATGTTGGCCATGTCGTTTGATTACTTATTGATGATTTCGATTTTCGTTGGAGCTGATGTAATTTTTGTTACCTACTGTACTGAATTGAACTGAACTGAACTGTATTGTATTCGATATTCATTGATACGATTAATTTGTTTGGGAATTTGAGCTCGAATGGACAGTTTCGGTTTAGTTCGTCGTCCGCTGTCAGTTTCGGTTTGTCGACGTTGCGTTATTTATGCAACAGCTTTGGGTTTGCTTTGGGTTGGGTGTGCCGCTCTTCAATCCCCCCAGATGCCCTCCAGTTCGAGAGTATTCTAGCTGACTCGTCAAAGATAATGACATTGAAATACGTACAATACACACACCGCTAACCAATTCATCCTCCACCTCTACCTCTACCTCCTTTTTTCTCCTTCACCTCATTCTCCCCTTATTTTCTTTTTTCTCTCTCTCTCTATCTCTTTCTACTTCCTCTTTCTATTCACAGTTTTCTGTTTGTTGTTTTTTATTTTGTTTTCTTATTTACTGCATTTTGTTGTTAAGTATTTTCGATTAGTTGCCTGTATGTTGTTCTATATATACATACGTATATACATATGTACATCGAGTATTGCATAAGTCCCCACCTCCCCCTCCCAAACCATTGAAATAACAATGTGTCAATGCGAATTTGCATAGATATTGAGAGACATGTAGTATGTAGGTTCAATTGTATAGGGGCCACAAAGCATGTAAATACTCGAACAACAGGTGAAAGATAAGATTAACGACCTCAAATTAAGTGTAGCTTTTGTATACCATAAATCAAATATTTCAAGAGCCAGCTTTTATCTACTCTTTGAGAAAAATTACCGATGTTTTTGCTCCTCTTTAGTAGAAATTAGTAATAAATGAAACTGTAACTGAAATATTTAAAAGCCCTTGTAAAACCGTGGTTTCTATAGCCTTTGTGCATTTCAGATCTTCATTTGTTAAGTTAAATTTTTATTCTTTTAATTTAGAAACGACTAATTGTTTTCGGTCGTCGACACGAAAGATTGTCTTGGTTCAATTGTTTTTAAAAGTGTGATTCGATCCTCCGATTTGGAACTAGTCATATCATAAAAATAGAAATCCAGTTAAAAACTTATATTCTCTAAAAATTAAATTTGTTTGCTTTAAAATCAAAGAATTATTTGGCATTCCCTTAACTGTGACTTAAGACTTTACCATTGATATAAAAAAACTTCAAACCTTAAACCAGACTTTTGAAGTTAAAATAATAACTATATATTTTCAAATAGCTTCCAGAATTTTTTGACTATTCAGTTAATTTCAAGAGGCTATCGAAGGAAAGAATTTTAAAGTCACGCTACTAGCTCTGTTTTCATAGAGTCCTTTTTCGAAACTATTAAAATGTGGTAAATCAAGTGAAATTTCTAACAAGTTTTAAACTTGCAATTTTTTCATAAAATATCAGCAGTTTTGAATCATACTCCAGATTTAGCTATCAATATTATTAATTTATAATTAATCTTTAAATTAAAGTTGTGTAAATTTCTACTATATTAAAACCGTATTTTCGTTTATTTAATTTCAGGTCAATTGATGATCTTCTATGGGGTTTTCTACATTATTCTTGCCGCTCTGTTCACCATTTGCATGCAGGGACTGTTGGCCAGTGTGGACGATCATCAGCCCAAATGGCAGTTGAAGCAATCACTGATCGGCACCAATCCCGGCTTGGGTTTCCGTCCGCTGAGCGAACAAACCGAACGCGGTTCGGTCATCGAGTTTGATGGCAAAAAACCAGCGGAAAGCGACTATTGGATTAGCTTGATCAATGATTTTTTGAAGGGTAAGCTAAGAGATGCCAATTCACATTGATAATAATAATTAACTTGTGATTTTTATAGAGTACAATCACACCGAAGGAACCCCCAAGAAGCACTGTGACTACACCCAGACCCACAATCCCAGTGATGTTTGTGTGGTTAATACAGATGCTTTTGGTGCCTGCTCGCCGGCTAATAACTACGGCTATAAGTCAAATGAGCCATGCATATTCCTGAAGCTCAATAAGATCTTTGGTTGGATCCCTGATGTGTACGATAGTCCACAAAAGGGTATGCCAGAGGAACTGCAGAAGGTTATCAATGATACCAAAGTGGAAGAGGTAACTTAAACTTATAATTTCCCTTTGTGAGTAATTATTAAAGTATTTTCCCTCTTGTTTTTTTCAGCGCAAACAAATTTGGGTTAGCTGCAATGGACATTTTGGCAAGGATAAGGAGAATTTCCAGAATATTAGCTACTACCCCAGCCAGGGATTCCCCATTTATTACTATCCTTATCTGAATCAGCCCGGTTATCTGAGCCCCTTGGTTGCTGTTCAATTCAAATCGCCGCCCAAGGGCAAAATGTTGGACGTGGAATGCCGGGCCTGGGCCAAGAATGTCATCTACAGTGGCAGTGCACGCGATCGCATGGGTTCTGTGACCTTCCAGGTCGTCGTTGATTAAAGACCAACGTCAATCCCAACGAACCAACCATCCAACCAACCAACCAACAGCTTTTGAATGAAATTTGTCAACTTGTGATCGCAAGAACCAACCAACACTAGCCATATATAGAAAAGAGATATATGTATGGCAATCGCATCGGTTGCAAATAGAGCAAGGGAACAATTACCTTGGATAGAGAACCCTCATACCATCTAACTATGTAAAACTAAAAGAGATCTATGTATGTAATTTGATATATGTAAGAGCTAACGACGCTCCACCAGATTTTGAAAAATGTATTGTATATATTTATATTGAAAATGAATATGATTAATTGAGCGTCAATTTCTGCAGAGAAAATTTAATGAAAATTTCAAGTGAGAAAAAAAAAAAAAACAAACAAAAATATCTAATGAAAGTTCAAATCGTACACATGCAATTGTTGTTATAGCTTTTGGCTTGTCTATTTGCTATAAGTTATTATTATTATTAATATTTAATTTATAATTTTTTATAAATGATTATTTTTCCCCGTCACTTGTATTTAGTTTGTATTTATATAAATGTTATTTTGCCCTATTATTTCTCTTCTTCCTATTTTCCATATATTGTATTTTTTTTTTTGGTTTTAATCATCTCCTCAAAAAGAAATATTGAGAAAAGGAAAGCGCTTTTTATTTGTACAAAAGAATAAAGGAAATACAGAATAAATGTTAATAGTTTAAAAAAGAATCATAGTAATCATTGAAGGAGGAACATGATTTCGCTATAAATATCACTAAGCAAATATTATTTTGATTTATTATACATACAAAATACAATATATAAAAGGAAATGATAGTATTCACCAAGTTTGCTTTTGTGCAATTTTCAAAATGGCAAACAGCGACAACAACAACCAAGAAATTCCATTCATATGCAAGCGATTAACAAATAATAATGATAATTTTATCAAAAAAATACAAATGAAATCTTGATTTATTTTTTAAGCTTTTACGAGATTTACTCATGTGAAATGATTGAATAATAATGAAATTAAGCAAATGATAAGTTTTTTGTGTTGCATCAATATAAAATGAATAAAGAAACAAAAATGAGTGCTAAACATAGTTAGCATTTGTCTTTTATACTTATTCAGGGTTTGATCAGGAGGGGAATATTTACGATTGAAAAGACTCAGATATCTGTAGGAAGATAGTCTTTCTCTTCTACTCGTAAATGCATATTATCAAAAGATTTCAATATACAAACAGATTCAGATTAAGAGAAGCGTCAAAGGCTGCGAGGGCGGGCAATGAGGGAAGGTAGTCCACTCGTATAATGTATATTCATTAAGAATACACACTATTAAGAATCGAGTATTCTTCAAAAAGAATCACACTTTCTTTAACAAAACTGCATTATGAAGAAATTATAAGATAAATGTAACAATCTTTGAAATTAATTCATTATAAAAAGTACTTCATTATAAAGTTCACTATAATTCAAAATCTATTTAGTAGAAACTCAACCAATTTGAACATTTTTTTAACTAACAAATGAATTCCAAATTAATAAATTAAATTAAGTGAATAAAAAGTCTCAAACAGTTTGAGAGTCACTGACAGACGGTGCCCTGTTAAGCAAAGTTTCGAACCTTTTGCCTGTACATTTTGGAGAACCATAAAAATATTTAGATAAATTCGCTTTCGGATTAGAAAATTATTTGTTAAGGATCCATTAACATTAAAATATATTTGACGCACCTTTAGTTGAGGATAAAAACAGACTCAGGAACAGAAAAGAATTCACAATAAGTTAATGCATTCAAGATCTTTAAATATTAATCACCTTTTCCAAAAAATATGAAATGTAACCCATTTATTTGCACATCTGTTGAAATTTTATTAGTAGGTACGAGTATTGTACATAAGATTTGAATAGATACGAAATAGTTATTATTTCCTATATTACAAGAATACTTTTTGAAAAGTGAATTCTGTTTTTGGTTGTTTTTGAAACTGCGATATCATTTTTTGTTATGGTTTTTATGGTTTTTACGATATTATATTCATATAAAGTAATCACAAAATATTATTATCACAATTTATGGAATATATGTACACATACCATATATGTATATGTAACTATATGTATAAACACATACATACATACATGTATATGCATTATTGTATTGCATTTCATTTGTATTGTTTTCTATTTCTTCTATTTTTTGGTATTACCATTACAATTTAGTCAACAAACGCGAGTAGAAATGTTCGGATTTGAAAGAGCATTTAGTTCAACTACTTACAATACATATATTATGTGTACGTTAAGTTTCGATTAGTTAGTTGACGAATTCAAGAGACAAGAAAAATTAAAGTGTAACTTTGACAACACGGGACAAAGTTTAAATGAAACGCCTTTTAGTTTGCTTTATTTGATGAAAGTTAGTGCTGAAAAAAGGAAACAAATAGGTAGAAATGATTATTAAACATGTAGACTTTTGGCATTTGTTGCTTACTTTTAAGTTTGTTTGCCTCCCCAAAGTTCCGTCTCATGGTACATGCGATAGATATTGTCTCTGACGAGTTTTGCTTTGTCTAAAGTGAATTTACGTATATAGATTAGTTAATTTACTTAGCTTTACTCATACCCTTGGATAGATTAAGAGCCACAACATGTTTCTTCAGGAAAATCGAGGCACAATTCTTGCGATGTGCCCAGCGAGTGCATGTTACAGGTGAAGGAACTACAAGGCAACTACATTGTTAGAGCAAGGATTCTGATTGAAGTGTCCTTCCCTTACCCCAATTGGCGAAATGCAATGTCCTCTTGCTCCTTTGCCGCAGCATGCGTCTGTCCGAGGCTCGTGTTGCTCTGCTTTCGAGCTGCCACCGCTGCTGGATGAGTGCTGGCGCCATGATGCGAAGAACTTGACTTGGATGACTTGGACAGTGTGGCCTCAGCTCCTCCCGGTGTTGCCGCATTCGCCAGTTGCCGTTGCTGTTGCTTCTGTTGACGTCGTTGCTGGCGTCGCAACATGACAGTCAATCGATGTTCCCGCTCCGATTGCAGTGAGTCGAGGAACACGGCATTCCAGAAACGCAACTGCTGCCAAATGGGCTGCTGGCGCAAGGAGATAAACAGATACTCTCGATACGGATCGCAGCCAGGAACTTCAACTGCGAATAATGGATGGGAATATTTAAGATCTACATTGATTTGGCTATCGATTGCTCCTACCTTCGTGATAGAAGACAAAACAAAGATTCATAAGGACAGCAGCTGGAGCATAGTCCTCGCATTCGCCACACTCAAACAGGGCCAAGGCAAAATATTGGGCCATGGAATTAAATGTTGTGGAATCCAAACGCTTTGACTTGTTCCGCTGCTCGGAGAGAAACCGCGTGAACCACAATCGACCCATTTCCATGCGCAGCAGTATACCGAATTCGGATTTAAGTTCCAGATTCACCAGAGAAGAATTATTGAAGAGCAAGTCGGTGAAATGTTTCATAAACTCCTTGACAGGCTCTTCACCGGCCCGGCAATCCAAACTAATGGAAGACGCCCACGATGGTACCGAATTTTGGGATTCGGAGCGTATAAAATTGCGCCAGTCGGTGGATTCCATGCTGGGGCTGGCGAGCAATTGATCGGGTTCATCCCTGAGGCTGGTCAATGTACTGCTGTTGGAGGTGCGACTGCGTGGAGGCACACGCATGGAATTACTGCTGGTCCCCCAGGGTTGCCGATTCACAGAGCCACCGCCTCCTCCTCCACTCTCCGTGGGTGGTTGCACATCAATGTGGGGGGGATTGGTCGCCTCGAGCAGCTCACTGATCTTTTGCATATCCTTCTGCATATCCAGATCACTTCGTCTCGCCCCTGCTATGGCCCTGGGCCGCTCATAGCCACCCGAATGTCGAGATTCTATGGAATTGGAACGTGTCGTGCTGCTGACATCTTGAGATCTCCCCACAAATTGATCGGGCAGGGATACGGAACTGCTATCGTCACTGCTGTCTGTACTGCTCGAGGAGGGGGAGCTGTCACGCAATTTGTTCCCACGACCACGACCTCGTGAATGCTCCAAACGGGGACCTAATGGAAATAAGAACTAAGTGAGAATCCGAGATACAAAATGTATCTTTTAGATACTCACGTGGCGCCAAATTCGGTTGCCTGTAACGTCCTGATATGATCTCCTCATGAGCTCGCCGCGCCTTCACACGACGTCCCTCAAAATCAATCTTAGTGTAGTCGATTGTCTCGTCATCTAAAGTACAAAAGAAATATAACTTTTTGTTGGTATATCTCCAAAATCTCACACTTGATTTACATTTGGGCAAATTCTCATCATCATCACAATAATCGGAGTCGCTGCTGCTGGTGCTTAGAGTCAACTGCAAATATATAAAATACGTGAAGCATTTCAATAAAAATTCCAACATCTGTGGAAAATTCGCCGAGATTTAATGTTTAGTATTATGTCTTCTTGTATCAACTAATTGAGGTTTTTGTTGTTGTCAATTATAAGTATATATGTATTTTTGTATTTTCAAGGATTTGGCATAGTTTGAAATGTATTCCAAAGCACAGAGGTCAAATTTATTTTTGGGCCAGTTCCCCATAATCATAGCTTCTAAGCTTTCAAAACTACAACAATATTTTCAAGTGCTAGAAATTTAGTTGGCAAAACTAAATTTATTAAAGTTTTCTTTAAACCACAATTCGAAGTTTCTTGTAAATGGTCTAATTGTTTTAAAGGAAAATACAAACGGACACAACATTTAAGAATAGTTTTTGATTTTCAACAATATTTTCATTTGAAGAAGATTTTTGTTGTTTACAAATTCCTAAATAAGGTAAGCAAAATTTAGTGCAACATTTTTTCAAGTACTCATCAAGAATTTTAAAAATTCTATTTTTGAAAATAGTAATTCAGAAATAACTATTTTTTATAAAAATGTATATAAATATAACAAATAAATGTAAATTTTTAAAATTTTCTAGATTTGAATTACCCTTTAAAACCTATATTGTGCAATGTTCTATTCTCATTTATTCACCTAATATCATTTTTTCATAAAAACGTTCTACTAACGAATGTCCTAACCTTTCAAATGATGCATTATGTTGCCTTTTCCCCTGCCAATTGATAGTATTTATAATTCATATTGTCAACAAGTTAAAAATTTATGAGCCAATTAAGCATTGAGCAAAATGATTTATTTTAAAATGATTTTATTCATTATAAATCTATGGCATTCTGTAAACATAATTTTTTGCTCACTGTGCGAATTTCCCAAAAGATTCCAATAAAATTGATTGCTCTTAAGAAGCTCAAGGTTATTGCCACACGGAGACACCGGAAAACAAAAGACAGACAGAAGCAGAAAGCCAGGGCAAAGGGCTGGAACTAGCAGAATACTTAATACATCAAACAAGACAACGGCAAACAAACTGAATTCTCGCATATATATAATTAATTTCAATCAAGGACGAGACAAGACGAGGCTGCAGCTCAAACAGAAAGTCAAGTACAAAGGAAATAGCCGAGCCCTCGCTCTCTCCCCATCCCCATCCCCATCTGCCGCCCAACTATAACAAAGTGAAGGTCAAACGGAAAAAACAAGAAGCATTGGGCCAACAAAAACTATCAAAGTGTCAGTTGCTTTTGCAGACCCACTTTTTCTGCACCCTATCTATGTATCTATGTAGTGCATACATACTACATCCGAATATATGTATAGTATAATGTTCAGGTTCATGACCATGGTCTCTGATATCGGCGTCATACCTTATTTGATATGCCATTGAGCAGCTCATTACTATTCCCGAGAACTGTTAGAAATTTGGACTTCAATGCTCCAATGCTGGGGGTTCGTTCCATGAACAATTTGATTTTCGATCGCTCCCCGGCAAATGCTGCAGCTGGTGGTGTTCCCGGTGTGGGTGGCGGTGGTTTTGCATCCACCATTTTTGCTTAATTTGTTTTAGTTGGTTGTTGGTTTAGTGATTTTTTTTTTTGTTGGCTCTCTTTACTCTTTTTTTTTATATATCAATTTGGTATTTTTAGTCGTTTAATAAGTGGGCGGGGCGCGCAACTCTTGACGTTTGCTGCGGATTGTAGTATCGATTTTTCAGATATATGTCAGTAGTGGTAGCAGAATATGCGATGACTTACGCATACTGAGACCCAACACGTTGGTCTCAGCTGCTGCAGCATTTTGGGCGCATTTTAATCCATGGATATGGGCACAGTGGGCCCGAATCCAAATAAATGTGCTGCAACTTGACTTGGAAAAGTAAAAAAAAAGAACTGTAAGCAAAGTTGAAGTGAAATAATATTACGCATTCGTCATGTTAGCCAAACGATTATTATTCAAAATTTGAATAGGTCTGTAATTATTATACAAAAATTTAAATTAAATGAAAACGATAATCCTCGGTTGTTTTTTTAATCTGACAACTATCGTTATGATCAAGAACCACAAGGGTTAAGTGTAAGTAGAAATAACAACTGCTTCAGAGATAATCAAGATACTCAATCTAGGAATATTCGGACCAAATTTTCAAGAATTCCTTTTATGTTATTTCTATATGATTTTGATCTAGTTCTTTGCTTTTGACTTTGTTTTAACCAGTGGAATGGGTGAATATTGTCCTTCCCGTAGACATAAAAAGTTTAATGTTTCGCAAACTTTAAAAACTTCACATAGTTTTTTGACAATGGATCACCCAACTACAATATTCTTGAACCTCAAAATAAGAACAATAAGAATTGACCATGAACAAATTTAAAAATAGTCCAGAATGTTAGTCTTAATATGGGAACTTTAGCAACTAAGTATTAGGTATAAGTAGTGAGTATAAACACTTTCAAAGCCTTGTGAAAAAATATCTAATTGAATCTTGTATTATGTTTTATGTTCTACTAATCCTAACTTACTAATTATTATAGATTTAGTTTGTTAACCAATATATTTTGGAAAAATAAGTTAATACTTCATTTTAGTGTTGTTATTCTTGGTTATTCCTTATGAAAATAAAACTGAACTACTTTTTAATTCTAGACGAATGACGATTTTTCAATTCATTATTTTACATCATCAGCTGATAGTGATTGCAATACTCGAATTATTTACCACTGTGCAGACACAACGTAATGTACCTACATACATATGTATATATTATTTATAAACTTAAATTTTATGGAAAAATAAAAGCAAGAAATCAAAAAGATGACATATTTAATTGGCTTTTCGTTTATGACAGCATAGTTCCTTAATTACTTTGACCTTCGCATTTACTTTACTTTAACTGTGCATATACTACATACTATGTGTATGTATGTGAGGCTTTAGATACATATATATATCTATGTAGGTATACTATATGTATTATATGGATTTCAGCTTAATTGCATTGACTAACTAAGATTACGCAAAAGCCCACAGAACGGGGTTAAATTAAAAGGCACTTCTTGTACTCGTTTATTGTTTCTTGCATTATTCTTGCTATTAAAATTTCATTTCCCTTTTTACACAGTCGAATTTTCTTTGCTTTTTCCGCACACACACACACACACACAGATATACACACGCACGACACACACACGCCCCTCTTTTTTTGGGCTGTCACGTTTAAGGCAGCAAACACGCAAAGCTACACGGGTTGAGTGTGAATAAAAAAACTTCTGGTTTTCCACGCGCGTTCATTTCCTGCAACGAATGTTGCGCAAATGCAGCCCAAAATTCAATTCTTTAGCTTAAGAATCGGAAAAGCATGGCTGGCGAATTTTCTCCCATGCGAGAAAAGCTTCTCTCTAAGCTTTTCGATACTAAACGGATGGCTGCGCATCAACAATAACATTTAGCAACAACAAACACAACAAGAACACATCGGCATTTGCCGGCATTTTGAATTGTTTATAAACAGCTGGGCGCAAACAGCTGATCACAGCTTTGGCCGCTGTTCGAAACAGCTGATCGAAGCTTTTGCATCGATTTAGCGGCAGTGTCGTCTGCGTCAAAGACCAAGGAGCCGAAATATACCGCCCACACGTGGCCATGCTGCGTCAAGAGCGGGATTAAAGGAGATGACCCTGTGATGCGTAAAGAGATGGCGAGGGGAAGGGCAAGGTCATTTAATTGCTGCGTGGGCATACCTTATCATAAATGCGTCCCAATACTTATATACTATATACTTGCAAATTTATTTTTAACTTCTTTAATTCACTGTTAATTACTATGTTTTATTAATAATCTCCCAGTGCGGCTGAACTGGAGGCCTCATGCTGGCTTTGACTCATTGGACCACATGTTGACTTTGGACAAGACCCACAATTAGCAATTCCCATAATTTCTATATATATACATACGTATATCGGTTAATGGTCTTTTGATTTGTATCATCTACCAACTAGCAGGTGGCCCCTGGAAAGCGTGCTAGCATTCAGCCCATATCCATAATTTTATGGTTGTCGGAAAATTATTCTCGCACTTATAGACCTAGAGATAATTATTTAATCATAATAATTATGAGAGTGCAAAAAAAATGATATCAAGGTTGAATTCGGCGGGTGGTGCTCAAAAAAAAGAAGTGTTTTGCTACATTTTTTATTTGTTTCTCATCGGGGGCCTTGAACTTTGCTCAGATGTGAAATTCCTTTCAGGAAAAAACGAATTTCTAATTGTTTCGAAATGCAGAATTCAGAATATGCATATATACATATTTCGAATAAAATAGCTCGCAAAACCTTTCAAATATTAGGATTTTCTTAAACCAGTTAACAGGGATATCTTTTAACTATTGATTGAAACTCCGTTATAATCATAATAAGGAACAAGGGAGAAACTTACGAAACCCGACGAAAATGCATCCTACAAATAAAGAAACTATCCATAATTAAGAATAATTGTACAATTTGCAATAAATCTGAATCTTTATTTAGGTCAAAGTTGACTTCAATTAAATTTATATATAAATAAACTTTACAAAACATTTTCATTCAAAAGAATATTGAGCTAAAGAAGAAAAACAGAAAAGAAAACGTAAGATGCAGGAAGAAATTAAAAAAAAAAACAACAACCAATAAATTATTTAGACTCGGCGTTTCTGGCAAAATGTTTAACAACAAAAATGAAAATTTGAAAAAGCGAAACACAAATAATGTTACACACGCGGTGGCATCGGTGGCGATTCCCAAAGATAAATTTAGTATAAAGCAAAAAACGGAAAGACGTTCAATATTAAGTTGGAAGCTCGACATTGACATACCCTGCAATAATGTATAGTATTTGATTAGATAAATTGTAATGTAAGACTTGAAAAATGCATTAATCATCTAAGCCACTTTGAAGTATAAGAAATATTTTGTAATCGGCCTTCTTTTGATACCTTCAATATGCTCGTTTAATCTACATGATTACAGGGTATCAAAAAGCCACAAAATGAGAATGAAAATGAAAATTCTGCGTTGACTTCTTCCTACTCTGGCAGCAGACAGAAGACGGGGACATAAGCAACAATTCTTGGTTTCTAGCTTCTTGGCGACTTGTAGTAAAAATTTGTGTATTTAGTTTGTTAGTAGACGATCGCCGAACGAGACCGTAGCAAAATACGCAATATATTTCATGTCGAGCGGGCTAGACAAATAGATTATATATATATATCTCTATATATATATGTATGCATCTTCCTACCAGCTGGCAGTAGCGAAATTTTGAGTGCGACAAGGCGTGTGAAGTGAAATCGAATTATGTAAGTGATCTTCTATTCACAAAAATTAAAAGAAACAACAAAAAAATCAGAAAATAAAAGTTCAATAAACAAATGCCTGAAATTTATGCATAAAGAAATCGAATTTGAAGTGTGTGTGTGCTAATTTTAGAAAACGCTCAACTAAAATTAAACGCAAAATTTTAAACAAAAACGCAAATTGCCACCCCTTGATGAGAAGTTCAAGGCATTTTCACACAATCCAATACAAATGGTCAAAAGATTATTCAAACCTATAACATAATTTTTCTTTGCCCCGTTGATTTTTTGCGGAAAAAAGTTTCAATAAACGCAAATATAGGCAATTAAACAAGAAGGCAAGCCAAAAGAAATGTTTAAAAATAGTTTATATAAAAATAAATATTCGACGTGTGTGTTTGTGTGTGTGTGTATTGCGTTGGCTCCGCTAGCTGCCTCCCAGGGCAGGCAGCCACTTGAAGATGTCGCAGGGTGGTGGGCGGCAAAGTGTTGCAGCTGCCACTCCTCGAAACCGACTGCAGGCGGCTTTCATAAATATTTTTGTTTTTCCGTTTTTTTTTTCTATTCGAGTGTGACACATTTTTGAACTGAAAATAAAAGCCCTATGGACAAACGGAAAAGTGTTTAAAAATAGTGTAAAGAGAACTTTAAGTGAGCAAATCCACAAATATTGCGTATACGCAGCGTGTAACGAGTGCAAGAGTTAAGAAGCAGTTTTTGGGTTATTATGCAGTTCTTAGACTAGAATTTGACTATTTTATCTACTTTCTTTCCTTCATCTACCATTTACCATCTATCGTGCATTAATGGACTGTTCAAATATTTCTTATTTATGTCAGAATTTTAATGGATTGCGTCTGTTACGTTGTCCTAGCAGGTGTTCTTTTATTAAAACGACATTTAAATTTAATTTAATCTATAAATTGCCAACATTTTTTCCCTTCTTTATGATAATTTGTTACTTGATTTGTTGGCTTGATATGACAGCTATATAGTTTAGTCAACTGATTTTGTACAAAGCCTTTCTGAAAAGTTTTTCAAACCAGTAATTATCTATTTTAAAACAGGAATATCTCATGAGTCAAAATTGAATTTTCAAAAGGAAATATTTTTGTAATATTTATTTTAAGTCAAGATTAATTTTCAACGAACCAAACAAGGGGATTCTAAAGAGGAAGTTTGTACATAAATCTTAAATATTTTGATAAATATACTTTAAAACTAAATCGTAAAGATTCTTAAAAGGTTTGTACACAAATCTTAACTTAGTTGCCAATTGCAACATTAGAAATATCCAAAAAAATTTATTTAATCATAAATGCCAAATAAACTTCTTGTAATCCTCCTTCGAATTTTTTAATCAAAAATCTTTAAAAGATCTCAAAAGTTTGAGCTTAAAAATAATGTTTTTACCATAAATTTGAAACAATGCTATTCCAATATTTTTTATATTCTAATAAAATAGACGGTTTGTTTAATGATATACAATTTGGCTGTCAATCAAAAATTTTATATATCTATCAAACTGTTCGATTAGATTATCTTTGATTCTTTGCTTTAGTATTTTGCCATATTACACATTGTATCTCTCTCTATCAAGAACGCTTTCTTCTCTCATTTTACACAATTCTCGATGGGCATTTGAACAATTTTTTTACTCCCAATTTTGTTTCTCATTTGGCTCAAATCTCTCTGGATCTAATATGCCGCGATCTTGGAGGTTCTCTCAAATTCTCATTCCTCTCTCTCGTTTACGCACTCTTTCTCTCGATCTCTCTTTTCTTCGTCTCAGTGAAACACCTTATTGCATTCTCTGGTCGGACCGTGTTGACAGCTTGCGCTAATTGAGTCACTAGAATAATTTCCTTTTCGTATTTTCGCTTCTTTTCATAAATAATAAATAATGCTATGCATAGTTTGTGCCAAAGACTTGTTGTTGCTTTTGCTTTTTCTCGATATTCCGATGTTTTAGCCTATATTTAGAGGATATAGAACTCTGGCTGCTTTTCAGTTTGCTTAGTTGAGTTTTCGCTCTGAATGCAGAAGACCAAATTGCAGTTTTGTCTAGAAACCTGCGCTAAAAATTTGGGTGAGCATGCTAAAAATATCAAAAATTCATACAGAAAACATATAAAAAAAAAAACAGATCAAGAAAAAACCTAAATGCATTTCTTGGCAGTTGGTTTAATTGAATATGAAGCCGTTTGAAGTTTTAGATGCTGTGGAATAGTGAAATGGCCGACACACACACTGAATATAAAATGGATTTTTCTTGATGCTTTTACGCCTCAGCGGAACATAAGCTCATAATGTAGTGAACTTTAATGTTTTCTTCAATTAAGAATTGAATTATATTTCCTTATGCGTTCTCTTTACATAATGCCACAGAAATAAACAGATCAAGCGAGAAGCCAAAACCCACGACGACAAAGATGACGACACAACAATTGCTCAATAAGAATGTTCGCACAATGCCATCATGGGTGGTGAGTTCAAAAGGGGGTGGGGGATGGGGGCGCCATTTAACAAAAGAATCAAAATTTCTATTCCATTCCAGACCGAAGCCACTCAGCGCATTGGACCAAAGCCACCGGCACTTCCCACCAATCCCCAAAATGGCAGCAATGGAGCCATCCTACCAAAGGCCCCAGCATTGCCACCAAAATCAAAGAGTACACCAGAGCCAGATTATGAAGTAATTGAGTTTTCGAATCAGCAGCAATATTCCAATGAACCAATGAAAACCACAATAATCAAAATTTCTATTCCATTCCAGACCGAAGCCACTCAGCGCATTGGACCAAAGCCACCGGCACTTCCCACCAATCCCCAAAATGGCAGCAATGGAGCCATCCTACCAAAGGCCCCAGCATTGCCACCAAAATCAAAGAGTACACCAGAGCCAGATTATGAAGTAATTGAGTTTTCGAATCAGCAGCAATATTCCAATGAACCAATGAAAACCACAATAATTAGAACCAAAACTCCAGGTGGGTAAAAATCAAAGAGCAAAAGTAAAGTAATCCTATTAAACTCTTAGAAAAAGTAGTTCAAAATATGAGTAATAAATTTCCCTTTTTAAAAATGTAGACAACAAATTGAAATGCACATTGTGCGGCTCTCAGAATCCTTGGGTAGCCTGTGAGGAGTGTGCTGGACAAATATTTTGTGCCTCTTGCGATGACATGTTCCACAAGCATCCCAAGCGTAAACAGCATATTCGTAAGGTGAGTGGAATTCCATCTCTTAGATATGATTATTTATATATTTCCTCTGCATTCACCTGACAGGCCGTTGAGCAGGGCACTCCACCAATACCGCCAAAAGTACCAGGTGGACCCGCACCACCTGTGGCTCCACCGCGACGCAGTAAACGTGGTTTATTGACACCATTTCTGGGCCGCAAGGATCAGGTACGCCACTGCACGATTTCTTAAAAGCCAAAATAGAACAAAACAAAAAAGAAAAGAAAAACTGAAATACAAACTCTGTACTGTTCCAAAAACCCGAAAATCGACGAAAATCACTTATCATTTAGTACCGAATTTGTAAAATCAAATTTGATTTCTGTATGCTTGAATAAACAAAACGAGAACGAAACAATCCTCTAAGCCGCCTACCCAAAGAACAAAAAAAAAAGAAAAAAACAGAAGAAAGACAAAATCTTGTTTCAACTAAACGATTTACAGATGCTACCACCGCCCTCGCCGACTCCGTCGCACAAGTCAACTGGTGGCTGGCGTGGTGGGGTTCAGCCTCCACTTCCTCCTCATTCCTCGTCTGCCGCCATGAATAATCGCCCGCTGCCCGATCCGCCCAGACCACCGATGAGTGAGGGTGGCGGCTCATCAAGATCAGAGACACCGAAATCTGTATTCGATACCATCCAACGTCCGCCATCCGTGCAGCTGGAGAAGATTAAGAGCAAGGCCAGTGCCACCCTGGATCGCATGGCCATACTCCAGCAACGATATCGTCAGCAGAAGGCCCAACAGGATCTGAGAGCCAGTGAGCAGGTAAGATCAATCAGTTATCACTTCTAGAGAGTAAATCTATCAATGGCGTCTCTTCCCCCCTCATCAAGTGTTCGTCATACAACTTGGGAAAATTAAGAAAACTCCGAATAATGATTCAGAAAATAATCGACTTTAAGTACGATCATTTAAACTTGTATGGAAATTACTTTGATCGCATTTAATATTGGTTTTTCTTAGAGTTTTCATTGATTTTTCTGAGCATTTGTTTTGTTTCGTCTCGTCTTTCCTATCTCTCTCTCTTTCTCTCTCTCTCTGTTTGTTCATTCCCTCTCACAGAATTTGTTAAATGGCGTCAACTTTGAGCATTGGTCAAACATTTCACCATCGCCCTCGCATTTTCGTTCCGGCAGCATGTCATCTGGTTTGAATTCATCACATTTTGATCTATCGGATGATTCTCATCACAATTTTCACAATTCCCTACAACAACAAATGTTACTACAACAACGACAGGCAGCCGGAAATCAGCGTCGTCAGATGAGCACTTCGGTGTTCAATTTGAATACAATGAATCGACGTCCACTCCAGGAGACACCCCAAAATGTTGGAGGCAGTGCCGCCTGGTTGGCCAACCAGCGAATGCAACAGGTGAATACAAAAAAATCAATAATGATTTAATTTCCGTTGCCATAATTAAATTTCAGGCCCAATCGATGGCCCAGTTGAATTGTGCTGGTTGCCAGAGCCAGCGAGCGGGAGCCTGGTCGCAGCATCAGCATCCTCAGCATCCCGATGATTGGTCTCAATTCGGGTCACAGCAACAGTTCAATCACTCGAATCTGTCTCTCAATGTGGGTCCAGGCTATTTGAATCAGCAGCAGCAGCATCCTCACTATCCACATCCTCCGCCCGTGTTTATGACCCAAAGAGGAATGATGCCAAATGTGTATCCAGGAGCTCAACCCGGCTATCCTCTCATGCATCCAGGTAGGTCATCTAATAAACCAAACAAAAGACTTTTTTAATGAGCAATCATCTTCGTCGACAGGTGTCATGGGAATGCCGCCGCCACGTGCCTCCTCCAGACCTCGTTATGCAGCTTCGCCCACCCCGAGTCGCAAATCCCTCTCCATGCGCCGCAAACGCAGCAGTTATGTGGACGATGAGCTAACCGACGATGAGGATTCCGATCAGGATGATCGTCGCTCTTTGGTCTCCAATCGTTCGGGCATGACAAGCGCCTCACGTTCCCATCATCATCATCAGCAGCAGCAGCAACATCCACACCATCATCAGCAGCGTCCCAGGCGCTTGTCCAGTGCCTCCCAGCTGATCAATAATAGTGATGACATCGATGGCTCCCGACATCATCAGCCAAAGATGCGGGAACGCCGCGGTTCCATAGCCAAGTCTGTGCAGAGTGATTGGCTGCCCGAACGCCGGGACTCCACGGAAGGAACCGAAACCCTGAAGCGATCTCAAGTGGAGCCAACGAAAACCAGTCGCATCTACTCGGATCTGGAATCAGAGGGTTCCGTAGCACGAGCCTTGGTCCAGGCCAAAATACAACAGAAACTGCAAGAAGCCGATCAGCACAAGGCCAAGAAAGCCTCCCATTCCCACAAACGCAAGCCGGAAATGAAGGATGAGAATACCCAAGCAGCGGCCATAGTCCAAAAAGTTGTGCCCCAACCGCCGGCGAAAGAGGACAGTGCCTCGGAATATGAGGAGGTTGTCGAGGAGGTTACAGCCACAGAGAGCGAGCCGGAGCCCGAACCAGAGCCCAATCAACCATCGAACATAGAAGCTGAAGTGGAGGCCGATGATCTGGGTCCACCACCATCCACGCCAGATCACGAATGGGAATGCGAATTCTGCACTTTTGTTAACGAAGCGAATATAAAGATTTGTTCCATATGCTGCAAGACGCCATGTAAAGCTCCACAGCCAACCAAGTCAAATGTGGCCAAAAAAGAACCTGAGCCAGTGGCCATTCCTGTGCACGTGGAAACACCTAAACCCAAGGCAGTTCCTACTGTGAAACAGCAGCCACAGGCAAAAGTAGTGAGAAAATCCTCCATGAAGTCGCCACAGAAACCCACAGAGAAAGTTGCTAGCCCCACAAAGACCATGTCAAGTGCCTCCACATCAACCGCAACCACGAATGTGGTTAAGAAAACGACATCTCCTCCAAAGCCAGCACTGAAAACTTCATCTGAGAACGAAAGCGACAACTCAATGGCGAAGGGGTTCCTGCATAAAGGTAGGATACAAAAGAGAATCTCATTTTTTGAGGGCACCAAGGCATAAGTAGTGCTCCCACTTAGAAGAACAAGACTAAAATCTAGCATGTACTACACCCACCCGACTACTACTCATTTGTAATCTTCTTTACTATTATTAACGCATTTATGAAACAAACAAAAAAAATACCGAAATACATAAACATATCCTTAACAAGAAAAAAAAAGAACGAAACGAACAAAAAAACCATGAGTTTGTTTTTCAATTTAATCACGGGTTCCTCCCCCTTCTTCTTCCTACCTCGCCTACCTTTCCTCTCAACAGAATCCGTTGAGAATATTTGGAATACGCTAGACGAGAGCATACAAGCCCAGGCCGAGCAGGTCCTTAAGAAGGCCCAAAAAGTGTCGACAAGTTGTGGCGGCACACCACCCAGAGAGATTCCTGTGGATGCATCCCGTGAAATGGGAACCTCGCCGCCACCTCAAAGCATATCCACACAAGTAACGAAATGAATGATTAGATTCCGCTGGATTCCTCATCTAATTGAATTACTTTACAGACTTATGAGGCTCTGCCCCTGGGCGGAACACAAGTGGAGAACACTGCTACCACAACTAGCACCAATTCCTCAGCTATTCGGGAGTCACCGGCTAAAATGGAAAGACGTCCTCACTATCGCAGCAATTCCCAACTGCCTCAGGAGCATGAACGGTATCGCAGTGCCAGTGATTTGAGATATGAAGGCTTCGGCATGGATTACTATAACAATTCTGGTCAAGTGACCAGGCGTCCGAACTTCATAAACGATTTGAGGATGCTCCAGCATGTAAGTGAGAAACGAGAACCCAACCAAGTGATGTCATTCACTTCCTTCTTCTGTATTTCAGCAAACTTCCTCACCATTCGATATGCCTCATGAGCCATCCTTCAATCTGAAACACGAACCAGCTCGGGATCCAGAGACCGAAATGCACATTATTCTGAAAGAGCTTGAACTCTACAAATTCACCGTGGAGGAATTGGAGGCAGCTCTGAAATACTGTGCCCCCGATACCCATCCGATTCAGTGGCTGCGAGAGAACTGGCACAAGTTGATCCAAACGGTGCAGAGTCTGTCGACGAAATATGGCCAGGAGAGGGGAGAGAATACCATTGGAAGCATATCACAGAATGAAGCACGCGAAGCCCTGAGGAGCTCCAATGGCAATGTGTGGCAAGCTGTGGCCGATTGCATCCAACAGAGACAACAGAAGTATCGAAGACTGGCCGCGAAGGGTAACTTCCTGCGGAGACGACATTGTGAATGCTCTGACAGCACATCAAGGTAATGTGGAGCAGGCGCTTTTGGAATTGAATCGTACACAACTCAAACCATTTCTAATGCGCATCTGGGGCTCACCGAATGGCGTGGAGAACGAGAGTGTTCCCAGCCATAGACATGAAATCGGGTTAGTTTGTAGTTCGTCCAATCATCATGGATCATTTTTGTATCTTCTGTCTCTCTCTCTCTGTTTCGCCCCCCTCAGATATTCATGACTTTCTCAACACTCACGCTTTGGATTGCTTGCAAACGCCACACGGAGCTGGCGAAAGTCCTAGTCCTGGTCCCGGCTTTGCTAACCATCATCCATTCGATGACAATTCCAGTCCCTCAAAGTCATCATATGCCACACCAAGTCCCTATCAATTGGAGGATGGTACATTGAAAAATCTCGAGATTCTGATCGGTAATATGGAGCAGAATCAAGCCAAACAGAATCAAGAGGTATTGCGTTCGATTGAGACAATGCTGGAAACATTCAAAGGTAAACCCGACCAGGATTACGAAACTGATCCGGAAGTCATGCGTATTCTCACCAAGAGTCCCATCAGTGCATCCAAAATATCGGCGGTAATTGACGACAAATCTACAGAGGATGTCAAAAACTTTGTTTGGCAGCACATCCAAGACATTGTGCCCAATTTGGTGCAACAAGTGGAACAGGAGCTCAAGGAGCCCTCTCCTCCCATCCAAGAACCCCAACTGCCTCCACCTGAACCGGAAGTCATTAGCGCCCCGGCTGTTGATCCGGAGGTTTATATAATGGAAGAGGTCATCAAGCCCAATTTGAGAGAAGCAAATATCAAAGAAGAAGTTCCCAATTAACTTTATCTATGCCACAGAAATAGCCAACTTCAAGTTGGAGTTTGATCGTGGCACTGAAAAGTGGCACGAATCGGAATGGGAACCCTTTGACTTAAAGCAGGCTGAACGTGTCGTCTACAAAGAGCTATACGGCTCCCAAAGAGGAACCAATTGAAGAAGCTATCACCCAAGAAAATGTCCCACAGAAGGAACATCAAATCGCAGTTGCAAGTGAGAGCAAAGTCATTATGAATCAACAAGCAACAGAGGTTTTGATAGAATCAACCAATGTGGAAAGGGAACAGGAAGAGATTAAGTTAGATGCCCCGAAAGTGGCAGAAGAGGAAGTGAAGATAACAAAATCTGAGGTTTTAGTGGTAAATCAAGTGCCCCCTAAAGAAATAGCAACAACTGAAGAAGCATCTTCCAGTAAAACCTTAGAAAAGACCACAGAGAATATAACTGCAGAGCCAAAAAGTATCTTGGAATCACCAGTAAATAAAGCAGATAACCAAGTGGCTGCTGAGGTCATTCCCACAGAGATTAAGGAAGCCCTACCAAGTGAATCACAACCAACAGCACAATCTTCTGTTGCACTTCTAGATGAGAAACCAGGCACAAGTAGAGATGCTCTTAGGAGAAATAAAAGATCTCAGTTGCCCAAAAAAGGACGAATACGTGATCACAGCCAAAAGCCCACCAATCGCATTAAAATGCCTAAAGAAGAAAAGGAGGTAAAAGAAACAAAAGAAGATTCGCTTCCTGTAGTCACATCAAGCAAGGACAACAATCTGGCTCAAGTTGAAGTTAAAGAAAATGAAATTGCCGTAGAAGAATCATCGAATCCAATTGAAGATAACTCTACGGAACAGTTGGTAGAGGCCAAAACTAATGAAGATGCAACTCAATTAAATGCAGTTGCCACAAGTGAATTAAGAGAGGATTCACTTCCTGTGGCCACAGAAAAGAAGGACAACAATCTGGCTCAAGTTGAAGTTGCAGCAAATGCATTTGCCATAGAAGACTCATCGGATCCAGTGGAAGATAATTCACCGGAACAGGTTACAGATGCCAAAATTAATGAAGATGCAACTCAATTAAGTACAGTTGCCACAACTGAACTAATAAGTGAATCTAATATCGAATTAACTGAAGAAATAGCTGAAGCTGAAGCAGTTGAAGTTCAAACGGTTGTAAAGACTGAAACCGCTGTAGAAGAATCCATAAAAGAGCCTCTTGAGAGTGTCGAGAATGAAGCAATTCTTGAAGAATCTCCATTGGAACAGATCCAATCATTAAGGAATGATGAGCCGGCCCAACGAGTAGTAGAAGAAACTATTCCCACTGTTGAAGTTTTAGCTTCCAAATCGATTGCAGAGGAAGTTCCAACAAACCAAGTGGAATCCTCCGCAAAACAGATCACTGTGGATAACAAACGTAGTCCGAAACGATTCTCGAAAATACCTGTGAGAACTTTGAGTACCAACAGTTTGCGTAGTGAAAGCAGAACCGAGAATTTGGTGTCCATAGAACCAGATGAACTGGAGAATGGAGATGTGGCCAAAGCAGAGGAGGAACCCTCCTCGAATACAACAGAAACTGAGGTTGGCATAAGTCCGGTTGAATCGGAAGAAATCTTTGAAGATGCCACCGAGTTTAGTGGCGAAGATGGTGAACTTTATAGCCTGGATAGTGATGAGCAGAGAACGGAAGCAATGCAATCTCAATCGCCTCTTCCTGCAGAAGAGTCTGCCCAGGAGTCGATTTTACCCAAGTCCACCAGCAGTGCCTCTATGGATTCTCACTCCAGTCACTCTGCCTCGGCTAAGGTGGTGCAACTCAAAGAGTTCATACCATCTGGCGATCCTTCGAAGCAAAATCTCAGTGAGTTGGTGGAGGACACACAAAGATTGATCAAGCAAATGCGCGATGAGATTAGCATGGATGACTTTGAATCGACCGATGAAGATGAATACTCTGACGAATACTCCGATGACATGGAGTGGTATGACAGTGAAGGCGAAGAGGAGGGCGAAGAAGAGGGTGAAGAGGACGAGGATGAGCGAACATCGTATATTGAAGATGCCTCAACTGGTGATGATGCAGAAGGCACAGAAATTGAAGACATCATAGAAGAGGATGAGGAGATCGAAGAGGAGGAGGAGGAGGAGCAAACCACAAGCAACACAGATTCCCGAAACAGTCATGACCAGCTCATCTGTCACTCCCACCAATCCACCAACAGAAAGTGATCCAACAAGTGAAATAATTTCTTCAACAGGAACCCAACAGCAAGTTATCCCAGTTGTTGAGGAGGCAGAAATCCCCACATTACCTTCAGTTACTCAAGAGGAAACCCCAGTGCAAGTTGAAGATGTCGAGGAGGAGGAGGAAAGCCCAGTTGAAGTACCCACTGCCCCACTACCCCTTATCCCAGCACCACCCATTATTGATTCCGAATCCCGACCAATGGAACCGCCAGTCGAAACAGTATTGGAAGAGCCCAAAAAGGTAAAAACCAGCAGCAAACAGAAGACACTCACCACAGAACCAGTAGCCACACCCAAGGCGGGCAAATCCACGATAAGCAAGATACCCAAACCCACAACCAATGAGACACCCAACACCATAAACAGAAAGCTACCGCTGCGTTCCAAGTCATTTTCGGCTCCCATGGGTATATCCTCGGTGAAACGAATGCAGCAGGAGTACCTCCAAAAGCAGCAAAGTATTAAGAGTAACCCGGTGCCAGCAGCAATGGCCAGTCGTGTCCCTCTGAGAAGCACTCCCACCACCAAGAAATCCATTACCGAGGCCATCAGTCGATTCAACACACCACAAGATGGACCCTCAACAAGTGGAGCGGCAGCTGCAGCGGCGGCGGCTCTACTCAAACCCCGTTCCCAGCCTCGTATACCCAAAAAGAAATATCACGAGACTTGTTTCTCCGACGACGATTACGAGACCTCAGCTAGCGAGGATGAAGAGCACGAGGAAGTGGCAGAACCCTTGAGGGCGGAGCTGCTCAAGCGTAAACTCAGTATGCCTGTATTCCGGGCATATGCCAGCCTCCAAGAGCCAGTTATAGAGGAACCAGCGGTGGGTACTCCACAAAAGAATTTACCCCAAAGTCACCTGAAGCACACAACCTTAACCTCATCTCTCTTTTCCATTTCTTTTACAGGTCCTGGCCAGAAAGTATGTGGAAATGCAAATGGTTTCCAATTTGGCAGAAGCTCAAATTGCCGCCACTTTGGTCAACATGAAATTCCAAGAGGATGTTGCCCTCTGGGCAGCCAAAGAATGCTCCGACTTGGATCAGGCCATTGCCATGTTGCAGCAGGATTGCGAATTGTGCATGAATTCCTATCCCATGAATCACATTGTCTCCATGCTCAAGTGCACCCACAAATGCTGTAAACAATGCGCCAAAAGCTATTTCACTGTGCAGGTTGGTTCAAATGAATCCTCCAGCTTAATCTCGAAGAGTCTCTATTATTTTGTGTCTTCCTAGATCACCGATCGGTCCATTAATGATTGCAATTGTCCGTTCTGCAAGTTGCCGGAACTAAGCAACGAGGCGGAACATGAGGATGAACATCTCGAATACTTCTCCAATTTGGATATCTTTCTCAAGAGTATCCTGGACAATGATGTCCACGAGTTGTTTCAACGCAAGCTGAGAGATCGCTCTCTCCTCCAAGATCCCAATTTCAAGTGGTGCATCCAATGTTCATCGGGCTTCTTTGCCCGCCCCAAGCAGAAGCGTTTGATATGTCCCGACTGTGGATCCGTCACCTGTGCCCAGTGTCGCAAGCCCTGGGAGAGACAGCATGAGGGCAGCACCTGTGAGGCCTATTTGGAGTGGAGGCGTGAGAATGATCCGGAACTGCAGGCGCAGGGAGTGCAAGAGCATTTGGCTCAAAACGGCATCGATTGCCCCAAATGCAAATTTCGTTACTCGCTGGCCAGGTAAGGTCCAGGACTCCATCGCAAGGTTTTTTGGGAATGATTTACCTCTCTCTTCTCTCTTTTCCAGGGGCGGCTGCATGCATTTCACCTGCACTCAGTGCAAATTTGAGTTTTGTTACGGCTGCGCCAGACCCTTTATGATGGGCGCCAAGTGTAACATCTCTCCTTATTGTGCCAAATTGGGTTTGCATGCCCATCATCCGCGAAACTGTTTGTTCTACCTGCGCGATAAGATTCCCCTGCAATTGCAATTCTTGCTCAAAGAACAAAAGGTCAAATTCGATACGGAACCCATTGAGGATGTGACGAATGAGCCGAGCAGTTCCAGAAATGCCAGAGCATTGGCCAAGTGTCCCATACCACTGCAAAAGGAGACTCCACAGGGACTGGTGGACACAGTGTGTAGCAGCGAGGTGCCCGAAAAACATGCGGGCATGTGTCGGTATGTGGGGTGGGGAGGGGGATTTCCACCTAAAAAACTAAATAATTAATCTTTGTCAATTTCAGAACACACTACGTTGAGTATTTGGCTGGCAAGGTGGCGAAAGCTGGCATCGATCCTTTGCCCATTTTCGATCTTACCGATTGTGTTCAAGAGCTGCGAAGACGTGGCATCGCCCTGCCCGAACGTGGTCCCTGGGACACTGATGAGATCTACAAGAACATGTGCTCCGAGGTGAGTTCGCTTGGGCTCATTAATCTATGATTTTATTGATTTCCTTTTTACTATATGCTTTTGATTTTGGTTACGCGGAAAAACGCGTTTCCTGCGGCTGACCCAATGATTCAGATTACGCCCACATCGAAAAACAAAACAAAACAACAAGCGTCTATATCTACAGACTAAATTTAGATATTGAACTGACGTATTTCACACGCGTCTTAATTGATATTCGTTTTATTATTATTTAATTGTAAACAATTTGGCAGATTGCAAATTCGCTCTACAACAACAACAACAACAACAGAAAAGTATGTTTATAAACGTTTCTCATCCATTTCTTCTCGATCTCGCCTCCACTTATAGGTAATCAAACAGCATATACCACTAAAATCGGCTTGATGTGTGGCAGAATGATGGAGTTGACTAGAAGAATGAGAATATTAATGACCCAACGTTCGACTGTTGCAGTTATTCATAAGTTTTTATGATTGATGGCAAACATTTTTATAGACATTTTTATATACAAATTACACATACACATACATGTTAGACAGCTCATTAGACATTAGATTGCGTACATCTTATTTGTATACCTACAGACCTAAATCTATTATAAAATTTTGTTTAGCTCCTAAGCAGCTGTCCGAATACATAGTTTCTCTTGCAGACGCCACAAAAATGCATTAACACGTGGGCTGCAATTGCATCCCCCTCGACTAAATAAATGTGAATGTGTGAGAATCCGAATATCATTTGGCATCCACATTGTTAACTATAAACACCAGATGGCGCTTCTGTGGCATGCAATCAATTCGATTGCAGATATTAAACAAAAGGTAAGATATTTCCAGATATTTATGACTGAGAAACCAAACATTTTAATCGCAAAACTTTCGAAATGGTGAACGAATTTCTATATATCTATCAAAACATTAGTCATACCATTTTCATAACCTTTCAACACACTGTAACAGGTGTCCAACCATTAAGTAGGCTTCGTGGCGAAGTACATAGTATAAAGAGTCGTCGAGTTTCATCATCAACTTATTAATATTGCCCCATTTTTTTATCATTTTAATCAAATTAAACAACAAATATATGACACAATTGAAAACAATTAAAGCAATTTTTGGTAGTAAGGTCCAGATAACAGAATTTAACTTTTTTTTTGAGATGATGTAAGATTTGATGTTTTCCTTAAAATAAACGACTTAAGGGTGTAATGTCGTGTACGTTGCAGGTGTAATTTTCGAAAAAATTTAAAGTAATAACAAATTCATCCACACTCTCACTGCTCCTTTTAGCTTGGAGCTAAATAATCGTGTTTCACTCCTGACAAATCATATTACGAGAATACCGGGAATAAGTTTTCTTTTTGATTTCAATGCGTTTTGAAACAACGATTGATATATTATCAAAAAACCCATACAATTTAAATGGGGAATGAACAAAAATTTAAATTGTTTATAGAAACTCAAAAAGAGTTTCACATTTTGTGCAAAAATAAAACTGTTTTTAGAACTACTCCTCAATATTAGACAACACACAAAATATCATAAATAAAAGCATCGAGTGGAGAAAAAGTTGAAAGAAAGAGTTGCTGCCTATATCTTTAGTTTAACTTCAAATTTTACTTTTATTTTTCCTTTTTTAGGCGAAAATCACTTTTCTAGGTGGCTCATTTGAGAAATTTTTACTTATCTACATATCTTTATATACCAAGTTTGCTCCGCATAGCAACAGTCGGTAGATAGTCTATTGGTATAAGTATATATTATGTCTATTGATATATAAAAGCTTTCATCTATAAACAAATTTAGTAATATTTTTTGTGTTCTGCAGGACATATTTAAATCGAGACTAATGCAATTTAAGTCATGTCGTATATCACTTTAAAATAATGCTAAAAATTAAGATGTGATGAGAAATAAATTTCATTTTTAGGCAAGTATATTTTACTTTGTGGATATTTTTTATAGTCAACTGAATGGTTGCTCATTGCAAATGGCGGTTCGAAAAATGGTCACATACACAAAATTCATAGCATACTTTTGTGCATACATTTGACACTTGTCAAGTCGTAATTCCATGATGCTCCCACAGCTGTTGTGGCTTCTTCTTCACTATCGTCGTTGTTCCCGACGTCTTGTTCGTCATTTAGCCTGCTCTCGATATTGCCAAAATGGCAAATGCGGGTCATAAATAATGCCCCACGCCGCGACAATCGGGCCAGAACAAGAAAAGCAGCAATAAGAGCAGAGACAACAACAACAAGAACAACAAAAGCAACAACAACAAATGCGAGACATTGAAAATTTGCCGACGGGACAAGATCTCTCGACTGGGGTGGATCGTAAAAAAACCTATTCACGCTATTTTCGTGCGATTTGGATTAATTTATGCGCGCGGCACAACATCGTTTTGCTTCCACAGACAGTTTTACACCAATGGCAGCTAATTAAACGGGATAAAATGTATATTTATTGATCAACAAGGCAAGCAATAACAAAATGAATGCCGAATCTAGCTTTGAACTCAAAAATTGATATTCGAAAATTGCAACTGGATCATGGCTCCCTCTGAAGCGCGTGGCCCGCAAATATTTGATTAATTTTTGATCACATGGGCAGACCCCCCCAATTGTTATTTATAGACATTAAGTTTATTTATTCTCCACCTCTAGTTGACTTTTTGTCCAATAAAAAATGTTTTAAGTGTTAACATGCGCCCCCATAAAAATATATAAAATGGGATTTAACAAAAAAATATGTGAAGTATTTAACAGCTTTTATTACAAAATAAACAAAGCGGCGAAACAGAATGTGAATGAATGGATTTTACAACGACAATGAACTTCAATTTGATTATAGGCCAACGAACGGAACCATTCACTTAATCAATCAGCTTTAAACATTTGCCCATTAGTTATTCGAGTTAATTGAGAATCGGGTAAAAAAAAAAAGAGAGAGATGGAAGCTAAATGCAAACAAATTGTCCGCCCACCGACTTACCTGCTCGTCGACTCGTCTGCCTTTTTGTTTAATCAACCTTCAGTCAGTGTGCGCGTCTGTCTGTGTGTGTTTATTAGAGACAGATTTACGGTTGGAAGCGTCACATCCTGTCCACACATTTATCTGCCTCGCTCCCGCCCCCTGCTTGTGCTTCATCCACCTCCCTCTTCTTTGACCCTGACCGCTGACATTCAACACAGTGCACAACAACAAGAGCTGAGCAACCTTCGGAACACAATTGAAAACTATTAGACTGGACCTGCTACGAGGCGAGAACGGAACCGAACCGAATGGAACGGGGACGTGATTGTGGGTACATCCAAAGACCCAAACAATAATAAATAATTAAAATTATAAAAATAATAAATATTTATAGTTCGTTTCTCTGTGTTCTCCCCTGATTTTTATGTAAACAATATTTTGCACAACTTTTATAATGTTTAGATATCATGATTTATTTGTTCTCCGCTATTTTGTTATGCAAAAATCAGAGAACTGCTTTAATATGAACCATGACGAAGTGCGTATACCCTTTCGAACAGGCCAAAGTGTTTAAAGTCATATGATATAGAAAAAAAATCAAAGTTATCGATTGAAATAGCTTTTGTTAGCCCCAAATTGGGATGAAAAAATTTATATCCACTAATACCAAATTTTGGATCGATATTGTTCGGTTTATCAAGGAATGTCTAAATATTATATTAAATCGGTTGTTCCCAAATCGTCTGCGCCAATTTCATTTTCAAATAGTTTGGCAAACTGCTTATCAGAATGAATACACCCTTTTGTTAGGGTATAGTAATGCTTTACGGTCATGTGGGCAGTATTTTTACGATGGCTTAAAATTAAAGACAAATTAATTAATCAATTACTTACGGTAAGCAAATTCAAAATATTTTTTTTAATACGAAAAGCAATTTGTCGGAATAATTGAGTTTACATATGGTTAAAACAGTATATTTGATCAAAGCAAGGCCTAACATGCTCCAATATATCAATGCCATAAAAATAATTGAAAAAATCGAAAAATATTTAAATATGTAATCCAACGAACATGAGATATAGAAGATTGGTCTCTACACCGTAAGTATATTTTATCTAAGCTGGAGACTGCCTTTCAAAATATGATAAAATATAATGTCATATTTATAGTTACTTAATAAATAAACTAATAAACTGGAGCAACTCCAAGCAACCTCCTCCTCCATCTGCTCAAACATTAATATCCGATAACTACATATGTCAACTGGCATTTTCGATAAATCTGGCTACGTTATTACTATCGCTAAGGGTACTCATACAATCCTAAATATGTTTAAAAAATTATTTAATGAGTTATGAAATGAATTTGGAAATACCTAGTTTTGATCTGACGAAATTTCAAATTAAATCAATACAAAATGATTATTTGTTCATATAAACTCGGTTTATGTTTCTATATATTTTATATTATTTCTTTTGCATAAATTACAGTTAAGATATACAAAACTTTGTTTATGTTTTTTTCGGTTTTTTAAGAGTAAAACTCATATGCATATTTAGGATTATATACAAAATCGTAAAATGCACATAGACATATAGGTATCTACACATAGAGAGCTTTAAGGATAGTTTTATATAAGAGTATGTATGTGTATGTGTATATACTATATAGATTATAGACTATTATAAATATACAAATACAACAAAACTTAGTTCACTAATAATTGGTCATATAATGCATACGCATTTTGGGTTCAATAAATTCTAGTTAATTGCATTAGTTTGTATCCCGTATATATCTTATACTAAAAAAGTAACGCGTAAATCACACATTATACAGAAATATATCTATATATAAAACTACTTTTACATATAGAAGTTGTGTGTTGTTTTTTTTTTTTTTTGGGTTTTTGTATTTTTTTTCTTTAAAAAACCATTGTGTAGAGGAAGACTAGAAAAGGTAACACTAGTGGAAAGTAATCCGTCGACGTTTTTTTTTTTGCCCCCTTTTTTTTGGGGGGGGGACTACAAATTTGTCCTACTTATATAGGCATATAAATTTCTGACTATACTGGAGAAGTAACTTCTCTCTCATGCTTCTTAGAAATAATGCATATATGTATGTATACAATATACGATCTTATAGATCTACAAATTCTCAAAATTCTCGAAAAAACTCCTAATATCTGTGTTTTAGCTACTACTTAGTAGCTAGTCTATTGCATTAGATCCAATGCATGCAAGCTTTCAACATCGGGATCATAGTTGGCATCACATGTCGATAGCCAATCCCAGACACGCCTCCTAACCATCGCCTGATCTATGGGTATATCCAGACCATAGCTGGACATCATGCGCTTAAATCTTAACTTATTCTCATCGCCCGATAGTCTACCCTCACGCTGATTGAGATAGATGCACGAGTCCTGATCGTGGTTATTGGGTGAGATAAGTGTCGCCGACTTGGAGGCCGATATGCGGCACTCCACCCAGCGATCCTTCATATATTTGGTTACCTCCGTGATCTTGCATCGATCCTCGGAATCGTGGCTCAAATACTTGCGGAAACAGCGCATTAGGCGCGGTGAGAATCGCCGGAAATTCTCCGGCACCTTGGTGGTCTTACGTTGCTCATATTTCATGAAATTGGCATAGCCCTGATCCTTGACCCAATCGGCGGCTTGCCACGGTGGATTTCCAGTCAAAATGTTGTACAATAAAATGCCAAATTGCCAGGAATCGCTAATGGGCAGGCACTGAAACCTCTCGTTCTTAATCAATTCCAACTGCTCGGGGGGCACACAACTGGTCCAAGTGTGCTTCACCTTGTGGACCAGCAGACCCTTCTTGGTGGTGGCTCCAAAGTCGCACAACTTAACGCGGGCAAAGTCTGGGGTGAAAACTAAAACATTTTCTATCTTCAGATCACGATGCACTAGATTCTTCGAGTGCATGAAACCCAATGCCGAACTCAATTGTTCCGAGATCAATTTGCAAGCCGTCTCATGGAGTCCATTAGGTCCGATATTGCTGGCCAAGTCCCCATAAGGTGCATGCTCCATGGCAAACACATAGTAGTCCTTGGTCTGAAATGCCACCGAATAGGCGCTGAGTATGTGCCGATGATGGGATAGCTCGTAATTATAATGGAACTCCTTCTGAAACTCCTTAATGGTGGTCAATTCGGCATGCACAGCCTTCAGAGCCACCAGAGTATTGGTGGGTCGATGCCGGCACAGCAAAATTTTGGCAAAGCATCCCTCGGCCAGAGTCTTCTCAATGTTGTACTGATCCGCAAATGTCATCAATGGCAATTCCACATCGGGAATCATATGGATTTGTCCCCCATCGTTCTTATCTGGCTTCTTGTAGATGCTGCTACGGCGACTAACCGAAGCGGCCCCAGGAACCTCCAGTCGTCCTGTACTGGTGCTGGTCGGAGTCAGCGGAGTACTACAACGTTTCTGATTGTTGTGATTGGTACAGGTGCTGCTGTTGTTGTTGCTATTGCGGCTATTGGTGCTGCCACCATCGCCAAATGAGCGACGCAAGCGGAAGGAGAAAGAGCGTTTCTCTGCAAAGAAAAGAAGAGAGTGGAAAATTAATCAAAAATTTAGTTCTTACTTTCTAATGGTATCATTGAACCTAATTTAGTCTTAAGGAGTTTAGTGACCTACAATTTATAGCTCAAAGCTCTGTCCTAAAAATGTGATATACTTTTCAAATAAATTTCATGCATTTCATAAATCATTTGCTATTATTTTTGGGCCTCCTTCTATTGCATTACTTATAATTTTTACTCTCTAATGGTATCAATGATTTCATTGAACCCAATTTGATTAGTCTAATCTATAGCTCAAAGCTCTGTACTAAAAATGTGATTTACTTTTGGCATTATTTTTGGGCCTCCTTCCTATTCCTCTTATAATTTTCTATTGCTTAAGTAACCTATGGTAAAAAAAAACGTTTAAAAACTAATAAAATTAAATAAATAAGCTAAGAGAATTAAATCTTAATTCTAGTTAATAGTATTATTTTATGGATTTAGAGAATAAGAATAATAGTTCCATGTGACTGGCAAAATATTATTATGCATAAATTCTATTTGATTTCTGCTTTGAACTTGACTTCATGTTTTAGCAGTTTAACCCAATTAAAAATTCAAATAAATCCACATTTTATACGCCCTCTCAATAAATCATGAAACGATCATATGTTCGCTTGCTATTAAAATATTTATTCTAATATACGCCTATATATGTATGTATTTATGTACATATGTCCCACAACTCATAAATTATTGTCTAATGCATTTTCTGAATGCCTGAAAAATTCACGAAATTTTTATTTTGGACTATGTAATCAGGAATTAATTTTAAAACACCTCCCGCACATTGATGCCACCGATCCATGCATGACACATGTGAAATACGAGTGTGAAACATGTCAAAAACAATTCGGGGTAAAATTGAATTTTTGTATGAAAAGCATCAATCGCATCACTCCCTATAAATGTTTGTTCCTGATTTTCCAGCTAAAGCAATCTCGCCTCTCATTTGAATGAAAAATCAAATGATTTTCGAATCGTTTTTCATTTCTGCTTTTCTTTTGCGAGCAATAAATTTGTGTGCTGCCTTCAAATTAGATCGAAACTTAGGTAGGCGTCGCGGGCCCCACACAAACACTACGCAGATTCGCATATATAGATGATTCCAAAATCACAGTGACTAAGAAAGTGCTGACGTCTTTCAGATCCCGATATAGATGATAGACGAACTTAATATGTAATCACCGCCCCTTTATATTGTTCCGATCTACGCAAATTCTGCACTAACTTTGTCACAGACAATTTGGCGACGTCTCGATCTCGATGGACGTGTGGGTGTGGACGATTCGTTTCTTTGTGCTCTGGGGGGAAAAGGCTGTAAAGCCCAAAGCGATTTTCTATGTTTTGCTCAGCCATTTGATAAATTAATAATTCGCACCGAATAAACAACAAATGGCCACATAAAAGCAAAATGTTCACATCAAAAGTTCGTTATAAATCATAAAAAGAACAACCCAAAAATATAATAATTTGTTTGATTGCCAGATGAAGTCGCAGCCACAACAAGATGTTACTTTGGTGTTTGGGTATCGAATCATAAATCAATTCGTTAATACATACATAATTTGACAGCATCCAGCTGTTGCTAAGGGTATTGATATAAGGGTCAAGGATAACAAATGGAATTTGGAAACTGATGTTAGAAATCGAAATTACGTCAAAGAGCCAAATATCTTTTGCATCCTTTGTTAAACCTTTTAATTAAAATATATTTTAATAATTAAAATCTAATGAAATCGTTAGCAAAATATACACTTTGTAATCAAATGTTACAGCCTTTTATTTCATCGCTCTATTAAAAAAATATTACCTATTTATTGGACAGGTTGGCAACTCTTTAAAATGGAAATCGAGTTATCGATATGGCAAATATCCTTACCAATTTGTAGACACTAACAAGTAGCCAAATTATCGGTAAATGTTTTATGATGATATCGCTCCTTAAAAGCTTTTCAGATAATAGATTAATAGTGTGGAGAAAAAACTTAAGTTCTTTCTATTTGCGGAAATAAACGCTAATTGAAGAAGAAATTTCTCATCGATTGTTTGAAGGGATATCTATAGCAACGAATGTCTGTCTTCTACTAAAATCGAAGGGTGTCCGCTTTGAAATTTTTTCCATTGATTGATGCACTAAATTGGCGTCATGTGCGTCACGAACTTTCCTAGCACTCTTGCTGGCAATTAACCCCTCGACCAGCAACAAGTCACACACATCAAATTGGCAGTACAGGACAGCGAACAAGCTAAAGTTTTGGGTTTTTCTCCTACTTGTTTTTTTTTTTTTTTTGGTTTGAGTGACCATTTCTATTTCCGTTCCAGAATTGATTGGCTCGAGGCCAGAAAGCGGGCAATGGCCAACTACAAATCCCTAATAAATGAGCGCGCCCCCTAACAGAAATGAAAAGACTTGAGAAGCAAACTAATTATAAACCATTAAAAACCATCAACAGAGATACAAAAGCCGCAGCGGTCTGCGTGTGTTCATAAATCAAACTTTCACTTTTCAGTACACATATTATGTCTATTCGCAATATCATTATTATACAGTATTATTATGTATTCTCACTTGGTTTTGGCCAAAAATAGCTAATAACAAATGAGGCAGGCACAAAAGGTTCAGGCGAAAAGGGAGGCAGGCAGCAGGCGAAACCAGGCGAAAATGCAATTTCGAGGAGTAGGTATATCTAAAATTAACCGAAGCCAGAGAAATGCTAAATTTCCGTATAAATTATGTATACAGTGGGTCAAAATAAACAGACAGACACACTGAACAGATGGACAGCCATCTAGTTCAAATCGGGGGGGAATTTGTGCAATTGCAACAACAAAGGCGCCAGAAGATCGACCCAACTGTGAGGCATGAAAACCACATACTTGTGACAACAATCTGAAAACTTTAATTGCATGCAGAATATTAGATACTCTAAATTTGGACTGAATTACATTATAAGTCCAAGCGAACAATTCTAATCAACATAAATTAAGTTCAACTCTAATGTTTTGGGATACATAGATTTTAGATAGATTATTTAAAATTCTTGCTCCCTAAAGTATGCTAAGAATAACACTAAGGAACTAAGGAGAGAAAAACCCCTTTTAAATATTTTTATTCACCCGATTCAAGTTGAATTTTGAAACATGCTGAACATATAGATTTCTATTTTGATTAAGACTGAATTGTATGTCTCAAAATCAGGAGAGGTCGCTTGCCAGTTACATGAAGCACACCTAAATGATTGCATAAAGTAAAATAGGATTTGTTTCTGTTACTATGGTTGCAAAACAATCCAACTTCAAGGTTCATGTAACATTGTAAATCGTAATACCTTGCGGAGGCAAGAGTACAAATTCTACGAACAACTCGGAGAAGGCAACACAGCATCAAGTTGTATGACTGACTGCCAAAATGACTGTGCCTGCTGCCCGTGCTTCGCCCCTCGCCCGGCGCAGTCCTCACGCCTCATCGCCGACTGGACCCCGTTTTTTCCCCCTCCTGCCACTACTTGGCATTACGCCCGTTTGAGTGCGCGACTTTGGGGGCATTGCTGACGTCAATCGGCAAGTCGTTGTCGGTCGGCGTGCCACATAAACGCACATACACTCAGACACACACACACATACATCTAGAGATAGATACAATTTTAAGAGTATTTGTATCTATAGGCCAGGTCGAAGAGGCTGAGGCAGCCAGCCGTGCGGGCGTCTTAGTTTTTATTATTGTAACAATACTACTTATACATTGATCTCTCTATATACCAGCCCGGATTGCCGCTGATGATTATGAGGATGATGATAAATTGGTCCAGACCGCGCTGTCTGCGAAATTAAAAATTCCCCCCAGCACACCCCCACCAGCCCCTCGCTACCACCTCTCTATAAGCAAGCAAAGCAAAATTAAAATGTATACAATTGATTCGGCAGCGATCTTTGTTGTGGTCCGATTTGTGGTGAACTTAAAAAGAAGAAATCGCTTTTAAATCGTTTCGAGCTGGCGGACCTACGACAATCTTTCAGCCATAGTACCAAAAGAACGAGAAAAAAAAAGCACAAATTATAATTACAAATGTATGTATGTAGGTACATATTGCTACATTTTGTCGAGGCTATAAATAAACATTGATTGTTTACTGAAAGTGCGAGGGAATTGGGTCAACAAATTGCTTTGTTACATTTGCAGCATTTACAACATTCTCGATATTGTTTGTTGATTTTTCTTTGGAAAAATGATTCTTACTTTGTTTCGTATGTATCTACAACTTTTTGGGTGGTAAAGTTTTCAACAGCAGACACGATGTAAAAATTTTAAATGTTTTCCAAACGTACACTAAACAGCAAATTGTTTATTATCAAGAATATTACCATTTTCTAAACTAATTCAAGGTTCAAAATTAATTAAAACATTCGAATTAACTGGAATAAAAGAGATGAAGAAACCTAATTTTTGAAATCTTTGAACTTCATTATCTTTTTCAACTTTAATTGCATAAATGTATTAATTATTTATAAAATATATAATATTTATAAAATAAACAGACTTTTTTCACTCTATAGTGTTGTAATTATTTAATGTTATATACTTTATGTTTATAGTTTATCATCCTAATTAGGAATATATACGATATTCTTTTCTCTACTACGTTTTAATTAAACAATTTGCCTTTTGGAAACTTACCGCATACAAAAAATTTCTTCTTTCCCAAGAGTAACGAAAAAAACAATATAATTTTAAACATATTATAAAATTCAATAAACATTAACGACTTTTAAACAAAAATTTCCGTTGCTCGTTCACAAAAAAAAAAAAAACAAAAAGAGATATAACCAAAAAACACCAACAACAAAAAAAGGAAATTAAAATAAAATATATTGTACAACAAATACGCAAAGCCAAAAAAAAGAAGAAAAAAAACATTTACGTCTGATCCAATTTTGTTTTTTTTTTTGTTTTTACTATATACTTAGATCGGTGAGTGAGATAGGAAATAATATACTTATATTCAATTTGTTATATTTATAAAACGCGTTTAATTTTATGATTGGCTTTGCTTTGCTGCCACTTTACTGAGAAATTCAGATACAAAAGTATTAATAGCAAAGTAGGCGTGTTACTTTCCCCCACTCCCCAAAAACCGCTTCACCAAAAACAATGCTGAAGGTATCTATGTATGAAAGTGAGTGGCAGTAAAGCACTTCAAGCAAAACAGACAACCGAGGGCAAGAGCACCACCCGCTCACATGACCTGCACACGACTGCGACGATGCGGGGGGCGAGGAAAAGAAGAGAGTTGGCGACATTTTCAAGCCGCATTTCCACCAGGTGACAGTTGCATGTCATGGCTAATAAGGCTGAAAGGCTAAAAAAGTCACCTAGACATATGTATGAACGTACGTGCACTCTCACACACACACACACACACACACATGTACTCGGCAACAGTGAGTGGCAAAAGTTGACGCCCACGCTCGATCTACAATAATTTATTTTAATAGTTCCGCCTTTACGATATATTTAATATTCGTTTTCTTCATTCTTCAATTATAGTTTCTTTTCTTTTTTAATTTGTAAATAAATTTTTATAAATAGCCTCCTGTAAACATATTTTGCCGGCTATAGACAAATTTTTAATTGCGCGCAAAAAAAAAAAAACATTCCGCATATTAAGTAGTGATGCCGTAAATGAGATACCCTGTTACAAACAAGAGCGTAACTAAAAATTTCATTTGATTTCAGTAAGAAGAACTTTTCACCAGACTTATAGTAATCAAAAAAATATATATGGACTTGATGCTAATGAAGAGTATTTGATATATATTATTGTATTTTATTCACATTTATATACCCCTGTACCACGCCGCTTTCCAGGGTAAAAGAACGAAGCGGTGGCAAAAAAACAATTTCTTGTAAAAGTAAAAATTCAAGGTAAGGTCAAGGTAAATTTCAACGTAAGCGTATTAAGATCATTTATCAAAATGTATAGCAAAAAAATGTATGTAGCAAAAAATGTACAAAAAATGAAACATGGCTAATTTGTAGACACTTGAGCAAATATAATAAATAATATTTAAATAGTTCACCTACAGCTGAAGGTAACAATGGATGGGGGGAAGCCAATAAATTATTGATGCCCCTTTTGGAACCACCTTGCGGTAGATCTGCTCTGGCGATCTTCATCTCGGCCACGTTGGGGGTCAGATGAGTCAAACCAAAATGATTCGCAACAACTTGTGCAAATAAATAAAATCGCATTCGCATACCTATACGAATATGAAATGGAAGTGTGTGAACAATTGAATTGAACAATTGCTGTTTAATATCTTTGTCTATATTTTGTTTGTATTCTTGGAATACACTCAAAGATTGCTGGTCGTAAATAATTGTAATACTTATTTCTTTCACTACACTCGAGTTAGTTGACGACAACTTTTATTGAGTTTGTTGAGTGAAACGATAAATTATAGTCATAAGGAAACGGAAATGATTAGTATGATGGGTGTGTGCCATTTGATTTGTTTAGAACTAAATTCATGTTAACGATTTCCAAGCACATTCGAATACATCGTTAGGAATCTAAATATTTAGCACATACAATGATATATGGCTACTTTCAAGTCTTATTTAAAAATGATCGAATTGGTTGCAAAAATTTGGGATATTATCTTAAAGTCTTCTTTCGATTAACTATCAATTTAAATTATGCAATGGGATTTAAAATGTTTGAAGAGTCGGAAAATATCTCTCTTATCTTTCACCCATGATTAAGTTATATCCTTGATTTAGTTTTACATTTCAATTTTAGAATACAATTAAAATTATACAGAAATTTAAATAAATACTTAATAACTTTATAATTTTTTTTAGACATACTCAAATTGGTGAATCATTAGAAAAAGTTTATTGAATGAAAAACTACATTATTCTTTTGCATAATTTTTGGTGAAAAATTTCGCATCACTCAAACAGATCACAATTTGACCACATACTAATCATTTAAGAAATAGAAACAAAAAGGAACTCGACTATTGTTTAAACACACATATAGACAAGCCGAAAGAAAACAAACAAAATGTCATTCCACACACAACGAATGTTTTTCTCGCCTAGCATTTGAAAACAAAAAAAAAGACGCAAAGTTAAAAGAACTTTGAGTAGACGTGTCGAGACGAAAACAATAACAATTCAGATTCATATTCAGATTCGCATTCGCATTCAAAACGAAAGAGAGAGCAAGAACAATACTCTCAATGGCAACAACATCATCACGTGCATAGAGTATACGCCCCATGGGATTTTCTTTAAAATAATACAAAACGTCACCCGGTTGAAACCGGTTAGTCCACACTTCACTTCACATCGCTCAATTTCAATTGAACGGCCGAAATCTTGCAATATTCGATCTAATTATTTAGTGATTAATTTTTATCGACTCACATAAACAGCTTAATACTCGTATTTATAATATTTTGTTAAGTGTTTCGTCTGCGGCTTTGAGGTTTTCATTTGATTTTCTATACATATGTGAGGATATGTCAATTTGGGAATTTTCCTAACGAATGATGAAATCAAAATATATATTTTTGGACTCAATAATATCATATAGTTCAATCAAAGAGAAATTATAAAACCAACAATTTTAGTCACACACGTAAAGTCTTTCAGATGCGTAAAACATTTTTGCATTTCTTTTTTTCGCTCTATATGTATATAATACAAAATAGATAGTATATATACTAAATATATATTATATATATATATTTAATATGTTTATATGAGTATATTTTTATTTACGTTTCATGTGATGTCTGTCTGAACTGAGCAAAAATTAATAATTTATTAAATACTACATAAGTATAAAAAAAAACCAAAAAAAAAAGTTTAAATAAAATCATTTTTGGATGCCAGCAGGAATATAGCAGGAGACACCCACGCATTTTCGATTTTGCTTTATATTATATCTTGGTTTTTTTTTTTTTTTGGTTTTTTGAACATGAAATGACAAAAATAAAGCGAAAGGTAGGCTAGGTAGACAGTATAGGGAATTCTTCAGGAATTGTCACCTTGGAATACCAAATGGTATTTCGATTGCTTTCGATTACTATAGCTTCTAGACTAATAGCATGTATTGATCGATATTCTTAGAGACAAACTGTTAAAAGATGATGTACTGTTGGAATTGAAAACATTTTAGAACCTAGAACTTGTAAACGCTTGTTCCTAGTTAATATTAAGCAAATGAAGATTGATTCAGTTGGGTTTGAGTATCAAATCAATTTACCAAGTCTTAATATCAATAGCCTTGTGATAAGTTTAGACGTTTTAGATCATAGTTAGCTGTGAAACAGGCTTCTCATGGGGCCTTAACTAAAACACAATCAACAAAAAGTACAAAAATCTCGAATTCATAATGGATTCTTTTATCCATCGACGTTTTGCTGCCAACATGGTACCAGAGGAAGTAATAGATCTAACAATTACAAGAGATGGAACTTTTTTGGGTAATGGGGAGGCCTACCGATGTCCCATATGCCTGGACAAAACTCTTCAAACTCCAGTCACCACAAAATGTGGACACCTTTACTGTAAAAGATGCCTTTTGGAATCATTAATGCAGAATCCAATTTGTCCAATATGCAAAAAACAAGTGCAACTTCAGGATCTTATCCGTATTTATTATTAATAGTTTTGTTCGGTTTTATTTATTTTATTGTATTTGAAATTTATGAAATGTTTGTTTTAAAATTGAGATGCCGCATTAAATTTAGTTCGTTCTTTGATTTGCCCCTGATTTGTCACTCAAACAATTAATAAATAGGCCCATCCGAAAATAAGAATCATTTTAATGTTCTCATTATGAATTTTTACAATTTTAAGTACATATTTTTATTGCGTGTCAATGGCAAAAAGCGCGTCACAACGCACCAAGCGAACAGTTGGCAAAAAAAAATTTTAAGAAAAAAGACAACCAGCCGGTACATAAAGTTATGGCAGCGACTTTTACATACCCTATAACAAATTTATCACTCACAAAAGTAACCAAGAAAAAGGATGCATTCATCTGAAGCATTTATCCATGTAATGAAAATACTTCGAAACTAACCTGATCCAGCAATGACTAGGAATCCTGGTAATTCCTTTTTCAACTTGTGAAAGTCATGAATTTAATTCATTTTAGAGATCTTGATATACTTTTTTTTTTGCAACAGACGCTAGGGTATAAAGAACAGTAAAATAACTCATGCATTCGGTGATCTCTCATTCATCTCCCTCCTCTGGCTCTTTCTCTCTCTCTCTCTATCACTATCTATCTATTTCTCCTTTAATACTTACATATATATATTTTATCTTTTGGTTAGCCATAATATTTTTCACGCCGACAGCCGACGGCACGACCTTGTCCCACGGCTCAACGCGTAGAAAGCGAAAGAAACCAACAAAAAAAAAAAAAAACGAGAAAATTCAAAGAAAAATGAAAATAATGAAAAACAAGAGCCAAAATATAAAACAACCACTGAAATTCGTCAAAATCTTGGGAATATTAAAACAATATTCTTATATTTTAGAATGCATTCCACAAAAATGTGCAAATATGTATGTAAATAAACTATTCACATATGTTTCGGCTCAATTTAGTTTACATTTTGCTTTATAAAATAAAAATTTGCTCATAAAAAACAAATTAGCATAAATCTGGTTTAAATGCCCAGCAAAGAAGATTTCGTTTGTCATTTGTCATAAATTGAAGTAAAAATAGAAAACTAATAATTGCAGCAGTTGAATAAGTTTTTTTTTTTTTCAAGTTCACGCAAAGTTCATGGACAAAATATGAATAATGTGATTAAGTTTTTAAGTACAATTATAATTGAATTATATATACATTCATTAACGTTCAATTCATTTCTTCAATCACTTGACTTGTGCGATTTTAGTTCCCTAAGATGAAATCCCCCGTCAGACTGCATTTCAATTAAAATTAATTATGCACTGCCACAAGAAGGTTCATTGCACTATACACACACACACACCTACACTCAATCGTATGCACTTTTATAAATCTTAGCAAACACTATAAAAAGCCTTTGCTATAACTCAAAATGAATTAATTACATAAAATGCCTCACTGAAAGCCAACAAAAGCACAATTGAAAAATCACTTTTACGGGGACAGAGACCCATTAGCCAGACAGAACGACAGACCCGACCAGGCCAGAACGTATTGGTGTTGATAAAGAACATCTTGAGAATAACAAGATACCCAAATAGCCATAGTAACACACGCACACACAGATTACAGACCCATGGGAAATATTGCGCATACGAAGCGTGTGCCGATGTGCCATGTGCGATGCCAATTAAAAAGCATAAACAAAATAAAAATCTAACATTTTTTTGTGTGTGAGAAAAGTGAAAAGTGAAATTTGAAGAATCTAGCAAAAGAATTTCATTTCCTACATTAACATAAGGTGCCAAATTCAAGATATTCTATGGCACCTTAAGGTTCAATAGGCATGCAGATAAATTTCAGAAATATTACTCTTTATAGTCCTCTCAAATGACATAATTGTAAGAAATCTTGCATTCTAATTTTGTAAAAAATAATATTGGATTTGAAGATCTGAGAGATTAATTGACTTTTTCAAATCGTTTAACTCATTTTTCTTAGACAAACGATTTGAAAAAGTCAATTAATCTCTCAGATCTTCAAATCCACTAATTTTTCATAGACACGATCTAATTTAATCAGGCCTAGGGCTAAAATATTTATTAAAAAGATATAAAGATGAGTAGAATCAGCCCCAAGTTCCAAGTATTAATTGGAGACTGATGCTTAATATTAATCATATTCCAATTCAAGTTGAGGAAAAGCTACAAAGTCAATCAATGGAAAAAAATCCTCATAATTTAAATCAATAAATATTGATTGATTTTAGTATAGATTTCAAAGCTATTCTGAGTATGTCTACATTTCATATTTATAAAGATTTCATGCATTTCACCCAAATGTATTTTGTCAGTTTATGGTTTTTTCTCTTCTTCATTTATTTGTTAACGATCACATTAAAATTCTACTTTGTCTATGCGATTGTGTGCCCTCCCCTTTTGTTTATTTGAGTAATATGTTCCCACATATTGAAATGAGCAATGTTTGTGGGTCTTGACGTGCCGTCTGACGAGTTCAAATTTCGTCCATTATCCCAAAGTATTCACTGTCTGCCGTTGAAATTTCAAAAAACAATTCAAAAATTGGCTTCGCACTTCATTAATGATTTCAGATCTGCTCATTGCCCAATATGTATATGTACATACATACATAAATACATATACGCAATTCAGAATATGAAATACGTACAAATACGAGTATCTATAGTATTTGGAAATACATATGTACATATGTATCTTTGCCTGCCGCATTGAGAGAAATACAAATTTTGGGCTAATTTAATTTCCGCTCTTTTTGCACTTGCATACCAAATAGATTTTCATCGGAATCAATCAAACAGAATCTTTACGTTTTGCTTCAGTGACTTTTTTTGATTTTTAATATTATTTTTATTTCTATATCACATGGTATTCGGACGTGCAATATGTTTTGAATGTACAACGTGACGTATTAGCAATATTTTTTTGTGTTTTTTTTTTTTTAATTCAATTTGACTTTTATTAAGAATGATGTCTATCTAAAGAACTTTTAATATTTCTTTGATACGCATCAGATTCCAATTAGTTATTGATGAGTTGGAGGTCTTCCAATCAATGTGTATATTTAATTTTGAAGTACACTTTTTTCAGTTTTTGAATATAATAATTACAGATTCAGTTATTCTGAATTACCTTAAATTTCACTTGAGAAAGAAAAATCAATTTGTTTGATGAATTTGGCTAGTCCAATGGTAAAGAGAGAAAAATAAACCAATTTGAAGTTCTAACTGCTTCAATATTCTAGGAATCAATTATTGAACTATTCATGGTTGGTTAGAAAGTAAAATTATAATTATAATATATTTATTTGCCCAATAGTATTGCAAGAATGCAGCGTATTTTCTATTTTCAATGCCATTTATATAAAAGTCTCAATCTTGGTGATGCTGTGAAATCGGAAAATCCATTTACCTTGCAATTTCTTTTGTATAATTTATTATTTTTACAACGTTACTTGGCATTGCGGATGGTATAATAAACAAGAATTCGTTAAGAACCACCGAAAATCGAATCTGATAGAGTCATAAAAAATTACGACATTGCTAAATTTATGCGGAATTTTATATTGAATTCAAGTAAAAGCAGAAGAAAATCGAAAGCAAAGTGCGAAGGCTGCTCAGTAGGCTCCAGAAATTTGATTGTTGTTTCAAATATAAGCTTTTTAATTCTTAGAAACTTACTTCAAACCTTGACATATCATATAAAAACTACAAATCAAATATCACAAATATTTATCAATACAATGAACATAACCTTTAGTGATGAGGAGCCCCACTTGACACCACAACTCAAGGACCACTATGAGAATGAAGCTGAAATTTTGGCTCTACTAGTGGACCTAGAAGTTCGCTGTCGCGACCACTTTAATTTTTATCAATGTGAAATCAAGACGCAAAGGTTACTGATTGAGAGATTGTGGTTGCTAACCCAGCGATATTTAATATTGATAAGTGCAGTGCCGGGTTGTCGGTATCCAGAGGTCTACACTCTCTCCGCCGAGGAAACTATTGTCAATGAATATGAGGAGAAACTGGGAGTAATACGCACCTCAAAGTATGTATCCAATACAATTTAATTTAGTATAAATAACTCTATTAAAACTCATCAGCAAAGACTTGAAGCATGGAGTTCTCGAATTGGACAAGTACTGTAAGAAGTTCTATAAGGCCTACGACAAGTTGGATAAGACTATGGAGACACCCTTCCTGCTGGGCGATAAGCACCATCGCTCCATTCGATATCACAAGATAATGGTGGCCGATATTTTCAATTACTTCCATGCTGCAGTGTTGAAACTAAAGTGCTTCATGCATCAATTGGATCCCGTGAGTTTGGAAAGTGTCGAGGAGTATCGTGAAGTATTGAAAACCGAAGGCAGTGCCATAGAAGTCGATGAATATCTGAAGACACAATTTGTCTACTGCCGTTGTTTGCACCCGAAAGCAGTTTGTCCCGTTGGAGAAGTTAAATGCGATTATCATAAAATAGAAAATTTAAAGTATGTTAGTCGAATCTAAAGAATAAACTGAAGCTGTGATTATACAAGACACAATGACCTTGTGAACTCCTCCTGACGGCGGCTATTTCCATTAAACAAAATAAACAGTAAAATTATTTTTTTTTTTTGGTAGCTATTGTTTTTGCCTTGTAATGATTCGGCGGGGGAGTGTGTGGGTGAAGAAAGGCACAAAATAAATATTAATGGGCGCCGTTTGTTGGTTTTCTTCTTGACGAACCGCAAATAGAATGTGTCATTAGGAGCCCTTAGAACTATTTGTTCGAGTCATTAACATGGCTATTAACTTGGCCAGAAAATAGATAACGCGAGATGAACATTAATGTACCAAGTAATTATTATTTATTTGCTGGATTAAAGACATCTTTAGTTGATGTCCTCATCTAACAATGAAACGTTTATTACCCAATTCAAAGCAATAATCAGAAATTAAAATATGCCCATAGAGTCCAAGATTCGTTTTATTGCAGAGCAGCTACTGAGGGTTCACAAAAATTATAATTGTTAACGAATGAACAAGTCAAATTTTCATCTTGTCTTTTGGCATAAAATAAGAATATTTAATAATCAAATTTATGTACCACATTGGTGACATTTAGCACACAAATTGTCATCCTCTAGACTAGAAAATTATGCCACTTGCAACCATTAGAGGTTACTCCCTCCTTCGAATGAGAATTGCTTACAATATGTTTATTAGAAATTGATATAATAATATTTACCTATAACATGCTTGGCTGCTCACTTGTTTAAAAAGGTTAAATTATGAATACAATTTCACTCTGAACTTTGTTGAAATGTCAAAAACAAGAACCTAGCGAACACTGACACTGAGCGAATGTTTTGAACAAAACTCCAAAAAGGTATTTGAAATTCTGACTTCGAGTTCTCCAACTTTCTGAAATTTATAGCTTACAGAATAGCTGATTGATTTGTTTCATTAGGCGGTAAATGATCACTTTACAATCCTCTAAGAATTTATCAAATGGAAACCTTTGTTTTTCCCCAAAGAAAATAATAAAAATAATAAAAAGCTAAACTCTAACATAATAGATAAATAATCCCCTTCTTAGCCTGTTTGTTTGACGTTAAATTAAGCCTAATAAAATCTAAAATAATCTATGCAAAGTCTTTCCATCCGTTACGCATTATGTATCGTTGCCATAGAAGCTATTAGAGCCATTAAGATGATCCAGACAAGCCGGCAGGTTTATACGAACGAAATTAGATTATTTAAACCAGATTATAGATTGCGAGTATCCTTAAGCAATGTCATAAATATTATTATAGTTTACTTTTTTCCACCATTTATTTATCCAAGTAGATCTGCTTTAAAACCTCATTTTGTTTTTCAGTGCTTGGCTTTGGGACAATGTCATTTTGAGAATCAATGGTTATATTCACCTCTGAACTTTTAGCTGACGCCAACGAGAAATTCTACTTTGATGCGGTTCAGAATTGAGGGGCATGTCAAGCGTGTCTAATAGATACACCCACATACCACAAACACACACACACGCACAACAAACGGCATACAAAATAGCAACATTTGCCTCTCTGCCCCGCTGCCCCATCACTCAGGTGGCACTTGTGGATGGCAATCAAAGCGCATTTGTAGCAACTGAAGAGGCGCACCCAAAGGACGACACTGAATGTTCAAGGATAACGAAGGCTGGACAAACACAACTGCTGCTTGATGACTGTCTATAGAGTTGGAATATACACATAATATATGTATGAATATATACATATATATATATATATATTTTTATATATTTATATATATGTATATAAATGTGTAGAAAGATTGTATGCGTGTCTGTGTGTGTGTGCACAGAAATCAGAATCTCGTGCGTCATTGGATTATGAGCTAGAGGCGGCTGTCCCCCTTCCTCCTCGACCACCTCACATCACACTTTTCACATTTTATACAATTTGGATAAACAGAATTTCGTTGGGCAGACCCACAAGAGACCATGTTTATGATAATGACGTTGTCGTTGTCATTTCTCGCTTGCCTTTCTTTTTTTTTTAGTTGTTTTCGTTTTCTTTTCTTTTTTTTTGGGTTTGGTGTTGAAAGCATTTTTAGCGTTCAACTTCCAATGGTTTATTTTTAGAACAGGATAATTGAAAGGCAAGCCACACAGGGAACACACACAGCAGGATGTGCCTGTCCTCATGTAATTTCAATTGGAAAAAAAATCTCTGCCCTATTGCGTGTGTATTCAGTTCTAACAAAAACTCAAGAGAAAAATCCTAACTAGAATTAAGACAACATTTCTATACCCTTAACATCTTGCTAATGGTTAGACTAGTTTTATGGGAAATTATATGCAAATAATATTGTCATTTTGTTCTTAAAAACTAGTCAATTCGATTAACATTTACCTTTATCCTTTATAAAATATGAGCTAAACTTCTATCTATTTTATATTCGATTTCTTATATTGATGAAATATGATGAAATAGTGACTTATAAGTATTTAAATGTCACTTCAACTCTAGTTCTATCATAAAAACACAAAGTTTTTGCTTTCATTGACCGATCGGAGAAATATAGCAAAGGTTTCAAACCTTTCTAAGCTGCCTCATCTGGCCAAAGTACTCCTTAGAAGGGTATGGAAAGGATTATTTATATAACAACTGGGCGGAGCTGAGCACAGACGTCATGTGGTGCCCAGTTTCGCATAAGCTAACAATGGCTGTGATCGGATTGAATGACAAGTAATCTAAAAAGGAAATTGTGCAACTGTTTGAATAGCCAAGTAAAACATATATATTTTCTCAAAATGGAGAGAAAGAAGGCGGAGCCAGGCTAACAACAAGTTACGCCACCCAAAAGTGAGAGAGACCAACCAGGAAAGTTCAAGGAACTATTAATTGACAGGCTTTCATATAATGGGATAATGGAAAACAATGATGATTGGTTGACATTTGATAGGCACTGATATGGCTTCAAGATGAAAGCAAATCATACATATATTCTGAGATCAAAGTACTTAGAATCACTCACAGTAGAATTATTCCATTATTATATATTATTTACTTGAAAAAGTGAATCAGGAACATGATTCTGAATGATTGAAGTACTAACAATGATAAGCCCAAATAAATATATGTGCAATATATTATATACTTAAAGAATCTAATCAAATTTGTAAAGATCAAAAGAAAATACTTTGCCTCAAAATTTTGTTGAGTTTTCGCAATTACATTTGTTTTCATAGTAATCACAATTAAAATAATTGTTTTTATATACATATAATGACCAACTTTTATACATTTTTTCTTATAATTTATTTAGTAAGTATGTATATCAATTCCGCTTGACTTATTGATCATGAAACAAATTCTAAATGTGGAACTGAGAAAAATGTGAAACATATTTTACATTCACTTCTTTCTTTATCAGCTAACAAATTTTTATATCTAACGATATAAATTACAAAATATAACTCACCGATGGTGCCCATTTCGTAAGCTTTTAAGTTCCTTTTGGTTGTTTTTTATCGGTAATCCAAATATATAATCCAATATGGAAAATCTTCACGTTTAGTAATTTCCAATCGCTTATCAATCGAACAACAGGTTTTACTGCTTCGTAATTGTATTTGGCTTTTCCTTTTTCTGCAGTCACACTTAGAAAGTCACATTGCAAAAGTTCGTATTGAAACTCAAATATTTGAGAGAAGATAGTGTTCAATGATTACAGATAACAGATTGCACCACAAGTAATATTTTGCCGTAATTCGAAAAAAGAACAACTAAGTTTTGAAGATGACAAAGTGAGCGCGCCAAATGTGTACGTAAATGATAATCGGCACTCGGAGATGTGAAAAGTATAGCACAAAAAACACAAGCAGCGAAAGGCGCGCAAAAAATTAACTTTATCGACGACGAACACGTCCAAGCGTCAGCAGTTTTCCGTTATAAATGTTTTCACATTTTCCAACGGCTTCGGTTTTTATATTTGTTGCTCTGAAGTTCGTGGCATGGACAAGCGAAGGCAACGCGACGTCGTTTCATCGTTCGGAAAAGCTTAAGAAATAACGAAACATCAACACGAAGAACGCAATGAAAATCTTCTCTCTCACTAAATGTTTTGTGAGTTTTCCAAAAGCAGCTTTGAGTGTGGAAAAAAGCTTTCATTTTCCCCAGGAGCGGACTTTCACTATGGAATCTGAAGGTTGGATGCCCAGATGGGCTAGTTAAATTATCCGTATTTGGTAAATTTAAATGAAATCGAAGGATTGCATGTCGATGGTAGAGTACTCTTGAGTACACCATGGCGTATGTGCAATTATTGGTCAAACGATCATCTCTTCCAGGCCATATCTCTGTCACTTGAAAAATTGGGAGAAACAATGTATTATAAGTAGACTTGTACAAATTTTAACAAATTGGTTTTACGGTTTTTGTTTGCCAATTCAAAATTTTCCTATATTAGAGGATTGGAGGTAAGTAAATTTGAATTTATGACTTGGTTTTTTTTTCTGATCAATCGTTCCCATTTACATGTTCCGATCTCAAATTTATTTATTAAACTCACTAAATATCTAGTTTGGTATTAATCGCTTAGAAAATCGACCATGTTTTTCATCTACAATTCCGATCGTTCCTATTGGAGATATATGATATATTCCTGATATGTAGTTTTGTGCTACAAAAGCCACAATCACTTTAAAAATCAAAAGAACTTGGCTTACAAATTTAAACTAAAACGCTGATTACAAGTATAAAATATATGGAATCAGAAGAACGTTTCCTTTTGTGCAATTTATACAATTTACTAATTTATTTAACTCTCTAAAATAGTATTGATTGATTAGCTTACACCAAGTTTATAATTTAGATGATTGCTTGCTTCGAAAATCTTTATTACCAAACTTATGGCCTTTAATAAAATATATTTATTGAATATTCGTTGAACACTTGTGTCAATAATTTTTTATTAGGGAAACTGTCGAAATTATTTGAAAGACTTTTGTGAAACATTATTCACTTTGAATGGATTGACCATTACTACCCTTTAATTACTAGCTTAATCAGCCTCACACCCTCTTGTTAACCCAAACAAAACGACTAATTAGAATCTAAAGAATGGGGTTGTGGACTTGTGTTTTAAAATATACAAAACTGCATGCCAAATAATAAACAATTGAAGTATATGTATTAGCTCCTAAAAAGAATGCTTGACCAACTGAGTTCAATATAAGAAAAAAACGTTTCTTCTAACATATTATATATTAAGTTACAGTGCCTAAAACTAAGGAAGGAAGTTCTTTCTATTGGTCTTATAAAATCACTGACCAAATGTTATATTTTATAATGGCCTAAAAACTATCACTATCAATTTGATGATGTTTGAAATATAAATATTCTAAAGCTTCATAAGCAAACAATGTAAATCAATAAACTTTCAATATAAATAATCTTTGCTGAAATATCCAAAGTCATATTTTTCTGCTGTTCGAAAAAGAAACAAAGCTAAAGAAAAGAGAATTAATCCGCCCATAGCCATATCACTTTCATCTTTTGACCTCAATACAGAACAACAGGCAAAATTACAGAAACACAAGAATTAAAACAATTTTAAGCCGTCTCCGCCTTCAGTGAGCAATTTCCCAAATTATCTGGCCACCAAAACTATTTTTAAGTTGTGCGGAAAACGAAAATTAATTACCGTCCCAGTTACTATATACCGAATGCCGACGTCAACCGCATACATTTTACAAGTTAAATTCGCAAGTCACTAAATACCGAGAAACTCTGCTTTTAATGCAATACAAATAATGTGAGTAAATAAGGAGACAAAAGTTTCACAACACGCAAGGACGACCTGCTCCTGACGTTCCTCCACAGAGCGAAGGTATCTTTGCGGAGGTGTTGCCGTGTGGAAAGCTAAAAAACTTTGCCACAACTCGTGTAGAAGCCGCTGCAAATTAAGTTTGCGGCTAAATTGTCCTTGAACCAAATATCAGGAAGACAGAAAAGACGTAAGTCACCCCACCCCACCCCAACCCTTTATTCTATCCCGCCTTGTGGTAGCATTTAACTTGATTATTTTCCAAATAATTGAAAAGTTTCTTCTATTTTCCATTGCGAAAATTGCTGAAATCATGACATGACTATACATATGTAGTAGATGTATATCTAGCATTTATTTCCTACTCTGACTGACGTTGCCGTTTCCGGTCCTTGATTCGCATGCCTAACATCGTTGCCAATCCATAGCCAGAGTTAGAGCGCCATCGCGTCGTTGACGTCGTCACTGCCAACGCGCGCGCACTTCAGTGACGACAACATGAAGGGATCCGACAATACACACCCACGAGATGTGCCAGGACAGAGACAGAGACAGAGAATAGAAAACAAACATATGTATGTACCGTGCAAAAACATCATTCAAAATAATACTTTCTCGCTGACGTGAATGCCCACGTCAAGTTAAAGAAGTTTCTTTCGTCTAAGCGTTGAAATGCACTGGAAAAAAACTAAACTGAACCCATTCGCCCAGTATGATATTCTCCAGCAATCCTCCGACAATTCTACCTACTTTCTATAGATACCCCAAGATAATACTCTAACTTCGCTTCATTTCTAGTTTAACCTAATTTGAGAATTTCTTTTGGACCCATCCCTATAAATGTTGTGCCATTTGAAGGTCAATTTTATGTCACAAGGAAAAAACGCGTAGCCCCAACTCTACTACTTATCATCATATGTAAATCGCCTAGTAACCGGAAAACAAACATTGCCTACAAGTCGACCTAACCCAACGTGAAAAGTGCACAAATCGCGTTTTATGCTACAGAACTACAGATACAAATATGTGGAGACTATAAAAATACATTTGAGCCCGAGCATGTAACTATTAATAGAGTCGTTCGAACTGAACTTGTGAACTTAACTAACTGGCTCAATGCTGGTTGCCAGGCAGTCGAAAAATTAACAGTCAGGACATCACCCAGTGGCCCAGTGCCAATCGCGAATTAGTCGTCGGGCAAAGCTCGAGGCGAACGAGCTAGCCATGCAGACGCGTCCGAGTAGTGAGCCGCAACGTGGCAAAGTGGTAGATAGTGCTGCCGAGCCACCGAAATGTTCCAGTGCCACGCTGCAAAAGAAGAAGATGGTAGCTGATGAAATGCCTCCGGCAGCTCCACCCTCAACACCAGCAGCTGCCACTTTGGTGCCCCTAAATGTGCCGATTATTCAATTGACTCCAGCCATTGAGAATTGTGCTGGGAAGCAGCCCGTGTTACCTCTTCCTCCTCCTCCACCTCCGCGTGGAGCAAAGGAAACAAATTTATCGGATAATAACAACAACAACAATTGCAATAAGGATAACAATAACAAGGAGAACCTACCTGGCAAAGCAACACAAAACAAGTCGAATGTAGCACCCATGGGTGCACCCACCAACTATGTGGCCCGACGTACTTGGATAACAACGGACCGGATGAACGAATTGAGGCGCAAGGCCCAGGAGGCGGCCAAGCAAAATAAAATTTTCACAATACGTGGCTGCTTCAATTCAGTGCGTAATGCCCTTTTGGCCCGCGGATGGGTGGAGAAACTCGATGTTCATCGCAAGGTAGTGCCCGCCGGTCAAATGACCTATGAGGATCTCACCCAGCGTTTACCCAAGCGAAAAGCGGGCGAAACGCGTCGCCAGTATATACTCAAGTGTGAGCGGAATATTATGTCGCGGTTTCTGGAGCACATGCCCGTGGATTTCCTTTGGACAAATCGCAAGGAGAAATGCGATTACATCGATCAGGCCAAGAACCCCGGCATGACCATCAATAAATTCCATCGTGCTCCGTTCACTTCCAAGGAGGGTCTGTGCAATCAGTTGAGAGATTTCCATTGGTTCTTCGAAGAGGGCACAGCGGAAATGTATTTTCCGCGTTGCTATAATGTTTGGAGTCCCGAGGAATTGGGCGAATTCATCGACAATTTCAAGCTTACCGCTTGTGTGGCCTATTTGAGGGCCATGCTCTGCAAATACCATAAACAGGGCTGCGATGCCGTCTTCTCGTCGAGTGGCAAAATCCCCTATTCCTCCATAGACTTTGCCTACAAGCGGCTCATTGAATACATTGATAGCTGCCAGCACAATGACATTGACTACGAGGATCCCCCCAAGATATGGGAGCACGATTGGGATGCGTTTCTCTATCAGCACCATCAACTGATCAACGAAGATGGACGCATTCAGCACGATGGCCAACGATTGGAGCACATGATTAAGACTTGCCTTTCGCTGGTAGACAAAATGAAAATTCATTGGCCCCAATACAGTTTGGATGGCTATCAGAATTTGTGGATTGTTAAACCGGCGAACAAATGTCGTGGTCGTGGCATACTCTTAATGGATAATTTAAAGAAAATCTTGGGTGTTGTGAATCCATCGATAGCATCGAAAAGTCGTTATGTGGTGCAAAAGTATATTGGTAAGTCAAACTAGGAGAATTTTGTAGAAGAAATAATCATTAGGTGGCTTTGTTTTAATTAAATCTAAGTGAAAATTTAAATGAAAAGGTATAAGACAGGCAACCCTTAAGCAGGTATCCTTATAACTAAAATATATTTAATAAGTTTTTCATGCAAAATATAACTAAAATGACTAAGTGCAACCATCGTCTTGATAATTTCTGCCGTGGTCAATTGGCATAAAAAGGCAATTCATGTTTTGTGCTTCAACTTATTTATGCTTTTGCTGCAGTTTCAAGAACTAGGTCGCAAATCAGGTTGCCTACAACGTTCTAGTTGTTGTTTCTTACCTACATATGTATATATATTTATGATGCCAACTCCAGTCGCCCATTTTGGAAGCTCAAAACGTCAGTTGTGGTGTCTGCACGCCACGCATATATCCAGTCAAGGAAACATACATTACAAATGCATATGGAATACACACTCACACACTTACATACATACATACATGTGTGTTTGCAATATTTGGCCTAAAAACGCAATCGCTGCTATTTGGTTGGCTGGCTGGCTGGCAGCATTCATAATTTGTTTTACGGTTATTACCTGGTATGTCAGTTCAATCAGTGCAACAAGTTGGCCAATTGATTTTCAATCTTACCTCAAATGTTTACAATAATCGTTTGTCCTGGCCTTAATAAGTATTCACATGCTATCTGGCCGAAAAGTGGTCTCTCTTAAGCTTTCTTATTATATAAGTTAGACAAAAGTTAAATCAGACTTTGGGTAATTATCTCATCTACTTAATTTGTGTTAAACAAACATCTTTTTTTTTTGACATATTCCCAAGATCATATATACAACATTCATTTGTTTAGTTAGTTGGTATATTAATTTTTTAAATTATTTATTATTTAAAAAAAAAAAAAAAAAGAGGCACAAAATTTTATTTATTTTCAATAAATATTTTCCTTGTTCTCTAAGCTCTAAGCCTAGTTCATTGCACGGAGAAGATCATAGATACATATATTTATTTGTTTAGTTAGTTGGTATATTAATTTCTATTTTATATTATTTATTGTATGCTAATTTTATGCTTTGTAAATGTAATATCCAAGTAGACATCTCAATATAAACAAATTTAAGCAATGCCCAAATAAGTAGGCAATACTGTCGTAAATTATAAATCAATTGAAATCGGATAATGTATATTCGAAGAATTTCATTTTAAAATGATTAACTTTAGTGGAATATTACAGAAGCATTCAGATTGAGTTAATTTTTAATTTATTTAGTTATTAATACCTTTAATTCCAATTCAATTCAACTTTGGTTTTCTAGATATTATAGTTTATAGAGTTTAGGCTAACTTTTGCCTTTTCAACTATATTATCGCTATATTTTAATTTGTTATTAATAAAGTAAAATATATTGTTATTTATGAGGAAAAATTTGTAAAAAACCCACCCGATATAATTTGGCTCAGGGACTATGACTATAATATCTCTAATATGGAAATACTGAGAGCATTTACATCTGTCATTGAAATCATTGGTAACGCGGAAAAGTCGTATGTATACCACTTAAATGTTAGCCTGACTATGTACGTCATTTGTAGAGTAGTGCCTCGACAACCTTAACCACACATTAAAGTGTAGAGAAAGGCTAGAAAATAGATTCTTTTTTTGTGAATGTGCTGACAATGGTTTGAAAATCTTATTAGTTTAATTGAGGGGTATATCCTTTCATTAAAGGGTATATCCTTTTACTGTACTATTAACAAAATATAACTAAAATAACAAACACATCTTCTATATATTTGCAGAGCGACCGCTTATATTGTTTCAAACCAAATTCGATATACGCCAATGGTTTCTTATAACCAATACACAGGTAAGATAATTGCACCTACAATCTATTAACCTTCATTTCTCACCTGAAATGTCTCTCCTAACAGCCATTGGTTGTTTGGTTCTATCGCGAGAGCTACTTGCGTTTCAGCTCACAGGAATACAGTCTGAGCAATCATCACGAGTCCGTGCATCTCACCAACTATGCCATACAAAAGAAATACACGAATGGCAAACGAGACAAGCGATTGCCCAGTGAGAATATGTGGGATTGCTACTCGTTTCAGGCATATCTGCGGCAGATAGGCAAGTACAACATGTGGCTAGAGAGGATATTTCCGGGAATGCGCAAGGCCATAGTGGGTTGCATGTTAGCCTCGCAGGAGAATATGGATCGGAGGCCGAATACCTTCGAACTATTTGGTGCCGACTTTATGATATGCGAGAACTTTTATCCCTGGTTGATTGAGATCAATTCCAGTCCGGACCTGGGAGCCACAACTAGTGTGACAGCACGCATGTGTCCCCAGTGCTTGGAGGATGTAGTAAAAGGTAAGTGGGGAGATTACACTTGGAAAGAACTTAAAAGGTCACTATTGTCCTTCTATTTTCTAGTGGTTATAGACCGGCGAACAGATCCCAAATCGGAAATGGGCAACTTTGAGTTAGCCTATCGACAGGTTGTGCCTCCCACTCCCGCCTACATGGGCCTAAATCTCTTCGTCAAGGGCAAACAAATGTTGCAAAAGGTCAATCACGGACATAATCACTACTACTACCAACAGCAGCGCAGGGAACGGAGTCTGGCCACCAGTAGTGTCTTCCGGCAACGTTCAGCCATTCTACCCTCAACCACAATATCGCGAATCCACCGGGCCATGCCCACTTTCAATGCAACGGAGTATATGGAGAAATATATGGTGGAACCATTGAACAGCAGTCGCAGCAGTCTCAATAGTCAACAGCCAACTATGATGAACTCCATGAAGTCACCATCTACAGTTGCTGCACCTCCTCCTCCTCGTGCTGGCTATCCGTATATGCTAAAACAAGCTGGACGTTCTATTACTCAGTTGCTAAGCGCCTCGCATAAACGAATCCCACCCTCTGGTGGGGAGCTATCATCGTCATCGAACACGGCTCTGCCCCCCAAGCGCCAACGTAGTTGTGGTCCCCGCTTGAGCAGCTCCTCCATCGGTCAGCAAGGAGAACACAGCGAGAAGAAGTTTAAAATTTTGATCAAGAACTACAGTTCCAATGGCAATGAGAATCCTCTGGAGAAACAAGAGATCCTAAGAGCTCCGGCCACAGCACCCGTTATCAGTGAACGCAAATGGCGAAGTTTACGGAACATTTCCGTTACCACCACCAGCACAGCCACCTCCTCCTCCATCAAACTAAAAAATGTAGTCACTCCGACACTGAACTCACGTCGTTTTATACGTACCAAGTCGGAGATCGAGAGCGCAGCCAGCATTCATGCGATCGGCAGGACATTTGGCCGCAAGTCAAATGGACCCCGGCTGCCCATCAGCATATCCGTCCAAGCTCTGCATCGTGGTGAACCCATTGTAAGCGCCTTAAAGCAGGTCTCCAGCGAACTGCAATTGACGCAGGCTCAAGTTCTGAGTCCTCGCACTGCCTTAGCCAATAAGTTGACAAACTCCTTGCTAACGGTGCCGGTGCCAGGGCCAGCTCCAACTCCAAGTCCAACTCCACTGCCTCTAGGATCGTCGTCATCCATGTGATTAGTTTAGATACTTGTTAAACAACAAACACTGCCCCAGAAATGTAAAGAGGAAGAAGTATATCATGGATTGGAGGAAATGGAAACCATTTTTTAATGAATTATAATGAACATCTCTTACATTTAAATGAATTTAAATGAATCAATCCTCGCCCATTTTTTTGTCCTTCTATGAACTTGTCCAAAGGAAGTAAATATGGAGATTGGGCTTATTTTAAATTGCATTTGATAGTGATTTCCATTACCTTTTTCTAGCTCAAGTCACTTTAAAATCGTTCTCAGAATTATTTCTATATATCAACTACAATTTTGTTTCATTATGAAGGAGATATTCGAGTTCCTATAAAAATAGATCTAATGATGAAATAATATAAAATAATGTAAAGTTTTCAAAGTCTCAATTAATATCATTTCAAGAAGATCTCTTGGTATGTTTGCTCGATCCGCTTTCCAATGATATACTTAACCTCTGTAAAAAATGTTCTAGAATCTAGATATATAAATATTATTATCTATTAGCTAGCATATCACAAATACATATGTACATATAGAATATATCTATATTCTAATCTAAAAAGTTTTTAAAATATTGAATTATTGTATTAAATATTATTCGTATTCTTATCACCCAATATTTAGGAAAACATTTTAGATATATATATTTTGTTGTTAATTATTAATTGTTACCATCGAATTTATTCAATATTCGTGTGAGCAATCTGACAATATGGATTTTGCTGTTCAATAAATTGAAATCTACTAAATTATGAATTTGTTTTACTCGCAAGTTCTATGAAATGGTATGGATCGCTGTGAATTTATGATCATGATCAAACGGCATTGTGTGTGGGGGTGTGGTACAATCGTCTCCGAATATGGCTGAACCGGAAACACAGGTTCTTTAAGCTGTCTGTGGGCGGTTGGTTAGTTAGTACATCCTCTAACCATGCCCTCTGTAACTTATTTTGGGGCCGTGTATTGTAAGGCCAGACTCTCCCTTGTGGTTGAATTTAGAATCGTCTTTGGTCCTACATTATTGAGGGAAGGTTGTGTCGAGGGTGAACTTGAACTTGCTTTCGAGCCAGAGCTTTTCGATGCTTTCTTTTAAGGAAAATCTGAGTGAGTAACTGTTGTTGGGTTAATCTTTCAGAGACTTACCCTTTTTTTGCCCTTTACTTTGTCAGCGGGGTTGGTTTTTGCTTTTTTGCCCGCTACCTCCTTTTCCGCCTTGCCGCCCATTTTGCGATTTGGTGACGATTTCACATTGCTAAGAATTTTTCGTAGTAAACGCGTCCTGGTACTGGCCCTAATCTTGGGTTGAGTCTCGAAAAGAGTCATCTGTTTGCCACTCAATTCCAAGGGTTGCTTTCCCCCATCGACTCCCTTATTGATATTGTAGTTCACCTCGAAGGCTCTCTCAAAGAGTCCTGTAGAGGCCGCAGCATTCTTGGGCAGATCCACGACCACACGAATGCAATCCTTTAGAACCAAGGGACAAATTCTAGTCGTAACTTCAGTGGACGGTGAGAGATCTGGTGTCGAGTTGATCTCTATCAATATGGGATTATAATGCTCATCCAACATGAAATCGCATCCGTACAACTCGAAGGCATTTTGCACCAATTCAGTCTCATCCAGACTCGACATCACCACGGCCACTAGATTCTGTTTGAAGCCACTGTAGATCTTGGACCAAGTGTCGTCCGGTGCATTCACATGACGTAGATGGCACTTAAATTGATCCAATGACCACATGTTGTGCTTGGGCAATCGAGAGTCGCGATTTTGTTTGTTCTTGTAACGTTTCTGCACCGAATTGTTGGTCAAGTGTATGGATTCCCTCAGATCGTCCATTGTGAACTCCTGCGAGCTGAACCGGAGATAGCAATCACGATACGTCCAAATAGTCACCTTAGATTCGCCGATGGTTATCAGCATATACTGACGGATGTCGAATTTGGTGCGATAGACGAGAAGGGGACGTTCTGAAGAGACGGGATTAATTGGAGGTGATGATGGAAACCTTTAAACTAGAATCTAACCAACTCACCTATGTACTTCTGAACAATGTATTTCTTATTCTGATTGTTCGACGTCCATGCCAGAATATCATCTAGGGAACTTCGTATGACAATCCCTATGCCACGGGACTGATATCCAGGCTTGAGTATCCACAAGTTACGACATCCATCCCAGCAATAGTCGGGACGCAGAGTCTCAATCTGATCGATATACTGGGCTGCCAGACGGGCATATTCTGTCATAGCCCTCTCGGTGATCTTGAATTTGGCATTGCTCTTCAGAATATCTGCGGACTGTACCATAAATGTTTGAATCTCCACTAATTCGGCAGGTGTGGGAGGCTTAATCCTGGCATCATCCAGAGAATAGTGCTCGGCCTGGCGAATCATTTTCTTGACCTTTTCCAGAGCAAAGTCCAAGGTGGTGCTCTGAACTGTACCGTTTTCTGTATCAATCATTTCGGCAATTCGATGCTCCCGGATATAGCGCAACAGGGAACGAGCCTGAGTGTGCTGATAGTCTTCAATGAAGGCCATGCGTTCCTCCAAACTGTTGCCACCCAAGCGATAGAAACGCGGATAACTCATGCCGCAAACGCCGTCCTCGCGATACCAGCGTTCCTGTTCAGCACATCCCACCAGACCCACCTTGGTGGAGAAGTCCAGGAACTGACTACGTCGCACGCGATTTCGAAACGGCAGGACCTCGGCACAGAGATCTTTCTGACCCTTGCCCTGCCAGATGAAGAAGGCCGGAAAGTGATTGATCATCTTTGAGATGATAACTGCTTCATAGTCGTTGCCACGACGCGCATGCTCCAGCAATGAGTCCTCCGACATAGTCTGCAGCTTGGCATGACGTGCCGCTGGCAGCTTTTCCAACCAGCCGCGCCGCATCAGAGCCCGCCTCACCGTGTGATAGTTGCCATAGACAGTGAAAATGCGTCTATTTCGATAGGCATCGATTACCCGTGTCCTATATAGGTTTCTCAACTGGCGCTTATGGGTCTCCGGCGGGAGTGTGGAGCTTCGTTGACTCTGGGCCGAGCCAGTGGAACGGGCGCGGGCCAACAGATTATTGATGCTATCAGAGTAACGATGCGGGCCCATCACTCCGTGTGAGGAATACGCACTGGCTCCACTTCCACCGATTCCAGATGTGGTTGAGTTGTTGTAGTTGTAACTGGACAGCGGCTTCGGCACCGAACACTGCTTGCATAGATGTACCAGTTCCGCATCCAGATTATGGATCAGCGATTGTATTTTCGAGACAGGATTATAATAACGATTGCGGTTCGTACCGAACCCACTCGACGACGCCTGACTCATGTCTGCTAAGCGGTTAATTAAAAGTATTTGGTTTAATTTTGATTTAATATTAATTCTTGGCTTTCGAGGGTTGGCCAATCTTATGGTCTTCCCTTGTCCCGTGTCCCGTCTCGTGCCGTCTACAGTGTTCGTTGGCGAACGCAGCTGCTCGATGCACAGTTAACGTAAAATTTTGAAGCAGATGCCAAACAATTTCCAACAGTATCGCATTTACGAACGAAAATTCTAGACTGACTTAAAAAACATCTCCAAAAAAACATAAACTATAAAATTTGAGACCAAAATGAATTGATGACTACTTATGCTAGACGAAGTTTGTACGAACTTGAATTATGAATTACAATCAAAGTAAACATTGAAATCAAAGCTTGCTCTATTTGTGTGAACCGATTCGATCTCATTCTGTAATCACAGGTAACAGATATATCACTATATATTGAAAAGTTTTTTTTTTTTTTTTTTGTAATAAATTTTAATTTATAGTTTTATTTTCTCCATTTGTTGTTGTGGTTCTCATTTTCATTTCAGTTTTTGTTTTTTCAAATATATATGGTACATATAAAAAACTCCTAAACGGAATTTTTGCCTTTACTAAATTGTTAGTATTTTATTCCACTTTCATTTCATCTTTTTGTATGATTTGTTTTTCTTTTTTCGTGGTTTTTTTTTTCCCATTTCTGTTCACAATATTATATAAATATATTTACATATGTTGCGTATTAAGAAATTTCTTTGTATATATTTATATGTATTTAGTTTTAGATTTAGTTTAGTTAAGTTGGTTTAAGAATTCAATCAATCAACAAAAGTTAACAATTAAACCAATTACTTTGTGGCTCCAATTAACTTAACTTGTCTGCTTGCATTAAGTATTTTGTGTTTTGTTTTAGTAAATTAATTTAGGTTACACATCATAAATTGTTTAATGCTACAGTTGTTACATACATAAATAGATTTGTTTTTGTTTTTTTTTTTGTGTTTTGTTTAAATGTTTTTGTTTTTAATTTCGCTAATACAGTTGAAATAATTTCATTAAGTATTTTCTTTGTTAGTATTAGTTAGTATTTTGCATAAATTAATTTCTTTAATATTCTTTTTATTCAACTTAGAGACAAGCATTAGTTGCAATTTTGGTTATATTCATTTTCGTTTGTTATTCAAAGTAGTAAAACAAAACTTAGATATAAGGAGAAAAAGGACCCCGCAAAGAAATTATATATGGTTATAGACAGGCAGTTTGTGTGCTATAAGTACATATATGTATATAGATAGATTGATTGATAGATAGATCGATATATATATATATAGATAATGAATAAATGACAAAGACAAAAGAACGAAAAAGGAATACTTAATGCAAAACTGAAGAAAATTATTATAGAATGGATTAATTCATTTATTAGGTGGCCTTTTGTGAAACGAATCAACTAAAACAAATTATAAATTATACAGTTTTTGTTGTTTTGAAAAACAATGGATATGCTTAAATTGGTTTCCCTTTTCTTTTTTGTGTGAATATTTCATATTAAGTTTTTTGTGTTTTGTTAAATTTAATTTCAATGCCAATTACAATATTTAGTTTATAAATAAATTCTTTTAGCTTGCCTAAAGTTTTCTTGATTTATGATTAAAAGCAAAGGCTAAGTAGAGTTTAGTTTTGGCCTTTAAAGCTTTTACTGGTTGCTGGATTCATACACTATATATCTTTCTGTTCCTCCAATCCCGTTTCTCTTTCTCCAACTTTCCCTCTTTTATTCCTTCTTTTGTATATGTAATGTAAATAGTTTGTTTTTAAATGGGCGCTTGCGACTTCGTCTTCCTCTTCATCATACATTCAATCATTCACTTCATTAATACTTTCTTGTTAGTTACACGTATGCTTGATAATGTTAATTATGTATATATATATATATATATATATATATATATATATATGTATGTTTATACATATATTTACTGTATATGTATAAGTGAGCTGTATATTAAACTAGGCGTATATATATACCTATATATATATATATATATATGATTTTCGTATATGTATGCCTGATTGTTGTGCATGTTGGTTGTTCAGTTTATAAACTCAATTGGAACGCCTTCTGACTTTTACAATAACCAAAAAAAAAAATAATAAAAGTAACAAAAAAAGTTAAACATAAAGTCATAATGTCATTATGTAAAGCGTATGTTAAGACATCTATGTAAAAAAAATTAAATTAAAAAAGTTAACTGTACAAAATGCCATAAAAATTATATAACAATCAAGTTTGGTTACGAATTTGGTTCTAAGCACGCATTCTCTCTATCCATCTCTATTTGTCCGTCTATCCGTCCATCCAACTGCAGGTAAAACAAAATACAAAAATACTGTTAGTCTATTGCAAGCCCAATTACACTAGAGTTTCGAAACTAGTTCAACTAGATTTCTCTGCAGGCAGTTCAATACAGATCGTTTAGGACAATAAAAATAAGCAAACAAATTCGAGTTGGATGTCATCTGATTACGATGAAATTTGGCATAAACTTTCGAAAATCCAAGTTTCTTTACTGGAACTTAAAAACCAAAAATAAGTTGTTCCTACTAAAACTAGTGTTTGTACCAATCATTCCTATTGAAGCTATTTGATATATGATATATAAATAATCAAAAGATTTTGATCAAACTTGGCAATATGATTTGGAAGTGTACGGGACTACCAAATTAAATGTTTTTAAAAATAAAACAATAGTTATTGCACTAAAATTCATGTTCTACCGATCACTTTGATAAAGTAAAAATGCCAATAAGACCTCAGTACTTTCTATGCGAAGTTATGGGCGAAAGCGAACGATAAAATAATAGATCGTACTATATCTGATCTGTATAATCATAAACATGCTGAACGCTTTTGTATAAATGTCTTTAATTTTCAGTGTTTGTTTAAAAAAATGGAAAACCTGGTTTACACCTAAGCCTAACATCGATGGACAATTTTCAGCTTAGACCCTTCAGTCAAATATTGCACTAAACGAACTAAATGTCCTGACGCACAGAGAATTAGTTCACCAAATCGAACTAGAAATCCCAACTCTAAATTACACTACTAATTATGTATGTCACTTTGTTAAAACAAAAAAAAATGTACAATCAAAAAAATGATGGATTAGCTTCTAAAACTTGTACAGGGCGCCCATGCAAACTACGTATGTATGTCCTATATAGAGTATATATATGTATGTGCTATGTCTTGTATACATTGTCTTGTTATGGGTTATATGACTATGCGTGTATTATATATATGTATATATATAAAGATTAGACGTGCATCATGCTGGGGGGAGAGTCTCTTGCGTTGCGTCTTTCTTGTTAGAATTTTGTGGCTTAGTTGTCTGTTTCAACTTTTTTTTGTTTTTCATTTTGTTTTTTTTGTTGTCTGTAGGAAAAAATTTGCCCCTGGTCTTTTGTAGGTTACTGCTGCTCTTTTTGAATTCTTCTTCATCTGCTTCATCTTTTTTACTCATCCACCAATGTTGTGGGCGGACTATAACTGCATCAGGATGCACTACGTTGTTCATTCTCGGGCCTCCGGTCTGTGGCAATTTGTAGCAAATTATTAAACTCCGTATCTAGTATTTGGCGAGCCTGAAAAAGAAATTGCAGGATGTATTTTCCACTTTATATCGAATTGAATTCATTTGATGAACTCACCTGAGCATTTTGCGTGGGAATTTGCAGGGCCAAGCCCATGGCAGTTGCATCGAAGCTCTCATCCAGAGCCATCAGGCCGCCGTGCACACCCGATTCGAGCAAGTTGTTGGCATATTCCTAGTATTAGTGATTACAATTTTTAGAACATTTTCTCAATTAAAGTTATGTCACTGCTCACCTTAAGTCCTATGCTCCCCACCCAGCGTATCACACGCTCATTACTCCACACCAGCACATCACACAATCCATTTTCGCTCATCTTTCGCCTATGCTCCAGTTCAGTGCGATCGTAGTTTAAGCGTTTTAGCATAGATATGCCATACTGCAAACTGGTGCGATGAAAACTGTCGACCATTTTGAGCTGACCACGTAAATCCTTCTTGGTCAAATGATCCAACATGCGAGCATCGACCAGGCACTCCATAAACGTTGTGCGGTATTGTGGTAAACCCAAGCCGGGCAGCCAATAGTTGCCTATCCATTCGTGATTCATGTCGCCTGAAAGACAAACTGTTATACTTTTCCCCTTGAAACTACAAATTTACGAACTTACCGAATGCCAAAGTGGTTCGGGACGTTTGCGGGGCTGAGGGAGAGGTCAGTGAAACCATTTCTTGTATGGCAAGGCGCAATTTGAGCCTGTGTAAGGGATTACTTATGCCTGGAAAAGCCAAAATTGATTTAATTATCAAGAAATTAGTTTGTGAAAATTTAGACACTTACCTATTTCTCTCTGGATTTCAGTATCGCTTAACGCACTCATAATGGCCCCAGATTTAACATTTGCCCTACAAGCAGCCACATACCAGGCAGGCATGCCCACCCAAAGTTCCAGCCAGGCAACAATGGTTGGTCCATTCCACAATGCAAACGGTGTGCCCGCCTTCATGGCCTCGCCCAGCAAATCATTACGATAGTCATGTTCCCTTAAAGAAAATATGAAAAAAGGGAATTATTAAACCATTTCCAATATCCATTTCTGAAACTCACTTCTTTTGCCTGCCATAGTCGACGCTGCTTATTTTAGAACCCTGAGCGCTGGCAATCCTTGGCATCATGCCGCCCGTCATGCTCATGGCATCATATTGAGAATCCACCTCACTCAAACCGATCGAAAGATTGCCAATGGACATCATACTTGGAGAACCATCGGGTAGCGTATCCTTCACACCTTTGACCTTCTCCTTTTTACTAAAGAATCGCCCCAGAGACGACTTGATGCCCTTTTTCTTTTGGACTGCCGCAGCGGCTGCATCTCGGGATACCCCTGAGGTGGGTGTCTGCAGCATGGACATTGAACCCATGGTATTATAATGACGCAGTGACTCCTGACTGCCGTAGCGTGAGCTGAGTGGTGACAAGCCATAATTATGACTGCTTAGGGGCATATGGGAGCTAGAATGATTTGGTGCCACAGGATTGTTTGGAGCTAATCCTATCGAACGCCGTCGTAGCTCCTCTTGACTATGTGCCAATGCTTGAGCCACACGCTCCAGCCGCATAGACCGAGCAGTTAGAGGTGAAGCAGCTCCTCCGGAACTGGAATCGCCAGTGGTGGACATGCCACCATGGAGTTCCTCACGTGAGGCATCACTAGAGAGCACAGGCAAGTTGAGCTAAATAAAAGAAGGTGATTTCATTAGTTGCATTCTCTAGAGAATATAAAACTATGAGCTAAACTTACCGTATGATACTTCTGCATGAAATCTCTTTGCGGACTATTCGGGGTACTCCTCCCACTCATGGGCGGACTCTGTCTGTCCATGGAACGCCCTCGGGCCAAGAGATTCACATGCTCTAAGCTGCCCACCCGGGACTCTAGCTCCTCGGCCCTTGCCTCAGTCGATTGCTTCTCCTCTTGAATTAAGCGTATCTCGTTGTTAATGGCATCCAATTGCTCCTGCAGCATCATGGCCAAGGTCTGGGCATCTGTATGCCCCGATGGCGACATCATATCTGCTGTGGCTGCCGCATATAGAACATCACTATCATCGCAATCAACGGCAGCTGCACTTGCCGCCACCAGCTCATATGCCTGCTGCTGGGCATGCGCCGCCTGCTGCAATTTCTCCCATTCCTGCTCCGTGATTGAACGGGCTAACGCATTCTCCTCTGACATTCTCGATTGTTTGCTTTGCCTGCGCAGAGAGTGTGTCTCAAAGCTGGCATGCGAGGCGCTCCTCGTGAAGGCACCACCACTAGGATCGACGCTGCTCGGGGAGAGACTTCGTGTCAGGGCTTCTGTCTGCTGGATATTATAGGCGATCTCTTGCTGCAGCAGTTGCCGCTTGAAATTCTCAATCTCCAATCGGGTCTTGGACAATTCCTTCATTATTTCACTCTTCTCATGATGCAGCTCCTCGGCCACTTTGCGTGCCTTCTCCAATTCATGCGTGAGAGCGTTTTTCTCATCCAAGGCGTGCATGCGCTCCTTCAGATGGACCTGCAAGCGCTCATTGGATTCGGATAGCAATTTATCCACAGTCGAGGATAAGCGTATATTATGCTCCTCGTTCATTTTAAGACGTTGATTTAGTCGAACAACCTCAGCGGTCTTCTCATCCAGATTGTTCTCCAATCCCCGTATGCGATCCTCGGCCGAACCATGTCTTTCCTGAGCTTTTTTTTTTGTTTTCCAAGAGAGAAAAAAGTTTTTTTTAAAAATATTCTTAAAATGGTTCTGCATGCAAGAGTTAGTAATGAAAGCTCGACACCAAAGAAAATAAAAACGAAGAAAATTATCAAAAATTGGGTGATGTAAAAGGTCTGATTCTTGATAATGGATTAGTTTGTGAAGTGCAAGACAAAGAGAGAGAGAGACATTGATTGTTGTGCTTGGTCTTGGGTGTTTTCTTGTTGTGTTGTTGTAGAAATAAGGGGAAAATTAATTAAAAAATGTATATAGATTTTTGTTTTTTTTTACATAAATAGTAATATAGTATATAAACATATATGGAACCTGGCGAGGCGCGCATATTTTTAGTTGGATTTCGAGTGCATACCTTATTTCCTACCTTAGTCAATGCCTCCATGCGCGCCTTCAATTGCTCTTCCATATCCGGCTGGAGTTTGGCATGTTGGGCCAATTTCTGTTCGGAGAGTTCCAATTTCTCTTCGATGGCGCTGATTTTCTCTTCATGCAGCTGATTTTGTTTTTTGTTTTTTTTTTGGCGGTTTGAGGGTGGATTGAGCAACGAGTTTTTTGGGGTTTTCGTTTATAATTAAGATTATTGTTTTGTTGCGGGGGGAAATGGAAATATTAGTCACATTTTTGGTTGTGGGGGAAAACTTACTTAATGAGCAATATTAATGGTATATATAAAGCAATGAGCAAAAAGTATTTATCAACAATAATATATACTAGCTAACACTAGAAATATTACGCAATAGTCACATTTCATTTGAATTGAATCATTTTTGTTATCTACAAATATTTGTATACCCTTCTTTTTAGGGGGTTGTACACAAACCAATTGTAAGGATCAGTGTGCTGTGCTGATACAAATGCTAAGTTTGAACCAATAGGAATGTTAAACCGAATGAAAAATAGATATCAATGAATTTTTATCGATTTTTAGTAATCAGTAATACGTAGCGTGTTGATAATAAGAGTTAATGAAATCGTCATAAATTTGCAACTTTCTACAGATTCATGAAATTAACTATTTTTAATGGGTAATCTAAATATTGCTGGCAATTTAGGGTGAAAAGTCATATCGAAAATGCAGAACTTTAGCTTAAAAATCAATCGAATTTTGAAATTCCAAAGTGTTCGTAAGGAATGCTAAAAAAAAGATTGCAAGATAGCAAGCAAATACAGAAAAAGGTGGAAAACTGTTGCACCGGTTTAATGTATGAAAATGACTGATAACCATTTCGCTCATGTCCTTATATAACCATTTAATCCATAGCCCAAATGGAGTATATTGAAACTCACCTTGAGTTGAGCCTCTTTATGCCTCAACTCTTGCTCCAATTTTTCATTAAGATCATGCAAAGAAGTGGATTCACGCTGAGCATTTAGATATCGCTTCTCTAGCGTGGCAATGCGTTCCTCCTGGAGAGAAAAAGTGAATATTAAAGTGTGATTTAATATCAAAAAATTGAGGGTCCACCCACCTGATCCTCCTTTTGGGCCACATTCTCACGTAGATCACGTTGCAATTTTGAGCATTGATCTTGGGCCTTGCAATGATCTTTCTGGACACGGGACATATTCTCTTCCAGTTCATTGATTTTATTATTTAAATCGGAGACACGACGCTGCCATTGAGAAAGTTCTGACGTCTGCGAAATGAAATGGAAAAAGTATAAAAGAACACATGGTAACCAGATGTTGGCGCTCCTCCTCTGCCTCCTCACCTGTTTCTCAATGATGGTTTGCAGTTCATGCGTTTTGGCCGCATAATCATTTAGCTCATTGGCATCACCATTGACGCCTCCAGCTCCACCGGCCAGCTGCAATAACAGAATTTGGGGTTAATACGCTTGATTGCATCTAATGGGAGGGGGATTTAATCAAATAGTACACACCTTTTCTTTGAGCCCATTCTCGTTGCCCACTCCACCTAGGCCAGAACCCGCGCCACTCCCTGTTCCAGTTCCGCTTCCACCGACATCACCACGCTGCAGTGCACCCGTCTTATATTGCGTTAGCTCGTCTTTGGTGGTGGTCAACTCTTCCTCCAACACATTATTTTTCTCAATGGACAAACGCAAACGTTCACGCACTTTCTCGTCCAATGCTTTGTGATGCTCGAACAGAGATTTTAGGGCCTTCAGTACCTCCACCTCACTGGAGACGCCACTTTGAGCTGCAGCTTGTCGTTTCACTACAGTCATGCGCAGGGAGCGCTCATGTCGGGATACCAAACATTCCAGATGTTCTAGGAGGAGCTATAACATGGTACACAAAGGACAGAAATTGTTAAACTACGAAAGTCTCAATGATTTTAAATCTAATTATTGGTATCTAACGGAATCAAACTAATCAACTATCTATCAATCAAACGGAATTGTGTCTAGCACTATATCTTATAGAAATTATAAACATCCACGATGATCCACATAATTGAAAAATTAACATTTTAACAATTTTTTCTGTTCGCTTAATGATCACTGTTTTTTGCCACAACTTCGGGACTTCCCCGTTTTCTTACTCTGGTATTATTGCGTTCTGCTTTTAGCTCGCCAATTTCCTCATCACGTTCCAATAAGGTTTCGCGGGCCTGGGTCAACTCCTTGGTCAAAGTGGCGAATTCCTGGATAAAACAAGAAAGTTAATACAAATTCTTAGTAGTTTATGAATAAGTTTTTATCTACCTGTGGAAGATTCGCATTGATCTGCCGTTGCAAACTGTCTCGCTCCTTTTCCACATCGTGCAATTTGACCTCAGTCTCACCGAGACGCTCTTGGGCCTCGCGGAGGCTATCCATAAGCTTGTCCCGCTCATCCAGCATGGATACCATAAGCTGCTCAAAGTTAGCATCCTCGCCGCTGAACTGTGAGGAACGCTGCGATATGCTATCTTCCGAAATTGTGGGCATTACGTCGCACATCATGTTCCACATTATTTAGTTGGGGCCGCCAGAGCACGCCTCAACAACACACACAGGCATGCACAACTGCAAATATCAAGAGCAAAACAAATATGATAAAGGCAAATAAATGATGGGTAACCCCAAACCAATAACCGTTATTCCCACTTCGATGCGAAAAAAAAACAAACAAAACAACTTGTTCAATTCGCATCACTGATAACCAAGATATCTTGAGGGCACCATTAATATGTTATTGACTAAAATTATATCCGAATATAACCAATAATCGTCGAAAATACTAATCGATCCTTTTAAAGCTCCGGTTGAAACGCGGATCTAGGATTAGTCTGATTTAAGTTCAGAGTGTAAAATATTTTGGCAACTTTTGTATTGTGGTTAATCGGCATTTAGCTCTTTAATGTTAAATGCCCATTCTTGGGTTAAAGGTGACCAGTTAGTAGTTGTTCATTCAAGTTTTGGGCAAATGATCTCTTTTTTGTTGTCACACATACACACACATACATAACACTAACAACAACTGCAACAATAAATATTATAGTCCCACACTTGAATTAACTGTTAATGCCCACATGCATTATGGGGTTAAGCATTGGGGGCCGGCCCACGCGGGGGTTAAGCAATACATTCGGGAAACATGTCTAATGAGACATTTTATCATAGGCGCCGCATTGATAACAAGTTTTCTACACCAACACACACACACACATGGACACCTAAATTCACTCATACACACCACATGCACAGCATACACACACACACACGTACGCACGCACGCACACACATACACACATGTTCAGCATATTTTTTCTCTTTCGCATAACTCTGACATATTTGCTATGCTTACTCAATTTTGCAGTAACTATTCCATTAATTACACTCAAATACACACAATCTGGCCAACAGATGCTCGTTTTTAGTGTTTTCTGGCCATTTTAAGTCTTCAATTTTTTTTGGGGAACGGCTTTTATGCGAAAAAAAAATACCGAAGAAAAACTCTACCTCCTTCGCCCCCCTCACCGACACTGCGGCTGAATGGGCTTAAAAAACGTACCCCGATCGGCGGCAGGGCAGCAGCTACAGAAGCAGCGGCAACAACACAGCTTGTGTTGCTATCCAGTCTTTGCATATGTGTTAATTATAATTAAATCTTGCCAAATTATGGCAGCGAAATTAACGTCCCAATAATTTTTTTTACTTTACTCGCAAATGATTCTGTTATATTAACAGTGCTAGAAAATGTTGCTGTTAATTTAACAGTTTTTTAGTAGTGTTAGAAAGTGTGCCAATCGATGTCAAATGGAACGGTGAAAAATGGAATACTTTTGAATATATCGATATCAACAATAATTATCTTATTGTTGCTAACAATTTCTGATATTTTTAATCTGAAGAAATGTATCTCAAAACTGATAATTGTGAATATATTTAATAAGCGAAAATAACCAAATATTAAATATCATTCCGAGCACCGTTAACAGTATCATTTGTGAGCACAATTATCGATAGCACTTTAAGCAATTCCATCTCTAGATGAATGCTGGCGAATTCAAAGACGGTTGGCGAATTCGTGTGTGTGTAAGAATTAAATCTGTGTAATTATTATTTATTTATTAACAATATTTCGGTAGAATAATAATAATTAATCTCCGGTATATGTTGCTGTGTCATCCGGTATTTTTTACTTGTTTCATTGCCGCAACTCTTACAGCTCTACTACATTTACACCGAACAACACTCTAGGACTAGGCGTTTTTTTTTTAATTGACGAGCAAAAAGAAACACAATAAAATATACCAGTGACGACGCAAAGGAGCACACACAGGATAACAAAATGGGGTAAGCATACCGCAAATAATATCAGAATTCCTCAAAGAGGCTTCTGAGCAATTGAGATGGGGGAAAAATCGACGATGACGGCGTCGCTGCCAAGCTGCGCTGCTCTGCGTTGCTTTGATGGTGTTGTTGTCGGTCTTAGGCTATATGCCCATGTGTGTGTATGTATGTATGTATGCACATGGAAGTGTAGGCTGGCCAATTGGAAACCGAAAAAAAGGCTAAAACGAAGGCTACGAAAAAAAAGCGTTTAAGCACATAATGCAATTTAGTCCGCCGACGCCAGTCAGTCAGTCAGCGGTAACAACAATAGCAACAACAACAACAAAAACTAGCGGAAGCAGCAGTAGGAGACATAGCCATGCCAGCGCCTTGGTAAAAGATAAAAATTAAATATTTAAGAAACCATTAAAATGGAATTTATAATTAACACCCATCCACCCAACATTTCCCTGTCTTGTGTGTCTTTCTCTCTCTATCCATCGCCGCAGCGAACAACCAATTTTCACATGCCAGGCTCATGTTTTCCACATCGATCCGAAGACCAAACGTACCTGGATCACGGCCAGCATGAAGGCCGTCAATGTCAGCTTCTTTTATGATAGTTCCCGGAATCTCTATAGAATCATCTCAGTGGAGGGCACCAAGGCGGTGATTAATTCCACCATCACACCAAGCATGACATTCACACAAACATCCCAAAAATTTGGACAATGGAGCGATGTGCGAGCCAATACAGTGTATGGCCTGGGATTTGCCTCCGAGGCGGAACTAACCAAGGTAAAGATTAATTTTTGCCCATTTCTTTCCTTCCCCCACATCTTCATTAAACCTCTCATCGCGCTTTTCAGTTTGTCGAGAAATTCCAGGAAGTTAAGGAGGCAACTAAAAATGCTATGAAATCTGCAAATGGCTCCAATGCTGTCACTCCGACTACTTCGGCGAATACTTCACCCATTTCTGGTCGAGCTGTGGGGATGCAGAATGATAATACCGTCATTGATCCCCACACTGTGGAGCCACCGAATATGAATAATACACAAAATGCCAATCCGGAAAGTCCATCGCATAAGCTACTAAATACGGTGGATGGCAAACAGGATATCAGTTCGGCCACACCCTCACCACAGCCCTCGTCGGGAGCAACGGTAACTGGCGGCGGGGGCATCACCATCTCCTCTGGAGGCAGCATCGTCGGCATGCATACGGGTCCAGGCGCTGGTGCCACAGCTGAACAGCAATTAAAATATGAAAACGAACGTCTCAAAATGGCATTGGCTCAAAGGTAAGTGATTTGTTGAGGAGGTGTAGCGGAAAATCATCGTTTCTTTCAGTCTAGACATAGTCTTTCCAAGTAGCACAAAGGTTAATTGGTTTTGTCACGCAAAATAAACATAGGTCTACACTATCTAAAACAAACGCAATTCTTTTGATATCTGATAAGATATACAAAGAACGATCGAGGAAGCTAAATGACTTTTCGTGCCAACGCAAAAATCTTAGGTCATACCTTATCGGATCTTAGGAACCTAAAGATCGGAATTCTGTCTTCTGCATTGCCAACTGCTGGCCAAAATAAATATACCCTTTCAAATGTATTAATTTCCAAAAACATAATTGATTGAAATTTTGTGATTCAGCAAAAAACAAAGTTTAATGAAACACAGAAATTGCTCAATAATTAAGAAAATATGAAATTGATTGCATTGATTAATAATAACTTATTTAATTTAGATTAATTATCAAAGATTATATATATGTTTTTCTGCTTATTAATGCAGCTGTGCCAATGCAAAGAAATGGGAAATTGAGCTGGCCACCTTGAAAAATAATAATATACGCTTGACAAGCGCGTTGCAGGTAAGCTTATATTCATATAATGTCAAATTACACTTTATTTATTAATTAATTTTACTTTATTTTTTTAGGAATCCACAGCCAATGTGGATGAATGGAAGCGTCAACTGCATACCTATAAGGAGGAGAATATACGTCTAAAGCGAGACATGGAAGTTTTACGCGTGGGTGGAGGTGGTGCAGTTGCTGGCGCAGGTGGTGGCGGTGGCGGAGGACCCACAGATGATGAATTGCGTCGCGAGGTGGCCGCTCTGAAAGCACGCACGGAGCAATTGCAGACAGAGCTGTTGCAACAGGAAATTGAGCTTAAAACGGCCAACATTAGTTTACGTGAAAAATGCAATGATCAAACTGTAAGTCAACAAATTTTAGATGCATCTCTTATAAGGTGCAACTGAAACAAATGTAACCATTTTATATGACCGAAATGGTACTTCCATGTAATATAAATTTTGATAGCTTTTTAGTTCTTGATTTTAAATTTGATTTTTTTAATTCCAGCTGGCTAAACTGAGCGAACTGAATGTGGTGTTCGCCAAGCAATTGTCAGAACTATATTCGGTGCAAAAGGATATGGAAAATCTTATACATCCAGCAAAATGCACTTGAGACCCAGAGATGGGGGCTAAAAGAAAGGTAAAATTCAATGTTTTTTATTGTCGAATTTCTGTCTTTAATCTAAGCGAAATTGTTTCCCTATAAGGTTTCAGCGCAGGAACAGACTACAATGGCAACCACAACTACAACGACAGCATCATCATCGTCAACATCAGGAACCACAACAACAACTACAACCACTAGTAAACGTTATTTAAGCAATTTTCTAACGGCCGAGGCCGAGAGCACGCTCTCCAATGTCACTTCAATACACACCCAACTGCAGTCATCACTCTATGAGCAACAGAATACGGCCCAATTGAAAGCATTGGATAAGCATTCGGCTCTGCTTCAAGAGCTGCATCAACGTCAAGTGGCACCCAATCGACGCAACTCGGCCACCACCACCGCTGCCGCCGCCGTCGTCTCCAATGTCGCGTACGACGAGGGTGAAGCGGTGGGTTCCGGTGGGGCTAAAACTGCCACCATTCTTGTTTCCAAATCAAAAACTAAAACTGGGCTGCCCTTGTTGCTAAAAAATTCCATTAACAATTAGACAAACTACAAAATCAATGAGAGAGAGAATGAAAAAAGAAACGAACATAGCGAAACAAAAATGACAAAAACAAATAGTCAGCATTTTGTAATCTTTGTATTGGTAGATTGTAAACAGAACAAAAAACAAAACAACACAAAACAAAAATGGAAAAATCACTCACTAAAAACACTTCCCACACACCCACGATAGAAATATAATTGTAAGAAATTTAGACACGGAAACCAAAAATCGAAGAATTTTTCAATTTCGAATGTTTACTGATTTACACTTGACTACGAGATTTTAATATATACTTAACAATTTAATGAATTATTTTATTTGATAAAGGAACGCCTCAAAAATTTGGTGGAAACCAAGTAGTAAAAAATTGGCGTTTTTCAGGGTTATGTGAGAGTTCTTATAACTCGTAATACATTCGTGCAATTTCACTAAATAATATTTAATGGAGTAATATATTTGTGCATTTTGAATTAACCGTTCATAATATTTTGAGGCTTACGCGCGATTTTATTATCATATGTCGTGTTGACATTCGCGATATCGAAATAACATTGTATCATTCGTTATATCGTGTTACTTTTGAGCAATATTAATAGCCCTTAAATTTTACAACTGTTGAACAAAGAACTTGCAACAATCAACATAAAGTTCGATAAATATGAGACATATGAGTATGTATTTTCAAATCCCATGTTAAATATCTCAAATATGTTGCTGAACTAGTACGATTCCATTAGGCAGTTTTCTACACACAATTTTAAGAAAAGCATTTATATAAATTTTATTGTGAATTCTTCGATTTTGCCGTATCACACATCTCTCTGTTATTTGTATTCATATAATATCTTTCGATAATTCTACTTTCGAGTCCAAAACCAAAAAAATGCCCAGTATTTCATTGAAATTTGATGTATTCAAAATTGTCTGTCCCTTCCTCTGCACTGTGACGAATTCTTTTTTTTTGTATTATTTATTATTATTTGGTTCTGTAGAACCAAACACGAAAATAAAATATTGATATTCTCGTGCGCATTTGAAAGTGCAATATTATACATTTTATTATATAACAAACATATAAAACAATTGATATTATGTGCTCTAATAGAAACATTCATTTATATATACATATACATATATACAATTTCTGCTGATTGTTAATTAATTTTTAAAATGAGAGCTTGACAATGAAATACTCCATCATCAAATTATTTCCAAAGACAAAAAACAAAACGAAAAATTCATATTGTAAATGTGCTCGAAATTTTTATATAACAACTTTTTCGGTATTTTCTAAGAAACTTGAATGTGTCTGTATTAATTTATTATATTAATTGTATCGTATTTAAAATTCTGTGTTGGTCTTTTTGTACGGTTTGAAATTGATTGTTGACTTTTGTCAATGAACTGCAAAATCAAACCCCTAACACATTATCTTCCCTATTTATTGCAATTAAACACTAATTTACTAGCATTATATATATATATAAATATATGAAACATATAAACTAACAATGACTTAGACGACGAAACATACTAAAAACAAAAACAAAAATTCACGTAAAATATAATAATAATTTTATAAATGAGAACAAACCAACAAAGAACAAAATGAAAATCTAGCAAAGTAAACGAATACCAAGTCAAGTATGTGCATCAATGGAAAACTAGTTTAATATATTAACAAATTATATGTATATATACATATTTATATGAATAAATATGCATATATTATATGTATCAAATCGAAAACTCGAAGAAAAGCCAGCAAAATAATTATAAATAATTGAATAATAATATACAATGCAATCTCCCCACTTTACCCCACTCACTTACACACACACATAAACACATGCAGTTTGTTGCAACCACGAAACGGTAAAGATATAGACACAGTAAAAAAAAAACACCGAACATTTGCGGTTATATTCTAGCCATATTGTTATGCATTTGACCGTTGCGTTATTGCATAATTAACCCAGTTAAATGAAAAGCGAGAGAACAAACTTAAATGAACAAATAAAATGAAATGTTGAACATACAAATTTAGCAGTTAAAACGTGAAGAAAACCGAAAATAAATACATTAATATATGAAAAATAAAATAAAATTCAATATGATTAAATTAAATACTGAGTTCTAAGGAGCACGTTCATTTCAAACCGAGTGTTTCTCGAACAGCGTTTCATGTGGACTTATTCGCTGTTTCCGTTTTAACCCATGGAAACCAGGTTAAAGCCTCTTCCAGCAATCCAGTGTTCTGCGTTATTAGTAAGGATCAGAATAAGAGGTTTATTTAGTAAATATATCCGTCACTCATTTTTATATACATTTTTATTGTAGCGAAAAGGTGTCCAGGGCGTGGCAGTGCTCCCTTATATCCTGACGGTCCAAATAAGTAGACAAAAGTGGCTGAGCATGTGAAGGAAAATAAGGCTCCACCATCTGACACCATCTCTTCTTTCGACGTGCCCACAATCGCCACATTCACGTGAACATAAGTTTATATTGGATATTGCATTATTTTATTCAAATAATCCTAAGGTAATATTTCCTAAACAAACAACGACTTATAAAGCTCCGTCTTCGAACTGTCAGTCCATTCGGTGGCTTCATTTGGAGCCATAAAATTTATGAGTTTATTGTGCACCACATAGCTAAGGAAAATAAAGAGTTATCCATCTAATAAAGGTCCCATTCATATTTCAATTTACTTACCGCAACTTTCGTCCCTTACTAGCTCTGGTATCCACTTTTTTCTTCATTTTTTGACGCAACTTTTGCAGCTCCACAAACTGCTTGGTAATCTCACTCACATTGGATGAGGAGCTCGCCTTGTACTCGATCAGTTCGCGTAGTTGCTGATGATAGAAATCACTGTCGTCATAGATATGGGGCTGACGCTCTGGCTCCTTCTGCTCTTCCTGATTTTTCAGCTGGTTGCTGTTTTTAGGTATTTGGGACTTCTCCACCAGCGTTTGACGATTGGCCAAAGCACTATTGATTTTTTTGATAATATCGTAATCATCTTGAAGGGATTTGCGTTTTAGACCAGCACCCGGAGTCAGGAGTTTGGTGCGATCATCCCACTTGAGCAGAACTTCATTGCGATAGTTAAGGGATTGTTGGAAATTCTCTTGAAGGATGCTGGAGAAACGTTTAATCGGTGGTTCCGAGTCATCTGGAAGAGTTTTACGCTTAACAGCTTGGCGGTGTTCAGAATTCTGTTGGGTGAGAGCGTGTTTCAAAGCCAAAAGTTGCTGCAGAAGTTTCGAGGAACGTTCCTGGGCATCAGCTAAAAGTGCTTGCAGTTCCTCTTGATGTTCTGGAGAAGAGCTATAAGATTTTAGGACGTCTGGTGATGGCAATTCATTTGCTTTGGTGGTAAACTTTTGTGTGTTGATTCGCAGCTCCAGAAGGCGCTCCCAGATGCGTAACTGGTTCTGGACACAGAGACCCTTTTGCATTTCTGCTTGATGATTGGTTTTCGTCATGATGTCTGAGGGATTAATAGACTCAGTTTGCTCTTCGTCATCATCGGAATCATCTTCATCGGTTGCTTCCTCATCTCCGCTTTCATCCTTATCGTCTTCTTCGTCCTCATCTTCACTTTCATTCTTATCCTCTTCTTCATCCTCATCTCCACTTTCATCTTCATCCTCTTCACTTTCCGCAACATCTTTCCTGGCACTTTTTATCTCTTTATTGAAAGCCTCCAGAGCCTCCTCCTCATCGCTGTCACTCTCCTCATATGATAGCTCGTCCTCCTCCATTTCCATGCGACTAGAGATCTTTCCCTTATACTTGTCGCTCTGTTCTGATAGCAGCTTCACATTTTGTTTACGGAACTCCGTACTCCTTGCATCCGGCAAATCGTATTCCTCGGGCTCGAATTCGGCCAATTTTGCGGAAGTCTCAACATCAGATTCCTCCTCGCTGTCGCTATCATTGGGATGGGCCAGTAACTTGCTAACCTTGTCAGCCACCGTCTGTGGCTGTTTCTTGTTTTTACGTAGCATATTTGATCCGTTCTCACATAAAATTAAACTTTAGCATAAACAATAAATGCTCACTTCGAAAACAAAACAACAACAAAATTGCACGTGGCCTCGTCAACAGTGCTGCCAACTCTTCGGGGCTAAAAAATGCTAAATTAACTTTGTAAACCTGCTAGAAACGGCTAGCTCAAATTCAAAAATATCCATAAAAATGGCCATTTTTTTGTTTTAGTAAAATATTTTTTTATTTGAAAATTGATAGACAATTATCAAGCTCAAGAAAGTCGATATTCTTCTTGCTGTTTAGTTTTGGGAAGCACATTCGATGTGAACACAATTTTATTTTTTTGTGTGAAGCTGCTTGTAGCCACCAGTTTGATCTTCAAAAATGCAAATTTTCCCGCCAGCAGTTAGATCACAATTTTTCCTGCATTTGGCAGTTGAAAAATGCCAGATATGGCCGGAAAGAGGCTAAGTTGGCAGCACTGCTCGTCAAAGCACCCTCGAACCTGATTAAACCACCACGAACCACAATCAAACCTCATTAAGCCAGAACGAACTTCATTAAGCCAGAACGAACTTCATTAAGCCAGCCCGAACCTAGTCAAACCATCTTCCAACTCATACCATTGATGCGAACATCGAGCGAATGATTCGAACTTCGAGCCAATGATGCGAACTCGAACTGTTTGATCAGTGTTGTGTAATTTAAAATTTTATTCAGCGACGGTAGATGGCGTTACTGGAAACTGGCGACACTGTCAAGCAGCGCCACTGAGAAATGGAGGTAAACCGTTCATTTTAAAAATTTATATTTGTTAAATGTTTGTCGCATTATTCGAAGTTGCGAAAGGTATATAAAGCATTTATATTGTTGATTTAAACTTTATTCTTAGTTTTTGAGGTAATTGGAGAAAACTCATTAGAAGTATACTATAGGCGTGTATATACTCAGGTTCTACAGAGTTCAGAGTTCTAAGAGTTTAACACCTGATTACTGATTTAATAGTCATGAATAGAAAGGGAATATAAACTTTGGCACGTCAGACGATAGCTTTCGGTATATTTTACTGATCCAACAGCTTTCATATCTGTTGTTTTTAGAGAAACGTTTGCCCGTTGTTCGTGGTGTAAAATTGCAGCAGATTTAACATTAACACGCCACTTAACTATACTTTATCACGGTCTCAGTTTTTGCCTAGTTTCTATAGCATTGTTTTTAAAAAATACCTTTAATATCAATCGCTAATAACAAATGTGCGAATCGCTGAATGTTATAAGACTATGAATAATCGAAAGATCCAAAATATCAATATCTTCCTGGGGTATAAAATCATTGGACAGATGTTTATTAATTTCCACTTACACACTTTAAGCTGTATATTGTATTTCAGTTTGCGATTTGAAAGCAATATCCTCCACTTTTGTCGCATGTTCGCTCATTAAAATCAACAAAGCACAGGTGCATCTTGATAACGGTAAACACCCATTGACACTCACACGCACATTTATGTAGCATACAATAGCGGGCGCCATGAACTTGAAATTGAAATCTGAAATCTGAAATCCTTTTGACACTCATTATATTTAATGAAAAGGTTCAGTTTTGCAAATAGCGAGGTTATATTGTTAACCTTGACTGGCAAAGGACAACAGAAGCGAACGAGCGCTCAAAGAGTTCACAAGGATACAAAATTGCGCAGTGTTTGAAACAAAAGTTATAAACAATACGTTTCTCATCACCGAAACAGAGGCAAAGTCAAGACGTGCCGCCTCATACTACCCGTACTACACAGAGAGATAAGCATTATAAGTAATTTTAATTGAGTGTGTGTTTTTCTTCTTTTTTTTTTCGTTTTTTGTGAAAAGGCTGATAAGAGAGAATTTGTTTTAAATGTTTTGGCGATCCAGGAGCCACAGACAGACAGCGTTTGAACTTTGTGTTGAATTTGAGAGACACTCTGATTGATAAAATTGACTTTTTTGTTGTTGTTGGTTTTTATGCGGGCGGGCCCGCTACACACGCATACATAGAGAAAAATTGGGGTCGCCTTTGAGTGTTATCGTTAACGCAGGCTTAGCAGCGTAGTCAACTACATGCGCCGGCTGTCGCATCTTTTTTTTAATTCTTCTTTCTTGCTTATTTCATTAGATTATCAGTTGTTGTTGAGATTTCGATTTCACGGCAAAGCATCAGCGGCAGCATCAGTGTTCATGGCAGCCGTTTGATCAATTCAGTTAGTTCCTGGACGCCGGACGTATACGGTGAAAATCGCATTGCAAGTTTACCGTTAAATGCTTAAGTGTGATCCATATCGATAACAATAATAAGAAGAAGATCGTCTTTGATTAAGTGCTGTGAGGTGTGAATTCAACGTGCAAATTATTATCTGATTTTTCTTTCTACGAAAATCTGTTTATATATTCTATATATTTAACCGTACACGGCATTTGCGCGTGTTTAGAAAACGAAAAACAAAACGGAACTACAAAGAAGCGTAGAGAAAAATAAGACAAATGAAAAGCAAAATAAAGGCAAAAGAAATTGTACATCACGTACGCTTACTTTTCTCGTAATCGTTTCGATTACGAACGCCTACAATATGACACTTACATGTGTATATAGATTGATTGGTATTTTACTGTTGTTAACTGGAAGAATCTAGTGAATAATTAATGAGTTTGTTGAGTAATCGATTCAAGATTTTCCAAATGCCGTTGTCGGATTTATTCGGAATTGGGTTTAAAATATGACCTCTCCAAGAATGTGAATAAGCATCTGTTGATTGTTGATTGGAAAGATGTTTGAATTTTCATATCGATTTTAATATGTAAATTGTATCTAAATCTCAAAATCAAGCGACTTGAAATTTGGCTAAAATTATATTATTAAGTACTTTCACACGAAAAAAGTACGAGTTTTCTAACAGTCTATTCATTTATACTTACTTGTTGAATGATTGTATACCCAAGAAGTGCCGGATTCAATTTCATTTTATACAATTTTACGATACTCTATCAGAAAAGTCACATATATTGACTTAGCAAAAGATTTGTAGTACATTAAATTAAATATCCTTATCTATAGAAGTAGTATATACTCAATTCATATATTTCAATACAAAAAATCTCACAGCTGAAAGTTTACGCAAATTCTGTGTATATTGATCTATATCTTTCTAATTCTAAAAAACTTATATTCATTATACTCCCAAGATCTATTTTATTGGAAAAAATTCTCATTAAGATATTATTATCAGCATACAGTAATAGTAATAGTAATAGTAGTGGATTAAATGTAGGGAAGATAAGGAAGGAAGGAGCAAGGAAAGGATAAAGTTGATTGACAAAAATGAAATTCAACTTGTTAAAGGGCATATCAAAGTCGGTGACCCACTTAATGTATGGAATTTTCTTGGTGTTCTGTTTATTTGCCTAAAGGCAATAAAAAATGCAAAAGTTCAAAAGGCAACAAACGTTGTTTGTGTGTGATTAAACAAATTATACCTTCAACTATTAATTTCAATGAGCATGGAGCATGCTCAAGGATTAATGTACCAAGAGGGTGAGAGAGAGAGAGAGAGAGAGAGAATGTGATAGCGAGAAAGAGTGAGAGAGATTATTTATTTAATTGAGTGAGCTATTTATTATTGTTGTTGTTTGATTGAGCGCAAATCGATTAACAGATTAATGAGAAACGACATTCTCTCTATCTGTCTATATGTTACCTACTGATTCGTATTTGTACAATGAAAGTCGCCCAGCATAAGTGGAATTTTTATAATTATCAACAAAATAAACCAATTAGTTCAAGGTCAAAGCTCTTCACAAATATTAAACAATAATATTAACATAAATAAAAACAAAAATGCAACAAAAAATATAAACAAAAAAGCAAAATAACAATAATAAAGATGTTCTTGAACTTTTACCAAGTGACAAACACAAAATGTGAGAAATTCTCAGATGAGTGAAAGCAATTAAGGAAAGTGAAAAGGAATCCAAGGAAGCAATATGAAAATAGCTAAAAAATAAATTATTACATGCAGCTGCAATCAACAAAAGCTCAACTAAAATTACATATTGTGAAATAATCGTTTCGAAAAGAAATGTATGATTTCTGTCTTAATCGATTGAATTGGCACCGTCTCCCTTCATCTCTCCCTATACACAAACTACATAAAACAATAATTTACGTCAGATAAATTTTTGTTTGTGAGCTTTTTTGTGTTGTTTATTTTAGTTTTGTTCTACACTAAATATTTATGGGCATTTCCTGCACTGACCCCACACAAGTTGGTGATCATTCTTCATGGCTTGGTCAAAGAAAAATTCAATGAATCTATATATTGATACAAATGTGTTTAAAAGTAACTTAGACTGGTCATTGTTTAATTGATTATTCTCAGAATATTATTGTTTTTGGCATTTTCAAGGAAATACCACATAGTTCAGTGTATATCACTCATACGACATGTTGAACGTGTAATAATTGCTAGACTCTTGTTTACATATTTAGAAACATTTTTTGGTTGGTTATCGATCAGCATAAATTGCTGATGACTTCTGCGCGAAAAAGTTTAGTTTAACAACATTTAATTATGTGGTTAAAGAAATCCAAAGCTAAAATATGATTTTTTTTCGTTTTCCCACAAGTCCATATTCTATATATAGATATGTACAAACATAATCAAAGCTATGATAAACAAATTTTTGTATAATTACCTACGTTATGTGTGGTTAAACCAAATAATAACGAAATAAAATTTAACTAAAATCGAAAAGTAAATATTTGAAAATTAAATTTGTTGAGATCTTAATTGGAGTTTAAAAAGGGAATGATGAATTAAGCGATAGATAGAAATTATTCCGATTTGTTGGAATCATTCTGTTGGGTCCTTGTCCATTTGAAAACAAACTAATTTTAAAGGCATACATTTTTTAAAAAATTTAAATCATCAGATTTTGTTTTTCAAAAGATAAACTAAACTATTTAACAAAACAATAATTAGAATACCAATCAATTAACTGCAGAAATACAACATAAATAAACTTCTACAAAGAAGACAAAAGCGCCGCCATTGATATTTGTAATGTGACAATGGCCCAGTCGGGTGAAGTGAATGAAGAGATATATGATCACCGTATACTTAAGGATTGGTCCAATGTGAACAAGACAAATGGCACAATGCATCTGTCCAAGGATATGATCTTCAACGATGGCCATCGCCTCTCCATAACGGTCTATAGGTAAGTGTGAATTTAGAGCGATAACCGAAGCACCCATCACGTGAACTCACTTCCTCTTAGCACCACCCACACATTGCATCGATCTTTTCTCTCTCATGTGATGAGAATCTTATGCATTCTGTATGCGTTGCTTGTACTTTGGCATTCACATCGAATCTGGCTGATAAGCTGGGGACGCGGCTTCGGCTTTTTTCTAAACTTATCAGCCGCATTGTGTAGGTGTTTGTTATAAATAAGTATAAATCATTTCGTGTCCAGAGTTCTCTGACAGAGAATGTCTGAAAATTTTGATTCAATTTTTTTTTTTCAATTGGAATTTGTACGACTATGAATATGGTCTGAAAATGGGGTTCAGAAAGGGTCAAACGAAATCTAGAGAGATTGAGGAAACCGATTAAAGTTGACTAAGAAAGGCGTAGAAAGTGTTTTATTAAGTCAGCTGAAAATATTTTTATTTAAATTCAAAGATCCGCAAAGCAAATTTGTGTTAGAATTTTTTTTAGTATTTCCTCTGATCAGCAATTCAAAAAGAGCTATTTCATTGTACTTAGTTATTTTGAAGAGAAATAAGTACATGAAGTTTAATTTGCTATTTTTCAATTGTCATTCTAGATTATATTTGTTTATAGATTATCAACTAAAAATATTGATTCATATATTAGTACTAATAAAGGTTTCCCTGGCCCGGTTGGATTTTTCCTTCATGCAAATCTAATCTGTTTTGTTCTTAAAGTAATTTGCTATCGATAAAATTAATCACCTTGAATTAACATTCTTATTGATGTAAATATACATATTTTTAAATGATTGTAATTAATTAGACTCTTCAAATCTAATCTTTAATATGATGCATATACAATTCAATAAAATCTTAAGTAATTTCATCTATATTAATCATCATTTAGGTATATACTTATAAATATATGAAATATCAGTAGTGAAAATCAAAATAAATACAACCATTTCCTGGGTTCGTTTTTAGGCTTTTGTGTTAATGGTTATCCTATTGACCGATATTAAGCACTCAACTCCCACACATTCAAATGCAACTCTCCCACATAGTAAACGAATAAAAGACAAAAAAAAAACCTCTTTAATTTGCAGTTGTTTAATCGCTGAAGTAACCTTTTTCTTTTGCGTTTCTCTCTCTCATACTCTAGCATACTCTTTGTGATCTCAACAATTGGCAACACTACAGTGCTGTATCTATTAACGAAACGACGACTGCGATGTCCCTTACGCATCGATATCATGCTAATGCATTTGGCCATTGCCGATCTAATGGTGACGTTTCTACTGATGCCGCTAGAGATTGCGTGGGCCTGGACAGTCCAATGGCGCTCCACGGATCTGATGTGCCGTCTCATGAGTTTCTTTCGTGTGTTCGGTCTGTACTTGTCGAGCTTTGTCATGGTGTGCATATCGCTAGACAGGTGAGTTGCGTCCCAAAGACTTCGTTGATCGCATCAACAGAGATGTTATACTCTTTACGATGACGGCACAGTGGAAATTAACTTAAAACCAAACTGAACGGAGTTAAATCGCTTGAGATTCTAGGTGGAAGTTCTCCAAAATTTAAGTACTCAATAAATTGTCTAAAATTTAATTTGTTTTCAGTTTAAAAAAAAGTATCTTAAGCTGTGAGAAATGATGGTTTTTTATTGCCAGAAATGGAGGGAACCAAATTATATGTTTCCCTTTTCCATGTTGACTTTTAATTTCTTTTCACACTGTGCCTAGATGTCGGTGACTTCACCGACTGTCGCTAATGGACCAAATTGATAGCCAGATAAGGCCAACTAAAAGTGTCAATCGATGCTGACGTTGCCTACTTTTTGCTAAAGCCTCTTTCATTCCATTTTTTTTTTTTTTAGATATTATGCCATCCTAAAGCCGCTGCAGCGTTCCTATAATCGTGGACGCATAATGCTGGCCTGTGCCTGGTTGGGTTCTGCGGTATGCAGTATCCCGCAGGTGAGTAAAGAGAGGAAAAAAAAACATGGGGAGTGATGTGAATATCTGTCTATGTTGCTTGCAGGCCTTTCTCTTCCACCTGGAAGAGCACCCCACCGTTAAAGGCTACTTTCAGTGTGTCACCTTTCATTCGTTTGTGAGCGACTTTGACAACTGGCTATATCAGATAGCCACAATGTGTGCCATGTATGCCTTTCCCCTGATCGTTTTCATTTACTGCTACGGGGCCATCTATGTGGAGATCTATCGCAAGAGCAAGCGAGTTCTCAAGGATGTGGTGGCCGAGCGTTTTCGTCGCTCCAACGACGATGTCTTGAGTCGGGCCAAAAAGCGTACCCTCAAGATGACCATATCAATTGTGATTGTATTTATTATCTGTTGGACACCATATTATACCATATGCATGTGGTATTCGTGGGACAAATCCTCAGTGGGTCAGGTTAATTCATTGGTCCGCAAAGCCTTATATATATTTGCTTCAACAAATTCCTGCATGAATCCATTGGTCTATGGATTATATAACATTCGAGGTAGAATGAATAACAACAACAATGTGGTGAGTGGGAAAAGTGAATGACAACTGGGAAAATAAACTAATTGCCACTCTCTCCCATATACAGTCGGTGAATAATCGCCATACGTCCCTCTCAAATCGTCTGGACTCATCGAATCAGCTGCTGCAGAAGCCGGTTAACAATGCATTACCCAATGGTCATGGCAATGTCATGGCCGCTGCCGTGGCGGCCACAACAAAGTTGGTCCGTGTGGTGCGCCTAAAGTCAAATGGTAATGCCAATGGCGCTGCTGGTGATTCTCCACATCCGCCACATCCCACGGCCACTGCTCCCCTTGCCCGTGAGTGCGACGATGACGATGCTAATGACGATTCCAGTGTCAGCGTTGTCACCATCAAGTACCATGCTGCCGAGAAGAAGGAGAACCAAAAGTCGCCCATCATCTACTTGAAGTAATCTTGGTTTCACACTTTTTTTTTTTTTTTTTTTATGACTCGACCATCATCAACTTCACTTTTCATTTCGGTTTTCGCACAGTTGTCGGCATAAATTTCAGGATTTTATGGTCGCACTTTTCGGACAACTTAGATGGGTTAGGAGAATTCCTTCAGTATGCGGTTTTCGAGCGTGGAAAGTGATTTTGTGGTTTAGGATTTCGAATTGATAATTAAAAGGGGGAAAGAAACAAATGAGAGAGAGAGAGAGAGAGAGAGAGAGACAGAAACAGGTGTTAAGTAAATGGACTATTATACGACACTCTAAACTCTTTGATGGGTGTTATTTTATGTTTTGAGTAGCTAATTTGCTTTACACTCCAAAAACACACGAATTAATGTGACTTTGCAATTAAAGGATCTGACTTGGATCATAATGAAGTCTCCTGAAAAAAGAAAAATTGGAGTCTTAAGTTAACTAAGTTAACTTTACATAAAAGGACTTCTTATGAAACGAACTATTCCTTAATGATTTCTATTTCTTGAAGTTTTTTAAGAAATTTTCATTAAGACTATCATGCACTTAGATATAAATAGAGTTGGTAAACTTTTTTCTTAAATAAGATTCCAAATTAAAAACTTTTCAATAGTTGAGTCCTGTGTCTAATAAAGTTCAAGTTGGTTTCTTTTTGATGATAAGCTATTCTTTTGTAATGCAACTCCATAATATAGTGATATAATCTGAGAGATTCTCTAAGGGATAAACATGAACAGAACATAATAATTTGTAGTTATATATTTCCCTCTTAAAACTTAAGTTAAGTATAGATCAGTTATCCATTTTGTTAGTTTGCTAAATTATATATTTCAACATAAAACCTACGGCTATTCATTGATAAGTTTCAATCTCTTCAAGTTTACTATCCATTGATTAATTTTTTTAAATTCCCAACAAAGAAAAGCTTATATTGCAAACGAATTACATATTAATTCTTCGTATATCATTTAAAAATAATCAAATAAATACTGTACAGACAGTTAGATATCAATTACACTTATATTTATAGCTTAGTTTAAAAACTATAGCTAACTTGGAATAGAACTGATTGGATTTGGTTAGATAAACATATATTTTATAATAATAGCATCAAAACAAATTAAGTGAGGCTAAGGTCAGTATCATTTTCTAAAGGGTTATCTGTTTATTTCTCAAGTATAAACTAATTGAATCCCACTAAAACTATCAGTGCAAAAAAACCTTTTTCGAAACATAAAAATTCCTTTTTAAGTGCATTAATTTATTTCAGATTTTATTGTTCTGCTATTATTATTATTCTGCTATTCCCCTATGCAACGAAATGGTGATGAATTTTTATCAATTCATTTACCCAAGATTGAAGGTCAAAGATCTGCTTTAAATTGACACTTTTTGTAGATAAAATCTTCATGGATGCAACTTTTATTTTCATTTTATTCACTTGACCTTGAGGCTGGTCTGATATCTTCCGCTTCAACCACACTTAATTAGGTTAATGTGTGAGCTTGCATAAGGGCACTTGGTTCATCATCACCCACTATATCATTTTATGTCAACTCATCCCAGATAAACAACATAAGTATAATACTTATCCATGTGTGTAATTTCAGTTGTGGCGACTCTATGGAACTGACCAAAATGGATAAATCATAGACAACAACAGCAACAAAGACAACCAAACTGATCAATTAAGATCTTCGAGCTACCGTTTATCTATCAGAAATTCCCCTCCCCCCAAATGACAAGAAAAAAAAAATAATGCGGCTTGGAACAAAAGGCATTTAATTTGCTGGCCAGTTTGGGTTAGAAAATTTATTTGTAAAACGTAAAAAAGATCGAGAGACGATTTCAGAAATATGTATATGTATGTTTGATCTGGTCCGTTTAAATGGAATGTTTTCATTTTCAATATGCTATCATAAAATACGCTTAAGACGTAATACGATATTGTGTACTATTTAGATACTCTAGTTAGTTTGCTTATTGCTTAATTTAAATTAATTTATTCATAAAACCAAAAAAACGAAACCAAAAATAAAATGTAAAATTTTAGAAAATAGCAACAAATCGACAAGAATTTAATTTCTGTAATTAATAGATGCCGACTCCGACTCGATGGGCTTTATTTGTATAGGGCAGGGAGGGGCTTTAGATTTGTTAAGACGACGTTAATCATTTGGTTTATGACCCAAGCCCTGACGCTAATTATATGGTCGTGTTTTTTAAATATTTATTAAACATTGTAACGTTGAGAATAGAGCGGAAAACTCGTTTCGTTTGTTTTTATATACATAGCGCTGGATATACAGTTGAATTAATATTTAACAATGTATTTGAATGGGCATTGAGAGTGGCCAGTGGAACACTGGCCAAGCCAAAACAAAGAACTGAAAGGGTCAGGTGAAATTCTATGGGAAGACCAAAACTTGATCAGCTTCAACGTGCAATCGATTAGACATCAATAATATGGTCATATCAAGTTTATCAGCAAGTTGAAAGAAAACCAGTTTTAACTATTGATTTCTATAATCATGCAAATGCTGATGGATTTCTAGTTTCGTTTAGAATGATATATGAAATATTAAATTGATATGATTATAAAATTTAAAACATTAGTGGTCAATATATACATAAATAAATATTTACATCATCCTAATTTAAAGTCAAGAAATCTACTTTTGAGCTAAGAAATACAAAATATGTATGTCTATTCTTATATTTCCCGGGATTTGAAAAGACGTTTTTCCATATCTAAGTATGCTTTACCTAAGAACGGACTACAAATCAAGGCATTTACATAAAACGGTGACCAAAACATCTTCAATTTGCAGAACTCAATCTAAAAGTATTACTTGTATTTGCAAAAGAGAAATGTCCATTTAAAAAACCTTGTAAACTTGCTGTTTATAAATTTTATTCAATATAAAAACCCAAATAAATGTTGAGAGACGAAACTGAAAAATAGTCAAAAGCTTTGCCTTTATTTTTAAATGTTGCACAGGGAATAAAAAATGGTATACAATTTGTTGGACTAAATTAATGATCGAGTCTCTCCATTTTCAATTAATTTAAACCAAACCTTTTATATTTTGGAAATTTATTTTGATTTATCATTTCTTTTTGATTCATCCGATTAAAAAACAAAATAAAATTGTCAAAACAACAAAAACTTTGGGTTTGATTATACATTTAGTCCTTTTTTGCCGCCAAGCCCACTTTTATTTTGAAATCAATAAGATCTTTTAATTATTAAGAACAAACACTTAAGTTTTTAAAAGGGAAAACAGATCAAAGTTAATCGAAGCCATTGTTAATAAAGATCAGTTATAGGTGGACATTTTAATTTACTTTATACCTGTTTCATACCGATCGTTACCTACTCTACCAGCAGGAACGATAAAAACGACGTAAAAGTTAAATGCGTCTATATAAGCACAGTTTTTAATAACTAGTTGGCCAATATTGTTGCAAAAAACCGTTTTCCATAATTTCCAGCTTTTGCATCCTGACCTCTATTCGCATGATGTCTTCCTAACGAACATATTCCCACAACTTTCAGTTCCTGACACCCACACTCGGTCAGTCATCATCATCATCGTCGTCATCATCAGCAATCCAGGTGCTGCAGTTGACAATAAAGTTATGGAGGAGCTGCCCAGCCTTCGGCTAACCCAATTAACAAGCAAAGTCATAAAAGTTGACTCAAATGCACTTCAATTCATTGTCCATGCGATTTTTCCCCAATAGCCCCCGCGCTTCTGGTGTTAGAAAGTGGCTCACTTTCGTTTCAAACACTACACAACAAAGTCACGTTCAACAACATGCCACACACACACAACAGACAACAACAAAAAGGAATTCATGTAATCGAATCTTTCAAAGAGCGAACAAAATAAACATGTTAATAATACAATTTTATGATTAATACGAAATGAACTGCAATAACAAGAGGCAATGCCGTGGAGGAAGATGGAGGCAAAGCCAGAAGTGTAGAGGTGGAGTCCAGCAGACCAGCGTGCAAGCTGTTGTAGCGCCGTCTCAAAAAGTGCGTGGGTCGTTCAAAAGATGCTGGGAACGAAGATGCCTGCAGCCGCAGCTCGTCTTATTTATAAATCACGCACATAATGAAATTTCAGCAAGTGGTCGGCTTGTTGTGGCCGAAAACGAAATGAAAAAAAAAAAATGCATCAAAATATGCAGCGATGATGTGGATAGCATCTCTGGGGTGTGTACCCATGATATATGTGAAAAATGCCGGCGACATAATGATGAACAGGTCGCGGCGAGAGATTCCTCCGCCCCCCGCCCCCACATAAACAGACACTCATCCCTCAGGTCGGCTGTCGTGTTACGCATCAGTCTCGTGTCATTTACCGAAATAGGAGAGGAGACGCACCACAGGGTATGGGATCGGTATGGCTATGGGAGTATGGGAGGGACGACACTTGTACTGCATAAGTAGCCATTAATAGGTGCCATGTGCATATCATTTTGGAGGCTAGTTTTACGAGTATTTTTTGTTTTCGGTCCGCTTTTAATGATTGCAGAGCGTGCCGTTTATTTACGATCCAACAGGCATCCAGCTCTGGAACTATTTAAAATTGTTTTGAAGATGGAAGAGAAAAGCATTAAAAGGGTTCACTTGAATTTCGGTTTATGGGCATATGAAGGGCAACATTGTTTTGGGATTGGGGTCAGGTTAATGACTCAAAAGAGGTATTAACTTACAGAAAGATAAAAAAGAAATAATAGTTATGCCAAAATACAGACTTTTCTAATTTTAGGCAATAATATTTAGCATAAAGTAGAATTTTTGTGTTTAAGTTAATTGCATCTTTTTTACTTTAACTTTGTTGTAAATTTGTAAAGAAGGATTCGATTTGAAACCATGTTGCTGTTGTCAAGGCCACCTTTTCCAATTCCTAGAATGCACTTTTCTAACTTTAATTCATTTTTCAAATAGCTTTCTAAGGAATTTTGAAAACATACCCGATTAATCTTTTTTAAGCGTAAAAAGTTGATGAAATATAGCTTACATAATGACAACATAAAAAGATCTAAAGGAATTCAAATTTATTATAAAGATAATTTTTCAGTAGGAAGTATCAGTAGGATTGCATTTTTGGGTCATACCAATGACGAAATTGCAATAACAATCATATGAGGACAGAACTTTCATGCAAATGTGTTTTACTTTCATTAGCAAATATTATTTTGTATATATGTTTGGTTTAAATACACATTTTCATTTTTTTGTTGATCTAAAATCCTTTTCATTGCTAACTTTCATCTCTTTTAATACCATTTTAAACTTTCAATTTCGGAAAAACCAAAATTCCAACCTTATTTTTATGGAAGGTGCGAAAGTGAAGTTTTTTCGAACTGTGATTTTGCTTTGTATTAAAATAGAGATATAACTTTTCAAAAGGTTAGCGAAACTAAGGTATTTCCCTTGTGCTTTGTATTTTTTGGATCGTATAATGATGATTGTTGAAGCTCCCCGCACTGATTTACTTTTATATTCGGATCAACCCCAACCTTAACTCATTTAATGCATTTATCTTACCACTCACCTTTATTGTCAAGACACTTTTGTAACTAACTTCCATTAACCAATGCAACAGTCTGGCAACTCTGTCGATTCAAAGAGCTTACGCAAATTTCGCACGTGGGCGTCTTTAGCTTACTCACGCGTCAAAAGAAACACAAACGAAGACAAAATGCTGATGCTGCTGCTGCGCCTCTTGCGGCTGCTGCGCGGCCTGAACGCGTTTCTCCCAACAACAAAGCAGCGAAAAGCAACAAGTCAACAACAGCTGAGAACAAAACAAACTGCAATCAGGCAACGGCAACAGCAACGACAACAGCAACAACCACGACGACAACAACATTGGTGACTGCAGCAGCAACAAGTTGTTGCCGTGTCTCCTCGGTCTTTCAGTGTGCGTTGGCACGTTGAATCAGACGGTACGTTTTGCTCTCTCAGGTAGACAAATCGATTGACGAAAAAGAAACAAAATATATACAGAGTGTCTATCAATCGCGTTCATCGAACAAAATATCGCGACCGTTTTCGTCGTGTGATCTATGACAGCTTTTAATAATCTCGCCCATCATTGGAATTAAATTGTCGCAGCTAAACTTTTTGACAGCCAACAGAAAGCATCTTCGTCCTCCGATCAACATCATCATCATTTCATTTTCCATTTCGCTGTCAAGGTGGTGGCTTCCACTTCCACATCCACACCGAGATCCACTCGACTTCAGACATCGACATCGACATCGAGATCGCGTCGCGCTCGCCTTCTTGTTGCCTGTTAATAGCATAAAAGTGTTTTAATTTTTATTAGCACGAACGCCTGGGACCAGCCCCAAAGTCAGTCAGTCGTCGAGCAGTGTCAGTCGTTGGAGGATCGCAACGATCGTTCGCTGTTTGTGTTTCTCTTACCTTTGCGATCGTCGCGTGTTCGTTCTAATAAAATCAATTCCAAAAAATCTTGTCGTGTGTTTGTGAGTTTTGAAAAGGGTTTATTTTCGAAACAACAAAAAAAAAAAGAAGAGAAACAAAAATCTCACACAAATATTTAATGCATCCGTTCTATTATCGATTCTTATAGTGAAATTTTGTTTGATCTTTCCTCCAGAAAACCAAAATATTTATATATATATGTAAAAAAAAAGTGTGGCAAACGCTATAAAAATAACTCACGATTGCTTCCATTCTAAATTACGCGTTGACAGCCTCAAGGAGCTGCTAGAAACTAAGTAGTAGTTGATTTGGATCTAACTTAAAGTGTCTTCTGGAGTTGGAGTTGCAGTTGCAGTTGAGTTGAGGCTTAACGAAATCAACGTTGGCGTGCAACGACGTCCTTGACTAAGTGGTGAGTGTGAAGGTTATAGCAGGAGCTCAAGTGTCTCTTAAAAATACATGAAAAATGGGTTACAGTGGCATGAGGCGAAATGAACGCAAAGAAATCTAGACAGAAAATGCGAAAAAGGTTTCTTTGAAGACTATAAATTAATTCATAGTAACCCAATGGACTTTAAACAATAAAGAAAATTATGAATTAACTATAAAATTTTAAATTTAAACATATTTTTTACGCTTGAAATCTCAATTTATTTAAATGTAACAAAGTAAAAATATTTTACCATTAATTGGTTTTGGGTCCACCAACTCAGCGAGAGAGTTCATAATTTAAAGTGATTTGGATTATTTAAAATATGTTTAAAAATGTTTCAAAAAATATGGTTGAAAGGATTAACGAAAAGTCAGTAATTTAGCCCAATTTGCTAAATATTTTTAGCACTTTCTAAAATTTATTGACACTCAAAATCAGTTGATAATAATATTGGTATCCTTAGGAGGTATTTATGATTTCCGAATAGATACAAATGTAAATACTAAAATATTTTTAAAAAGTTTAAGTTATTATAAAAATGTTAAAAAGTTTTCACTCATTCAAAAATTTGTTGACTCAAATTCTCGAATTTTTCTTAGTATCTAATTTGTTTTTGGTTTTCTTTTATCTTAGACTCTCTTTTTGGTTGTCTCAACTCATTTGGCTTGGTAATCTTAGCCTTATTGATTGACCAATTTATGAATATTTTTATTTCTCTGCCATTTCCATATCTGATGATAAATCATGCTAATTGTTGTTGTAATTTCAAATACTATCGATACATATTAATTAGACACACCCAAAGCCAGAGGCTTAAAGAGATTCGGCATTAATCTCCAAGAAGATCTTCTCTTGGACTCGCTTATCGCGGCATTGGCGCCATAAATACCAAACTCTAAGTCATAATTTATTAATTACCAGACTTTCCACACATATTTTTCAAGCGTTTGTTGTTGTTGCCTTTGTTTAAAGCAGGTTGAGGTCTTTTATGGCTTGAGACCGCTTATTATACATATTTTGCAGAAAGGAGCAAAATTTATTTGCTACGGTTCATTCAATGGCTAAACAAACAATACTAGACTAGACTTGGCATTGTGTGTTTTTAGTATTTTTCTATGAAATGGATGAATGATTTTAGAGTAATTTATTTGATTTGATTTCAACAGACTAGTTTTGTGGCTTTGCTTCTGCAGCAAAAAGCAATTCAATTAAAATGACGCCCACTGGAAAGGCAAAAAGACATTTCCATAACAATTTATAACTGCCGACTGACGATGTCTCATCGTGGACTTGCGGTTTATTTTAATTTTTTGTGAATATATTACACTCGGATCCCCTAGCGACCATATATAGTTAGAGATAGAGTTGGCTCTTGGCATTATTAAAACATAAATAATATTGCCTTTTTGTTTAGCTGGAATTTCCGCTGGCTCACAAGTTATGAGTTCATAAACAAATGCAAATGCAAATCACAACTAACTGGAAAATTGCTGCAGCCAAATTAGCGCATCGTCATCTCAGCTCTCAGATCATCTCTCACCTCATCTCATTTTCAGAGTGAAAAGTCTGAAAAAAAACTGAATTAGACCTTACAAATTTTTAATGCTTTGTATTGACTGACAACAACGAAACAAAATAAAAAAAGCCGAAATATATTTCATTAATTTGCAATTCAAATAAGTCTTTTTATGTATACCCTAACGGAAGGGTATAGTCATTTAGTTAAAAGTTTTGAGTGTATGAATGAAAGCATCTACGATTTCTTCATCAGAGTTACTTCAAGTAAACCTTTTTTCCATAAAACTATTGGCACGAGCTAACGAAGAGTATAGAAACTTCGACTCAACTAAAATAAAGCCAGCTTCTCTTTTTAATCCATTTTATTTGGTCTGGCGGCGTCAAAAGTGATTCAACAAGATGCGAACAACGGCAAAAGAAACTTCATTTTAATGGTTCATCAAAATAAGTTAATAGGTTTTCGATTTTTGGCTTAATTACAGCTTAAAACCTATTCTAAACAGTTTTGACAGGTTTTACCTTATACGACAATGCGGCGCCAAACATAAACCAAAATATCGTATCATTTATAAGCTGTTGATTAGATCTTGAACAAAAAGCCAGATCGTAAAGGCAAAAAATATTTTCCGTCTGGTGTTAGATCGAATAATCATATTTTGATTATTCTGCACAGATATGCAAATGAGGAATCTTCAATGGGACACACACGGACACGAGAGAGCGAGTATAAGTATGAGTGTGCGTGTGTTGGGTGTGTTAGGTTAAACACCTGGCTTAATCATATAATTATATAGCAGCCATATTGTAGTTTATGGCTTAATAATACGATTTGCGACATATTTTTGCTGCCGGCTATATTTATATGATATTTGTTTCTTCGTTTTTCATTTTGCGGAATTTTAAGTTGCTTACAAATTATTCATGTAGAGACTCAAACTTCTTCTCATCAATTTATTCATGGTATTCAATAAATATTATTTATACTGTAGATTCTATGTATCATATCATTATCTAGAAGATCTTTATGCTGGCTTCAAGATGTTCGCAGTGGGTTTGGAATAAATTTTTTAACTAGAAAAAAGCAAAGTGTAAATATGTTTTCAGGTGCATGTGTTGACTACAAAAATCCTCGATCATTTATTTGACTATTTATAAATTATCCTGCCAATAGCAGAGATTTTATAATGCGTTCTACTTGGTATAAGAACAAATTTTTGAACGGAATTATTTGTGCCGCATTTCAAGCGTTTAAAAGATGATTATTTTGCTGATTAGAGTTCAGTTTTCTAATGTCCAAGAATTCGTTTTCGGATTCTTCACTTAATGTTTGATGTATTGATATTCCATAGAAGCAATCAATCTTTAATTAAGCAAAGTTGTTCTTCATTAATGAAGTTATTTCATTTTATTAATAAGTAATAATTTTGGCAAAACGCAGTCTTTAACACCAACAGGATTATTAACTTTCAAAAAGCTATTAAGAAATCATAAACATTCTATATAATTAACGAGCTATTTCTCTACAAAATGGAAACAATTTTTGAATCTTTGCTATTTTTTCTACATCATTCAGTTACAAAATTATTTATGCATTTGTTGTAATAATTTTTGATTGAAACGGCAGGCGGCAATTACCATACCAGAAATCGCAGCATAATTGATAGACCTTTCAATATTATGAAATAAAACTCGAATAAGTAAAGCGTTAACATTTTTATTTTGTATAACACCTGAAAGGCCAACTTTTCAGTTGTCAACTACCCGATTTTTGATAGAAAATTTGAATTAAATGTAACGAAAAAAACCAAAAACAAGCAAAGATCAATAAATGAGGACGTCAAGTGCCGGCCCCTGTCAACCTCGACTTTGACTTGCCACTTTCACAGTTGCCACAGTTGCGCCGGAAGTTGTGAACCGAAAAAAAATATATATATATATAATGAAAAATAAGATCTATTATGATGAAACCAATTTATCAGTTCAGTTTTTTTTTTCAATTATAAAAAATGCCTGGATAAAATTAAACAAAAGCTAAAGAAAGTTTTTTGAGGCGAAATGAAAATCCGTTGAAGAATTTCCCTAAGTGGCTTAGTTGGGTCTTCGTTTCTGGCGTGCCCCCAACCCCCCGCCACAAAGTTTTTTGTCGTTTGTGGGATGCGTAGGCGCCGCCATCGTTTTTTCCATGTCATACCAGCAACTGACAGCAGGTTTGCCAGCTCCGAGCTCGAAAACTGAAGCTGTAGCTAAGGCAGTGGCTGTGACTGCGACTGCGACTGAGTTTTCGGCTGAGCATTTAACCGCGGTTGATTTGATTTTCAGTGACACGAGCACAAGGGGGCCTGCGGCGACAGCGTTGACGCCGCCGACGACGTCTGCTGCGACGGCTACGTCGACAACGCGAAACTTGTCCTGCCCACACGCGATAGCAGACAGGCAGCGCAGCTGAAGCTGAGGCCCGCGCGCATGCGCATTTGCAGTAGCTGAGCGGGCCGATTTTTGCGCTGTTTCTAAACGCCCTGCGGGGGTACGATGTTGGAAGCTGATGTTAAGATTCGCTTGCATGTGCCAGCCGAGCTAAACAATCAAAATATTTGAATTTCAAATGCCGACACCGAGGGCTGGCCCAGAAATTATGGCTATGAGTCATGGAAGAATAACTAAAATATGGACTTAAATATTAAATATACAATCAGCGTTAATATAAAAGACCTGTTTGACAAGCTAAGAAGGAGAAAAACATATAACCTATCCAGCAATTCAGTTTATATAGAGTTTCAGATAACGCAAATTAGTTCTATTTGCCCGATCTAAAATACCGAATTCAGCGAACACCTCATAAAGACTCATTTACTTTCAAATCCATTTGTCTTTGTGGCTTAAACTTCTGAATTTCTACATTTTAGTGATTTTAAATCGTATTTCAACTTTAATAATCTTTTTTAAGTTAATTATTTTAAAATAAATCAAATGTTGCCTCAAGCAGGCAGATAAATGGAACTAATGGAATTAATTTGACGATTAATTATACTAGTTAGAGATATAGCATATTTGATAGTTATACTGTATTAGTGTAGTAGTTCTTTAAAATGTTAATAAACATAACAAAACTACGTAATAGTGGCTCTTCATATCTTCTTAGTTCGAAATTCCATTGGAAATATGCTTCACTAATTTTTGAGGATCAATTTTACATACTTTTGATTCAGATCTTTCGCTTATGGGATTCACAATGCAAATTCCATCAACTTATTTTAAAGAGAGTTGCAAGAATTTTGAAGCTATTTGTGTTTCAACTATCATAAAACACAAATCGATGCACTCATCGACTAGCCCTCGCCAGTCAAAATCTGTGGCCTCTTTAGGGTGCCTGTCGATTTCCATTCGATCTGATTGAACGACTTTTCCGATAAGCATCAAATTTCCTTTTGATGATTAACAAGCAACGCCTATTGTCAAATGGTTGAGGGACTCAGCTCTCCTCATCATAATCATGATGATGATGATGCCGCCCGCTTTGAAAACTTGTTCGATCGCGCTCAGATCAGATGGGGTAAAGGTCCGAATCCGAACCCCAAGTCTAGAAGTAAGTAGTGGGTGACTGTATCTGTGTAATTCTGTCTGGATTGTGGTCGCCAGTTTTGTACGTTTTGCGGCTTCCGTGTGCATTTGCCTTTTTGCCTTAATTAAATGTCAATCAATGTGGTATATAGATGGCTTTTGTTTTTGATTTGTGCTTTTTATTAACTTTAACTTGATGTGGCGTCGTTGCCGTCGTTGTTGTTGTTGTTGTCATTTGGCGTCTCCATGGCGACGCACTGACATCTATCCAAGAGAGATCTATATATTATTTTGGACTTAAGTTGTTCGACTGCGTGGGCGCTGGACAAAGATATACGATATATACATATAAACATATAGGCGAACGTATATGAAGGCATGATCTGTACCTAAGCAATGGTATTAAAAAGTATTTAATAAATTGCTGAGGTATAGGAGGATTATGTGTTCCTTGTTTTTTTCTTGAAGGTGCCTTTCGTTTGGGGATTATTAATTTGATTACCCTGAGGTTGACATTTGGTGGGAAATGTTCTTGTGAACAGTAGCCAAGGCTTAACTGGCGATTTCTTAGATACATTTCAATGAGTTTTGGGTTAAGTTCTAGGGAATCTTCAGTAATCATTCCGATTGAATTCATCACATGAATTGAAATCAAAGTAATAGATCTTGAGTGAACCATCTAAGCTGATTAAAAAACCATTTTATATCTCAGGAAAAGATCTCATTATTTAAGATACAGTTGAAAATAATCATTTATATCCAAAGTGGAATATAGAATCCGAAATATCAATTATTTTCTTAAGTGAAAAATGCTGTAACGAAATCTTTCTTTTAGCTTTAATCTAATAAAGATCAAATGGAGATCATATATCTTTTGATGCAATCTATGATAGCAGTTTGTTTGATGTTTTTTAATTTGAATTCTGAATTCCTAGTTTTAGTATCACTTTCTCCGATTTAATCTTGTTGTATATATTTCTCTTTTTTAAGAACTTGCAAAGCTGAATAAATTATAGGTAATAAAAAATATGTAATGTGCCATTTTCAATTTATTTTCCTTGCGACACTTCTACTTTTTTTGCTGCCACTAATGTGGCAAAGCCATCAATCCCGGCTATGAAACCAGTCAACCTCTTATCTTCAATCCAATATTACCACATTTTCATCCACACTCTTGGTCTTCATCTTCAAAACATAATAAATTAACTTGTTCCTCAAGTTGCGGCTAATTCCATTGAGGCTACTGTCAGTTGATGGCTTTTTTTTAGCGCTCTCTTAAATCTGCGATCCTTTTGATCACCGAGTACATAGCTAATAAATTTTAACTAATAAACAAATTTTAACGATCAATGAATATAAAATAAGGTGGAACTAAGTATGCACTGATTGGCATTAAACAAGTGGCTATCGTAAAAACTAAATAAGACAACGGAGAGCATCGACTCCGAACCTCGGGCGGTTGCAATTAAGCATTTGGGCCCCTGTCAGGCACTTGAGTAGGCCACAAAACCATCAAGCAGCAGTGTGTTATAAACTAAACAACAAACAAATCCAAAGTCTAACGATTTCATGGTTAAATAAACACAACATCATGATCAACAAGAACATCATCATCATCATCAGCATCGTCGTCGTCGTCGTGTGGTTTCTCTCTTCTAAGGAGGTGTCCCAGGAATGTGGTAACGGTTGACGGTTGAGAGAAGATGCTGCTGCTGCTGGTGCAATGTAGTTATGGCCTTACAAGACACACAAGCAACTGACCAGACGACGATACTGCCAATACTAGTCCAAAATGTTGAGTGACAGTTATGGATTTATAGTGGCAGTTAGCTTGTTTCGTTCTCTTTGGGCACAGAGCTGGTGCTGGTGCTGGTGCTGGAGATGGAGCTGAAGCTGGACTCGGGCTACAATGTCACTGAGTCACAGAGAACATGAGCCATTTATGGTAATCGCAATTACCTGATGTAGTAAGAAGAAGGTCTTATGACTCTGACTCTGAGTGTGCAGTAAAAGTTGTAACAGTTCTTGTCTGAGAGCTTTTTAAAGTTTCTTAAGGCCTTTTTTATTTGCCATTCGACATGGATTATCTGGGATTATATATATGTACTACATACATTTGCCTTATTGGCCTTATGCCCTGCGTTTTCTCATCTAACACTTACAAACAACAAGCAAGAGAGATAAAATAGAAATATTCTCTCTATTATCCCTACAACTTCCGTTCCCAAAAAACAACTGAACACCTGAAACAGCAAATTCTAACAAATAAACATTTATTTTAAAAGAAAGAATGATTGCAAAAATCAAACATAAATCTTGGGCTATTCAAAACCAAACCAAACCAAACCGAAACCAAACGAAAGACAAATAAAAAGATTAAGCTTGAAAATGCTTTATTACATTGGATGACGCCCACAGATGGCTAAAACAGATGAGGTGAAGGTGTATGTATGCTATACAAATACACATAGAATATATATATATATATAGAATTATCTCTGTGTGTGTGCATAGGTGATACCCGATCGAATACTTCCGGCAGAGAAATGTCAAGAATTTCAAACATTTGTGTTCTTAATTCTTTACTCGTTATAACAATTTCATTTGAATTTTATTTATCATTTTTATGCGATCCTACAATGCGTTTTATGTGTGTTGATTATACCCTATCCAGAGGGTATTATAAAATTGATGAGATATTTGAAAAGCAAAGAAAGTAGATAGTAGATTCTTTAATATTTTAAAGTTTTATGGAAAAGTCTTTTATTGATAGGCAAATCGATATCGATCTCTTTTAATTTTAGAAATATTTCAATTAATATTCATTGAGTTTAATAACTTCAGAAAGACCACATAATAACTATTAAGTTTTTTAAACAATTTCTTGGAAATTGCTTAAAAGTGATTCAAAGAACTTCAAGTGTATTTCCACTTCGGGGCGCTAAAGTTAGCATCCGGCATCTTCTTTTTCTCAGTGGTTTTTTATTTTTAAACATAAATAAATAACCGCTGACTGAAAGGTGTGCTTCTTTTTGTTGTTTGTTAATTTTTACGTTATTTTTTCTCTTTATATTTATATTACAGCGGACGGCGAAGCATCGAAGAGCAGAGAGAGAGAGGAGATTTTTCCCCACCCAACTTTCCATCAGCATAAAAGAAAACTCCGACGATGAATTGGACGCGCGTGCTGCTAATCGGCCTGACCGCATTGGCGCTGACATTTGTGGAGGTTGCATCACTATCTCTGGATCCAGGTAGAGTACCACCCAGCCCCCCAAACCCTCCCTCATACCTCTTGTACCTCCAATATTTATGTACTTGTTGTTGATTTTATTTTGTTTTCTTCTTATTTTTATGGGCAAACATGCAATGTCCAAGATCGAGTGTAAATATTTACCCAAAAAAAAAAAACGAAGCAAAATGTGCATTGCGATTTATGTAAATTTCCATTTTTGTATTAAAAACAGTCAACTCAACTGTCAGTTGGTTAGTTTTCGTTGAAGTTGGCGACCTCCCCTGACCGTAGTTGGCGCGTTGGCGTTGCCCGATCACGATACTACTACTACAGAAGAGAGAGAGAGGGAGACTTTTGCAACATCGTGAAGGTCAGCTAGCCTCACATGGACCTGTCAAATGCCCCAAAGACAAATAACTGCACAAATGCGTGAAATACATACAACAACTTGATAAATTCTTATTTGGATTAACCAAATACTTTTCCTTCTTATTTTTTTTGGGTTAACATGCCGCTGGATTAGACGCATAGCAGAAAGACCAAAATAAACATTGTTGCATGTTCCACAAAAAAAAAAACAAATGTGTTGTAATCTTTTCACTCAGTCTGTCTCTCTCCATCTCACATAATCTTTCTGGGACAGGCGCGAAATGTGATTGCCAATGTTTGTGGGTAAATAGAGCAAAGTGTATGTGGAAATAATCTCGGTTTATGGTCAAATCCAAAAATGACAAACATTGAACCGCAAAATGTACATACATACATATTGATTTTGTAATCGATATTTATTTGGTTATCAGCATAAAGAACGGAAGTTATTCTTTACCTACGCAGATACATTTTTATCTCCTGATACTCCAACCAGGAAGTCAGTTTAAAGATTAGTCATAAATGATGGGACAGAAGGGCAAAAAATCATCAAAATGGAGATTTTTAAGAAATTATACTTTGGGTTTTGAAATGAAGTAGAAATCAGAATTAATCAAATTGAAGCCTATGATAAACTTTAGGAATATTTCAGCTGGAATTACTTACCATATATTTTATTAGTATTCAAAATATGATTTTGAGGACAGTTTGGTGGTATTATCCAGGTATGAGTTCTCAACAATTAGAAAACTTTTCAAAGTTGGAAATTAAAGCCGCTTCTCAAATTTATTATTTGGTTTTCTGTTAGTTATGCAGTTGCTAAATATTTAATATGTATGTCTAATTGATCGATATTGAAAGGATTAAATTGCTATTACCTACTTGATCTAACTATACTCTATTTGAATAACACTTTTAAAAGGATCAACTAGCAGGACCAACTAGCAATAAGATCAATTTAATTTCAACAATTACTACTTTGAATATCTTATATTTCCTTTGATTTAATTTCTGAATATGTTTTATTGACTTTTTTCTTTGATTTAATTCACAGTTGCCTCCTCTGAATTGGAACAATATATACGAAAAGGTGATGTGGTTATATCCACACGACATATAAGGTAAGTTTCGACACATTCTCATTGAATAATTCACTTACTTTGGGTATTTCTTTGTGAAATTCTTAAATTAGACCTCGACGCAAAGTTACATATTTCCATTGAGGCACTCTTTATGATCGATTTTCCCATGCTGAAGCATAAAATGTCCTTTTTCCTGGATCGCAAAGAGCAACGGGTAACACTCGATATAAGTTCTAATGGAGCAACCGAATCGCGAAACTTTGAAATACCCAATATCAATGAGACGAGTACCATACGCTCATTGGCTCTGCATTTTTCCAAGAATCGTATTACTCTTTATGTCGACTGTAAGGCAAGTACACATCATGACATAGAAATGAACTTGGCCAAGTTATATACACAAATGGATGATCCAGTAATAAAACTGGTAAGTCAAAGGTTAAATGGAAACGAGTAAATGGGTTGAGGAACATGGTTTTGTTTTTAGTTCCGTGAGCGCAAATATCCCCTTCACTTTGACGCCGATATGGAGCATTCTTTGCAAAGAGCCAACTGCCAGAAGGGTCTACATAGGCGAGGAAATAGACGCTTGTTGCGGAACAAGATCACCGAACGTGGTAAGAGAGAGAGAGAGAGAGAGTATTGCTAGTGGGCTGTTCATAAACCCACCCAATTTGGTTATTTTCCAACATTTCAGAGAAGAACAAGAAACGCGATGTGCGCAGCAATTGGTATAATGAACCCACTCTAGCCCGCGAAGGTGTCGATCAGCGGCAACAGGAGGTGCCAACGGACAGTGAGCGTGGTGATATACCCATCATGCATGGCGATTGCGAAGGTAAGTTTAGATAGCCCACTCCACCCCAAATCCAAACCCACCCAAAAGTCAAGTCAACCGTTTGTCAGCTCCTGACACTCGGTAGTCCTAAAGCAGTCAACGACTTGAGCCAACTTTTCTATTCCAACTCTAACTTGGAGTCTCTTTTTTTGGGGCGTGGCAATTTTTGAGTTATATTTGCATAGATGTTCCCGTTGATGGAATTATTTTGCTTTTGGCTTTGTCAGTTGGTGTTTTGTGTCAGTCTCATGGTACATAATTCAATTAAGCCAAATGCTGTGGAGCAAGTTGTCGGTATTTCATTTTTTTGTCTCTACTCTCTACAGACTGGGTGAAAGACGAGTGTGGGCTAACAAAACTGATATGGGTAGGATGGTGGTAGGCTTGGAAATGTCAATGGCATGGCTAATGTTTAAAATATTCTAATGCAGTCAAAAGACCTTGAACAAGTTGATAATTATGTGGGAGTAACTTGATTAAAAATATTGATTTTAGAACTAGTAAATTCCTAAAGAAAAAATGATTGATGTTACAAGAAAGAATGTTTGCATGACATGAAATAAGCATTACCTTTTAATATTTTTATGTAAATAAAACAATAGTTTGTAAAAATAAATAAATATTTTTATCATGAAAGTTTGCTAAACCAAATTAGGAAAGATTCATTAAAATAATTGGCTAATGAAAATTAATAAATTTGTAAACTATAAGATCCTCACATTTCAAGGTGAAGGCATATAATATCATTTGTCGACTTTAATTGTTTTTTTTTTAATTGAAAATTAAGCACAGTATTCCTTGTATTTTGGATGGCATTCCTATTTCAATGACATAATAATCCTATTAGAACCAAATAATGTAGGTTTACTTTAACTTGAAAAGGATCCTTGGACTTATAAATAGTATTAACTTAAATTTTCTCTTTGCAATTCCACTCTATAAATTTAAAAGTATATTACAAATATTTATAATTAGTGTCTAGAGCTTTAGAATTTGATATTTCGATATAACCATTAGGTTCTTTCAGTTTTCCATGTATCATAGTAAAGTGAATTATCCATGCCTGACTCTATGCCTGCAAAATTAAGACGTTCATTAGCTTTCCCATGACCAATAATATACTTGAACCCGATAATGCCTTACAAATCCGCTCCAAGCAATTAATTACAACACATAAAACGCATGTGTTTGTATGTAAGTACCCATATACATAGACCAATAAGTCGCCGCTAAGTGCCGAGCTAAGGAAGTGCGGGGGTGGCGAGCTAGAAAAGGGGAGGATGGGGGAAGCGCCCACAGAAAAGACAACGCTAATGAACGTCAAGATACGAGAATGACAAAAAAAAAGCAGCAACAAGTAAAGAAAAGCCACAACGTATAAGCTCAGGCATAACTTGTGCACTCGTTTCTTATGGAACCGATCCAGCATAATTATTATTTATCTGGCTCAGTGCGAAACTCCAAATTGGTAGCCCGCGCTCTCTGGGTCCGTGTCTGAAGTGTACCCACACACGAGAAAAAAAAAAAAACTCTAGCATCAGGTCGACTTGGCAGGGTTTGAATCTAGTCGGGCAGGCGGCATCTATTCGAACATAAATCGCAAAGCGAAAACGTAATGAATGAATTACGTGGCGACGAGATAGAAAGGAAAAAAAAACGAAGGTTGCCCAAATCCAACCAAAACGAGATCTGAGATCTTATGGGCCCAAAGCTGGCTTGACTTGGAACGGATGCGTTTGGGCGTTAAGACGACGGTGGCGGCGGCGTTTTCAATGTTGACAAAACTCACTCACTCAGTCGGCTCGGTCGGACGATTGCAACAGGGCGGGGAACATTGCTTGGACTAGTTTAGTTGTTGCCATGTGTCTTACATGGCGTCGTACAACATTTGTAATGGAGATCTAGAGATGACAGATATTTATGTAGATGCGATTTACCTGCTAAGTTGGTAAATTATGTTCTTATTAACTTGTATCGCAGAATGAGTCATAGGAAAATCTTTGTTAATTGTAGAATCCACAGTCACCATAATTTTCGTTCAACATCGCTATGTATTTAAACTTGCATTTTTAATGTAAGAGTGGGAGTCAAAGTTCCAAAATCGATTTTAGCTTAGAATAGTCGATTCTTTATTCTATTAACTTCTAATCGCCAACTTTTAACAAACGAAATGGTTTTTTGAACACTTTTAAACTTTGATAGTGTTCAGGTATATTCCAAAAAATTACTAAATATCTTCATGAAGTCAAAGTCTAAAGGTTTTGCTTACATTTCTCATCACATATGTATTTATAAATTTTCTCATTCCAAACATAAAATTTACAAAAAACATGATCTTTTAGAATGTTAGGAAATTTTTGGTAGTTGTGAGACACTACCTTAAGTCGATAAAAATTACACATTTTTGATGTTATTTTATATTTAAGATGACAAATTAATAAAATAGGAAAATTTGGATGAGTTCAACTTATGAAAATGCAATTAATCAATTCATTATTACAAAAACTGTTAAAATTTACCCTCTAATTTCAATAGGAATACAAAAATTACGTTAGATATAATGTCCTAAAGCTATCCATTTTCCCCTACAATAAAACTAATACCAAACTTATATACTGTACAGACTCTGTTACTCATATTCCAATATATTCGATTTCTGTAACTCGTGTTGAAAGTTTCTATGCCAAATTAGGTTATTCCAGTGCTCTGACTCACCTCTAACACATAGGAAATTGCGAATGGATGCTCAGCTTGGCTGTCGCATTAGATTAAATAAAGGAAAACATTGCACTAAAACGCTGCACATTAGCAGCTGGGAATAGGTACTAAAGCTATTGCAAAGACTCATTCAAGCGGCAAAGAGGATTAGAGATTGCAAACATTTGTAGATATTGGAGGGTTCAGCCATGCAATTTTTGCATTGGTTAGACCTTAATCTTGTCAGACGATGGAAACGCTTTCCCATCCCACACACACACACACACACACACACTCACGAATACATAGTGACTTCATGAATTATTGTTACTTTATTTTAAACTCTTAACTCTTATATATATATATATATGTATTTCTTGTGCACTCATTGTTCCAGACGCCCTCGCACGATCGCTGAGCGATTTAATGGCTTTGGTTAAGCTGCTCCGTGAAGACGTCGCCCACCAACGTCAGGAAATTGCCTACTTGCGCATGTTATTGGAGAATTGTGCCGGCTGCAAGGAGCCGCAGAGCGGTGATAATAACATACGACTGGAGCCCAACTGTCGCACAACGAATCCTTGTTATCCTGGTAAGCATTAGGCATTCTCGCAAGCATCCTCTGTAATTAAGAATATGTTATGCTTATAACGCATTGTTTTTTCCTTTTAAAGGCGTGGATTGTCATGACTCTGCAACGGGTCCAAGGTGTGGCCGTTGTCCTGTCGGTTTTATTGGCGATGGGAAGGTCTGCAAGCCAGGCGTCACTTGTGCCAACTTCCAATGTTATCCGTAAGTAAAATAACCAAAATGAACAAGAAAAAAATGAATTACAGCAAAAATTAACGCAGTTTCTGTCTGTGCTTTAATGGCGTCAAGGGCGTGGTCATTGCATCCATGTTAATTGTATTTGTCATGCTAGGCTCGATGGCTTTCAAAGGAGAACGCCGCCGACTCCTTTGCCACTAATCTCAAAAAAGAAAAAAGGTGTCCGAAAAGGGTTTCAATTCTGACTTTGACTCTGACTCTGCAATTATTTGCATATGGCCTTAATGGCAATTTGATGTTGTTTATGGTTTGATGATCTAGTCAAGCAACTTTGCAGATCCCTGCCAGATACTTCAGAGACAGTTCGTCTCTCTGTGTCTCTGTTTGCCTTCATATCTATGATTGATAAGTAAGCGATGCCCATTGAGAAGACGACGATTTATGTTTACTTAGTGAATTCCCAGAAGCCAAGCAACTTAATCCATTCATGAATAAATAAAAAATGAGAGCAGAGACAACGAAAATGTTGAAGAATATGGAGTGGAAAAGCTTAATAGTTCTGAATGATGGCCTCAAAACCAGTTTCTTTTTATTTTTCTGGCAACTCTGATAAGTGCTGGAAGATGGTACTATAGATAAAACGAAAGACTTCCTAATCGCCTGTCACATTTTAAATGGAGTAAGAAAAATTTTAGGAAATATTCTAAGATCTTTCGTTGCAAGGAAACCTAAATAAAAATAATAAAAAATATATGACATCTTCTACAAACTAATGGAATATAAAAGAAACCAAACTGAGTGTCCGAAATAATAAAGATTTGGTTAGAATGAGATTTAAGTTCAAATAAATGATTCCCATATTTACTGGTCTAAGGAATTCCGATACCGGAAACACATTTCGTTGCCGGTAAAAGCAATGTAAACTTACCGAAAGTTAAAAGCCAAAACAACGCATTGTTTACGGACTAGTTATCCATATTCTATTGATATATATTAGTGCTTCACACTGAGATTCTTGGAAATGTAAACAAACCAGAGAATGAAATGAAAAAACAAAACCAAAATTCCATTATCAGTTTTAACACAAAAGACCATCTACCGCTTACAACAGGAATAGTCAGTCGCCTGTGAAAAGAAGTGAATCTATAAAAAAAATTTCAAGATAACCTGCCACAACAAAGGATCAACAGGTGTGCCATGTCATTAGAAGAAGTTTTATGGTGTTTTAATAGAATTGATCATTCACTAGCTATTTAAAGCCAGAGAACTATGTTGGAAAACAAAACCATGACGCCGAGCATTTTTTGGTTGTTTTGAATTGAAGAAGAACCACAAAAAGTGATTGTTAGTAGAGTTTACTTAGGAGATATTTTTACCACACACATTGGGCAACATTTCATCGATAATGAAAGATGACAGTAACGAGTCGGCGGCGATCTGCGTTGCGTCGTGAAAATCATTTAAAACAATTTTATGCAAATTAAAATACGGTCAAGAGACGCAAGAGGCGCACCTTTCGTATAGCATACCGAACCCTAGAAGAGACACCTACAATACATATACCTACTTACAATTCCCTTGGGGTCTCCCCCGTTTTTCAATAATTTACACAAATTTATGGTCGACTGCTTCCTATGCGCGTGGCAGGCGCTTCGTTGGACTTGTCTCACATTACAGAATCGAAGAGAAGGGAAAAAAAAACAAAAATCACTTTAAGTGTTTTGACACAATGAAGTCAGTCAGTCCTCAGAGAGTCAGTCAGTATTCAGTTCTTTCAAAATTTCAGTTATGTATGTGCGGGTTCAGGTTCGGGTTCTATTTAACTAATTTATGCGGCTATTTCAAGTGCCATTTGTGGTCCACTAGAAGACCCCACAACTTTCGGATGCTTTATGTATGTATGAGTTCTTCTTCTTCGTTTCCATTCCTTCTCTCCCTCTTTTGTATTATTGCAAAGGTTTTGTTGCATTTTGTTTAAGGCCCCAACCCTCCTCCCCCTGCCCCTTTAAAATTCTAGTTCGTCTTTGATGTCCGTTACATGGCATAACTTGTTATAGTTTTGTTTAACATATTTATGACATGGCATAGGGAAGGGTGGGGAGTGCGGTGGAAGGGGAAGCCGCACCAGCAGCGACGGGAAATAGAATTTATGTTTTTATTAGTTAAGATTTTCAAAGCATTTTGCTGTGGGTATTTTGCATAATTAGTTGATAAAGTTTGACATCAATTGGCAGAGTTGAGAACTTTATTATTTTCCGCCCTGCGGTGATTTCTTCCGGTCTCGAAAACTATTCAACTTAATATGGGCTGTAGGTGGAATCAAATCGATTTGATAAATTGATAAAGAAAGGTTTTTCTTGTTTAAATTGAATTGGAAATTTATGTTAACATTTAGATTAGCAAATGGAACATAATCAAGCCTTTGTCATGGTGCAAAAAAACTCTCTAAACTTTTAGAAAACTTTCCTTGAAATATTGAAAGAAACATATGTAGTATTTATTGAAGTTGTACTTAGTTTAAAAAGAAAACAAATTGTGGAATTAAAGCCATAGCAAGTAGGAAGAGTATTTATAGAATAGAAATTTCCTCAAATTAGTCGAACTATTTATATTGCAATATGAACGGTTTTGAGTTTCCTTAGCAGTTTTAAAATTGATTGCATTATCATTTAAACTCTTTAACTATGAAAACTTTAAGTAATAGGAATCACTTAAGTTTATGATGTTGTTAAAAATATTTTTACACGCATCGTTTTTTATTATTTATATTATTCTGTAAGCGTTTTCAAACCTTAGTGAGTCTTCTCAACAACAGGCAAATTTAGTGGTTTCTTTTGTTATTTGAAGGCACTTTCCATTTCAGTACACAAATACCAATATTGCACCAAAGTGGAGACCACCTGAAAAAGCAATCATAACCAAGCCCAAGGCCTCAGAAAAAAAAAAAGTTTCCTTTTGTCCCAAGTCGGTTTTCACTGGCTCAATTTCTCTGTTGTTATACCCTTGCAAAAAGGGTATATTAATTTTGGTCAGAAGTGTGCAACGCATAGAAGGAGTCATCTCCGACCATATAAAGTAGATACTATTCTTGATCAGCTTGACAAGACGAGTTCAAATCCGTTTGTATTTTGCCGTCTTGGGTGCTCGTCTGTAAGTTTTAAAAGCTTCCTCCTAAACCGCTATAGTTACAGAGCTGCATTTTGCACGAAGTCTATGTATAAACTCAGGATTGTATACGGATTCATCGGATCGGACAACTATATCACTTATAGCTCCTATAGAACCCGTCGGTCGAAAATATAGTTTTAGATCAATAACTTTTTTTTTTCATCTGATTGTTATAAAACTTAACATTTGGCAGTTTACTATACATCTATACGTCCGTGCCAAATTTGATCAAGATCGGACTACTATATCAAGAGTCTCCCATAGGAACAACCGGACCAAATTTAGTTTTGGTTTAAAAACTTTTTGTTTCTATTGTGATTATGGCAAACTTAGCAAATACCATTTGCACGTAATAAATTATAATCCTGCCAAATTTGATCAAATCGAATTATATTTGATATAGCTGTCATACACATGGAAAAATTGATGCTGCAGCATACATATATCTACACATACATGCATATGTGCCTGCTATAGCGTGTAGATAAGGGTTTTACAAAAAACCCTTTTCCTTTTGTCTCCTTTAGGGATTGAGTAACGCTGACTTGCAGTTCAAACTTCGGCATGGTCGAAGTTAGCCCGGCCTTCTGGTTCAATTTTAAATTATGCAGCCGATGAAATAATCAGTAATGCAATCAAGCTGCAGCCAAAGGCCAGCTGGGAACTTAGACGCTGATGTTGATGCTGATGTTGATTCTGATGATGATCATGAGAGATAAAGACACACCAAACATGTGTACACATGTGTTAAACACAATTCCAAGATAGAATTCCATTTCGATTATGGCACAACTTTCCCACAGATTCTTAACCAAAACAAAACGTTTACGGCAAACATTTTCTTCTAGGCCTTTTTCATTTTTTTGGTTTCTTTCATTTATTTTTTTGGTTTTTGTTAAGAGAAGGTAAAAGCAAGAAGCGAGTTGTTGCTGGTTCAACACTAAAGTTCGGTGGAACGCATATCTCAAGAGAGTAGAGTGAATCAAGTTCGCCTACGCAACGAAACAAAAAGCAACAACGGCCCCAGCCCCAGTCCCAGTCCCCCAGCTCCAGTCTCCGGTCCACCAGCTCAAGCTCAAGCTCCAGTCCCAGCCGCAAAAGTGGATCCATTGATTCCAAGTTGCTGTTGTTGACTCTGTCGTTTGACTGCTTGAATTCAAATTAATAGCTGACTTCGGCTTGGACTCCAACAAAAACAAGACCCGGCCAGAGCTCGAGATCAAGCTTGGAAGTCGTCGTCGTAGTCGTCGTCATAGTCAAACTTCGCAGATAAGTGGCCTGTGGCAAAATAAACGCCGCTTTATGGCAGTTAGTTGTAGTTTGTCTAAACCTTGTGTCTGCGCCACATACAGATAGAGGCTTGGAGGCTTGAGGAGGACTGCTGCTCTCCAAAAAGGAAGCCCTCCAATGGGAGTGCTAGACTGAGGCAGCCAAGTGGCTTTCATGTTGTTGTTGTTGTTGTTGCTGTTAGAAAATAAGTGGCATGCATTTGCATGGCATGCGCTACTATTAGAAGCAATTTGGGTGAGGTTAGTTGTAGAAAAAAACGACTAAACCAAAATTAGATAGAAATTCAGCTTTCAGTCGAAAGAAATAATATATTATCAAGTGTGAAAGAGGCTGAAATTTCGAATTGTAATGGGTCTATCTATCAGTAAGACCAGCCACCATAAATTACACCATACAATATATGTAGTAGTCATCGATTATTTCAGAATTGAGTTGATTTGCTCATTAAGCTTCCCAAAATTAGTATATTAATTTGAGTCTTTAGAGGAGAGCTTCTTAGTGCAACAAAATTAGATGGCTCAAAATATTTTCCATGCAATATATTCAGTAGAAATGGCTTGTTCTTTATCCAGAATTTTAAATGGGCTATAAAGTTTTCGAAAATGTTTTTATATTATAAAAGAAAACATCGTCTTTACAATCGAAAGCTAAAATATACCTTAAATAAATAAAGTCGCACTTTAGTAATTTCTCATTCGAAATGTTATTTAAATTGTGCCATTTCAGGATGATAGTATATGATAGTATTTCCGTTTTATAAACTCATTATTTATTAGAGGAATAAAAACATTTAGAGGTTGTTGAATTTATATCCTAATTCAAGCAATCTTTGGTGACCTTTAGTTGGGAAATTTCTATAGTCACGCGATCATTACAAGAGAATTTATAACTTTGATAACATAACTGTAAAAGTAAATCTTCTGAAATGTTGTTGAATTATTAAAAAAAAAATATTTGCCATTTGAGTGGAAATAGTGTTATGGAATTATTACAAATAAAAGAATTGTAAATTATTCCATTTTATTACTTATTTATATTTTTCCAATTTCCGATCGTAAAGTTTGCCATAAAATCTTTAGCTTCTATTAGCATTCTGTAGCTCACTTTCAGTGGCGACCAAGGCCCAAAGAAATTGCCCTAAAAGGCTTTTGCATGTTTTGAAGCCATGTTCACACATTACTCAGCACTCAGTTCGCAGCACTGTGGAGCGGCTCGCAGTTGTCAGACCTTGGAGCTTCGAGTTTGGAGCCTGGTTCAAGTTATTTTGGGTGGTGTTTGAACTGGACTTGAGGGAAAGACAAGCGAAAGAACAGCCAGCAAATTGGAATTATGAATTATGAATGCGTGGTTAATAAAAGGAAAGGCCCAAAAGGGAAGAGGCAGAGGCAGAGGCATGAGAGGCAGGCGGCACACGGCATGGCAAGTGAGTTTCTTCGTCATGCTAACTAGTCGATGGAGTTTAGAGTTTGACGGAGGCGGAGGCCGAACCGGGAAAGGCGGAGGGGAGGGGCCAGTGGCAGAAATGCTAATGCGTTCCTCGCTGTGCTTGACTGGCTATTTTCCCAGCACTCAAACGATGCCGCAGACAATATGGTCGAATGAACTGAAACAAAGCAGAAAAGCGCAAAGTGGAGACTGAGAGGCTGCTCTTCGCTGGGAACACGAGCCTACGCAACATGGACATGTATCTCTGCATATACATAGATGGAAAGTGCCAGCGCCGCCTTGACTTAGACCCCATATCATCCTCCTCGTTCTCCAGCCTCCATCCTCCTATGTACCTCCTGCTTACTTGCCACTTAAGTACTTAACACTTTTTGCTAATTGCGCGTTGCCATATTGAAGTGGTGGCCGCCAAAAACGAAGTCGCAAACGGAGTCAGAGCCAGAGCCGTTTGCTGCTGGGGCCAATCCCCAAAATGCTTCCACACAACCAACAAAATATTGACGCACACTCTCTTGACAAGTGTGTTGTTGCCCACCATGGGCATTGCATATGTGGAGCCTCAAGCTGACGAATCTGTTGAACTGACAGCCCCTCATACCCCACATACATACATATCCCCATAAATATATATACTATATATACATATGATCACTCCACGCACAGAAAAAATAACAAAATGTTGAACCTTTTATTTGCGACTCGGTTCTGAACGCCCACTGAAATTTGCTGTATGTTATTCCAATACTCTACTTAAAAAGGAATATCAATTATGTGAGGAGTTTGCATTGAAAAACAGGAAATAAAAATAACCATTTTTAGTTTATGAATTAAAAATCTATAAAGAACATTTTCTAAGGTTTTTTTTGGTATTCTCAAACTATCGCTCAATATTTACTTATTTAAAGTAAATCCCAAAAATCATGAGCGCCTAAATTTAGCTGTGCTTACTCATTTTAGTATTTGGATTTTAGTTTGAAGTTTGAAATTCTCGTTAAATGTTTGGATCTTAATTTTGTATTGGCCATTCCATATTCTTGTTCTTAGAATGTTTAAAAAATAACTTTTCCATAAAATAGAAAAAAGTCTTCCTTGAATTTAAAAATTTGTTAAACCCATTGGTAATATTTTTAATTGAAAATATCACCAAGAAAATCTTTTTGGACTCAGTTTGCAATATTTTTAAGGTTTATATCCAAAAGATCTTTAGCAGATTTGTTTGAAGATCCTAAGATCTCACAATCTTTGTTAGTTTGATAACTTGTTAGAGTATTGAATCTTTGGCAAGCCTTTTGAATGCTTTTCCTATGCATCAATCTTATTATTTTTTTGGTTGAGTCACATTTAAGCTGGGTAGCTGAGGTCTAGGGCTCTCTTCAGTGGGTCTAAGTCTAAGTCTTCCGGCAAGCAAACATAAAATATTTAAAGATATGGCTTCTGGGTTAGTTGGACACAGTAGTGCAAATGAGAGATTGAGTTCTTCTTAGAAAATTGGATTGCAATGAGTTATGTCCTAGCAAATGGGATGGACCGAAAGCTAACTGTAACCTCGAATTGCGAGCTAATGACCATGTCATGATATGTAAATATTTTGCAAAGCCAAGAGCCCATAAGCAATCCCACACTTTAAAGGCATAAATAAAAAAAAAAAGGAACAGAGAAATTTACATGCAATGCCGTTTTTGGCCATGGGCCATCACATCACATCCTACACAGCCTACATACATGTTCGAGTGTACCTTCTTTTGGAACTTTTAATAAGTTTTTCTTGTAATTGTAATTTGTTTTCTTTGGATCTGGGGTCTTCCTATATCTCGGCGGATGTGTGTGTGTGTGTGTTGGGGGACATTCAAAATAAAGAAAAAAACGACGAACAACTGGCACATGTCTACCCTGTCGATCGCCGGCTTTGTCGGCCTCGCCAACTATAACCTTTTCTCTTTGGGCTCTTTTGTATGTAACCATTCTCGAAAACTAAACATCATTAATAAATTTCGTCTTCGTCTTTTGTTGTTGTTGTTGTTTGTTCCTGGCCTGTCAGTATTAATAATAATAAACAAAACGAACCCATCTCTACCTCTTTTTTTTGTTTTGGTTTTTCCTTGATTTTAACGTTTTCTTTCTCTTGCCTGCTTGCAGAGGCGTTCAGTGTCACGATACTGTGAACGGTGCACAGTGTGACTCCTGTCCAGTTGGCTATGATGGTGATGGACGCACATGTACGCTACGTAATCCTTGCCTGGATGCACCATGCCCCTCAGGTAAGTCGACCAGAACGAACATCAGCAATCACTGAATGAATATGAATGGATATGGATATGTGTTGCGCCTGTCTATGCGCTTTATTTGAGTTTTTGATTAGTTTCAAGTGGAGTTTTGGAACAAGTTTGCATTTCCTCTTTCTGTCTTTGTTTCCTACCCTCCCGGTTTTATCTTCGGGATTCTCATTTTATGGCTAATTTGACTTTGTCGTGCCGGATAACAAATTGTGTGTGGATAACAAATAAGTTATAGATGAGCTCGAAAGAAGTCGGATTAAAAACTATGATCTTTAGATTAGATAGTATAGTATATAGTAAAAATCGGATAACTTCTGGAGTTGAAATTATAAAATCTATAGTATTATAGATATTTGGTGCATTGCCCTTTTTGAGTTTCAAAATATTTTAAATTCTACTTGAATTTACTAACAGATTCGTTTTTTTATAGTATAAGCTTTAATTATTGAAGATTTCTTAATACACTTTATCTAGCTTTTCCTTATCACGAAGTGAAAATCTGTTAAACAGACAAATAGAAAATAAATTTCTTTACTACCTAAATTTTGAAGAACACATCCCATTCATTTTTCCTACAACCAAAATGCTCCACAAACTGAGCTGTAGGGAACACAATTCACACGACTATTTGATTTATTAATGTTGAGACTCAGTGAAACCCTTTTGATTGAATAAAGTATATACCTACTATACTCGAAAATTATAGTGTAGCAGGGCAATTTTTGGTTTTTATTCCAACGAATGTGTGAAACAAGACAGCTAATTAGAGCTCAGAGTCCGGACTCTCCGACTCTGAATCCGACTCTGAGTCATGTTGGAATCTCGTGTCTCCTTATAAGTTAAGTTTTTGCTAATTGATTTCGGTAAAAGTTCAAAAGATGATGTTAAGTGGGTGGATTTAATTAGATTGCAAAATGACACGATCTAATGATATATAATTAAACGAATATTAATTTGTATTTTTTGTATTAGGTAACATTTTAGTCCCCACCCATAATCTACAACACTCGTATCAGAGACAGAGCCAGTACACGCAGCGCAAATACTCGGTCATAACGAACTAAAGAACAAATTGAAAAGCAGAATCAAATTATATATATAGTATATAAACTATAGTCATAAGTTGTAAGCTCTACGATTGGCGCTAAAGCACAAAAAACAAACACACACAAAAAAGATCAAGAAATTCAAAGTATTAGTATTGCTTCACACAACACAATAAAAAAAAAACATATTGAAAATAATTAAAAATCTACTTACTAAATGGAAATGTCTAAAAATAATAATAAATAATAAATGTCCATCAAATAATACTTAGATGTATCCAATACTTGTTTTCGTAATGCCCAGAAAATGGAGTTTATAAACGTGCTGCGATCTTTGCTTATCCCTACCGATCCTCTCTGTAAAATGAAATATATATGAATAAAAATTATGCTAAATTTTTTTCAAAAATCAAATATCAAAGAGTTGTTTTATTCTGAAAACTAAAACGGAAATCTGGTCTGTATTCGTTTTATATACATTTATATATTTTTGGTAAATCAGCTTTTTCATCATCTATCTCTATCTCTGTCTTTCATCATGTTTATACACTATCATTTTCTGGTCATACTTCAGAGCTTTATTGCATTGATAGAAACCGAATAAAGTGCAGTAAAATAAATTGCACATCAGTTAAAACGTTTAATATGTAAAATAAAGGACATTCCCTTTCACTTAACTTAATAGAAATCACGCTTACATAACCTAACTTCTCACCTAACTAACCTCATTTTGCTAACTAAAAATATATGAACTTAAACTTCCACCTAACCAAAGATTTTGGAATACCTAACCTCATTTTTGGCATACATAACCTCATTATGCGACTTGCTGCATTCATTCATTATCCTTCAATCTCATTAACTCAGGTGTTGAATGCATTCGCATGGGCTTCCATCCATACTTCCAATGCATCTCCTGCCCCAAGGGCCATAAAATCAATGGAACCAACTGCCACGATGTTGACGAGTGTGCGATCTACAGACCCTGCGATGACAGTGCAATTTGCACCAATCTTAATCCTGGCTTTAGATGTGGACCCTGCCCCCCCGGCATGGATGGCATTCATGTGCATGGCTATTATGCGGACTACTTGTCTGTGGGATTCCAAAAGCAAACCTGTGTGGATATTGACGAATGTAAAATGGGCTTCTTCAGATGCCCAGAGCATTCCACTTGTCTGAACAACATTGTAAGCGATCAATATCCTCTTTTAATGGACACACTCTCAGTTGGTTGCCTCGCACATTTCAGGGTTCTTACAGGTGTCAATGCCACGACGGTTATGTGGCCAATGGAACCTTCAGTTGTCTCTCAGCCTCTGATGTTTGTCCCGATGGTTCCATTTGTGCCCGAAATGCCGAATGTGTGCTGGTGGATAACTACAAATATCAATGTCGCTGCAGTGTGGGATGGGCAGGCAATGGGAAAATATGTGGACGTGATCGGGATCTCGACGGTTGGCCGGATGAGTCTCTCAACTGTGTAGAGTCGCGTTGCCGTCGGGATAATTGCCCAGATCTACCGAATTCTGGTCAGGAAGATGCTGATCTAGATGGATTTGGTGATGGCTGCGACGACGATGCTGATGGAGATCAAGTGTTCAACAACAAGGACAACTGTCCATTTGCCTACAACATTGAGCAACTGGACACGGATCACGATGGTGTGGGAGATGCCTGCGATAATTGCATTTTGTGGCCAATGCCAGACAACTGGATGCCGATGACGATGGCTTGGGCAATGAGTGTGATGAGGATATAGACAACGATTCGATATTGAATCAATATGACAATTGTCCTTTGCTCAGGAATCCCAATCAAGCCGACGTAGATCACGATGGTGTGGGAGATGCTTGCGATAATTGTCCAACAATTCCCAATCCCGTGCAGGTAATGATTCCTTATCTGATTTTATGTGCTAGAAATTGTTATTAGAACCTGCTTTTAGGAGGATCGTGACATGGACTTGGTGGGCGATGCCTGCGATAGTAATATCGATGGAGACGATGATGGCATTCAGGATTCGGAGGACAATTGTCCTATGGTTAGTAACTCAGAGCAGCTAGACACCGATGATGATGGCAAAGGTGATGCCTGTGATGATGATATCGATGGCGATGGCATACCAAACTATCGGGATAATTGTCCTTTGGCTACAAATCCCGATCAATTGGATGTGAATCGGAATGGCAAAGGAGACGTATGCGAAGATGATGAAGATCTAGATGGAACACCAAATATTATGGACAATTGTCCCAATAATTCAATGATACATCGTACGGACTTCCGTACCATACGATCGGTTATACTAGATCCTGTGGGCGATGCCCAATTAGATCCCCATTGGGAAGTGCATGCAAATGGCTCTGAGATTGTTCAGACTCTCAACTCAGATCCCGGGCTGGTGGTGGGCAGCGATGCCTTTGGTGGGGTTGATTTCGAGGGAACTTTCCATATTAACGATGACACCGACGACGATTATGTGGGATTCATATTCAGTTACCAAAGCAATAGCAAATTCTATGTGGTCCAATGGAAGAAGGGCACTCAGACCTATTGGCATTCTTCGCCATTCCGAGCCTCTGCTGAGCCGGGCATTCAAATCAAATTGATTGACAGCAACACAGGACCCGGCTCCATGATGAGAAACAGTCTATGGCATGCCGGCGATACACCTGGACAAGCGAAACTCCTCTGGAGAGATCCCATGAATGTGGGCTGGAAAGAGAAAACCTCGTATCGTTGGTCTCTTGTTCATCGACCTGGCATTGGTCTAATAAGATTAAGGTAAGTCTGTTTGACTGACTCTCCAGGCAGTATCCATAACTCCTCCCACTGCAAAACTTCTCAACAGAATGTATGAAGGCGATCGCTTGATCTTGGACTCACACAATGTCTACGATTCAACCCTCAAGGGCGGACGTTTGGGTGTCTTTTGTTTCTCCCAAGAGATGATTATATGGTCCGATTTGATCTACAAATGCAACAGTGAGTAATATTATTTATTTAATTATGGAGTTGGTGACTTATATTCTTCCATTCTCTTCGCAGCTCGGGTACCTCCTGTTGTCTACAATGAATTACCCACCCATTTGAAGCTTAAAGTCGAGTTGGATAACTAATCCTTTGATCCTTCTAAATCTTCTAAATTGTCCACAAAGAATTTTCGTAACTGCCATAAAATTTTAACCAAATAATCTAAGTTTTATTATTTATTTAACTTAAGCATTCAGTTGCCTTATTAATAAAAATGTTTACACAATGTAACTTTTGCTAACCAAAAGTAAGCGGAAAATTCGGGAAATTCTTGAAATTGGAAAGAGAAAATTTGTTTCAAAACAAATTGAAATCGATAGTGGTTTGAAAACGCATTAAATGGCAAGGGAAATGTCATTTGTTGGATTTTTATAAGAGTTACCAATTTATATAAAATTTATCTGTCGCATGGAATTCCATTGAATCTCATTAGGTACAGTTATGCCGTTTATCGATATATCTAATACAACTCTGTTATCAAAAACTTGACATTTGGTGTAAGAAGGCTATGAGAAATCACTTTGGGGATTTTCTTTTCAGATTGAACACTTTATACAGACAATTTACCTTTGTGTTTTCCAATAGAAAAAAGTGAGAAATTCAATTCATACCAGAAAGTCAGGAAAGATAAATTAGACAGTCTTGCTATTAAAAGTAAAGCGTAAGTAAATTTTAAAAGAAAGCTAAATTTGTATTTGAAACTTAATGCGGTTCAGAAAGACCTTTTCACCCACATTAGATACAATGGCCAGCTGCGAGTTGCAAGCGACCCAATCCCAGGAGGGTATTGTAAATGATGAACCATCTAAAAATCTTAAGGATACCGAAATTGAAGAAATAACGGGAAGCAGTAGCAGTGTCACAAAAATTCCAGGGCCAGTTATGTTGGATGCCAGTGGCAGCTTCATTTCACTGAGTAACCGTCAATATACCAGCGTCTTGGAGCTAGCTAAGCGTCAAAGTGAATTGAGGAACAGTCTTCAGGAAAGGAACACAAGTTTGGTCGAGAAGCAAAGCAGCGACAAGGAGAACGAAACGGAGATCGAGGACGAGAATATGGAAAACAATCTTAATGTTCTGAATCAAACTGATGATTCTGGTGTCGTGACAGATTCCTCGGCCACAGATATTACACTTGTCGAATCGGAATCTGAAGAGATGATACGCACGTCTAGCCCCGAGCCTGTGTTGGAACAGATTTTGGATGAGCTGCCAGGCTCATCCACTTCTCAGATAGATTTGCAAAGGGCCGAGCAGCAATCGCTCCGAGAACTGCAACGGGCAGTGGCCGAAATGGAGGCAGATGTGGCCGCACATTCTGAAGCCCTGGAGCTGGAAATAAACAAAGAATGTGAGCAAGAAGAATATCAAATGGAAATGGAAACCAGATTCAACCACATTGCCAGATAATCAATTGGCATCCCAAGATTTGGATGCCGAAGAGTTGCTTGCCAAAAATTCGGTTGCCATGGATGTGGTGGCCAATGATTCGGGGGTCCAAGATTTGGAGGCTCACGATTCGGAGACCTGCGATTCGGAGGCTTGTGATTCGATGGCTCATGATTCCGAGATGGAGGATCTAGTGGCCGATGATTTGGTTAAGGAAGAAACGATTGATAATGATATCGTTGAGCATGCTTTAGTTATAACTCCATTGGTGGTGGAGCAGGAAGTTCAAGAGAAGCCTATTGGGGAGAAAATGGTGCAAGTCAGAATCCGGGCACGACTAACTCCAGCTAGCTCCACAACTGGCTCAACCAATGATCGTAAAATGGTCCGACTGGAGCAGCTCCTCGATGCCGAAAACAATATTGATCTTCTGCGTCAACTTCTCGATAGCGATACGTTCAATGATGTGGTGGATACCAGTGCGATGGATACTGCCGACACAGGACTGGATAAGACCAAAGTCAAGGTTGACGAAAAACAATCTGGTTTCTTGCAAGCGCTTCAGCGCGTTTTCTCTTGTCGCAAAATAGTGCAGCCCTTGCTGCTTTGTGGCATAGCCGTCGGCTTGATTTTTTTCCTGCGTAAGCTTTAAGTTCCTCATAACAAATTCGAAAGAGGTCGCTAACGCTAAGCATATGATGACACACTGACTGCCTCCCGGGCATATGCGTTTATTGCATAATCACTAGAAAACAAATTCATTTCGAAACCAAATTGATTCTATGCGTTTGTCAATAAACTGCTCCAAATTGCTGTAAATGCGTAAATAAAACGGTCTCAACAAAAACTATTAAAGTCTATTGAATGTTTTAAAAAAAAGGCATTTGAAGTTCCCGCCAAGTTTTGGCGACAGGGCTGCATACTTATTGACGTAACCAATCGTAACGGCGAGTAATATTACGTGACGTAGAAAAACTTTAAATTTTAAAATATGGAAAACTCATTTCATAACGTGAAAATTACAGAGTTTTTCCTACATTTTCTAGCATTGTTATTTTATTATACTATATTGAGTTTTTTGATGGTCACTCCAAATACTTGTGGTAGTAAAGACGAGGTCCTTGTTGCGACCATATTATTGCAATTTTATCTTTAATCAAAAATAAAACATTTAAACAAAATAAAACTAATATTATTTTGGAAAAACCTGGGTAACTAAACACAATAATTTGGATTTGTGATCAACTGTGCATTTCTGTAAATTTCACTTTAAAAATTTGTAAAAATTGTTTTTCAAAAATTAGCAAAGTTCTTTATAAATTTAACCATCTAATGATTTACTACCACTGCAGTTTGACAAACCAAAATAAAAATTTGAATAGTTATTTTTATACCACATTGCAAGTATTTATGCAGCTCTTCTGTAAATTATCTTTGAATACTTCACCCACAGCCATGGACGTGATTACTGCTGTAGGCCTAGCCGGGCTATTCAGTCTCTTTCATCCAATATTGGTAACTCTAAATTTAAGTCCACCTACGGCAATTTCGTCATTGTGTTTCACGTTGAAGGGAATTATTGTTTCCCTGGCCATCTTGGATCTGATCTTTGACAGTTGTGAAGACTCTGTGACTGAAGTTTATACCATGAGTGGCTAAAAAAGTAACTGGAAGTGCTATGAGTTTATCTAAATGAGATTAAAGTGCAATTGCTAGGGAGGACAATTACAAAATATTTCTGTAATTTGGTCAAATTATGAATAATGGTTATGTAAATACAAGCTAAACACATGATCTTGAAGATCTTTTTTATAGAGATACTTAAATTCGTCGTTCCCCTTTTCAGCTACAGGATATTAATAAAGAAAATGTCGAGAGAAATGACTATTAAATATAAACAAAGGCTTTGTCTTTAATTAGTTTCAGTTTTCCTTTTTTTTGTTTTTACAGTTACACGAAAATTATAAAATTAATTTAAAATAACGACTATATTTGATTTCTGCTTTTTACAGCACTCTCAGCGAATGTATTGCAAATTTTTTAACGCTTTTCTCTCTATTTTAGTACCTTCTTAAGCAAGGTAATTTAAAGTGTACATTTTTTGTTTTTTGTTTTTGTATAGGTAAATAATACTTAAAATTAAAACAATTTAAAGTTCGACTTAATTTCATTTAGTGTGATTTTTTTTCTTCTTGCATATCTAAAGAGCACATATGGAAGTTACTAATTTTAAGAATCGGGTTTTTGTTTTCTATTTTCATTTTCTGTTACAAAGCTTTGCATTAAGTCACGTAATTGCCAAAATTTAAGAACAAAGTGTTGGAACTCTGGCTATTACGTCGATTCAATGCAAGGCTTTTCTGTGTTCGCTTCTTTGAATGAGTATTTGAGGGTCATCAATATAAGAACTTTGCCTCTGCATTCCATTTATGACCACAAAATTGTATGATAAAGCAGCTTTTAGATTTATATATTCTTGTTCTAAAATTGGTTTTCGTTGATTTTTGTTTTTTTCTTTACTGCACTTCGCTATCACTGTCACTCTTTTCTGGAAATAAAATTTTATGAAATTAATATGAAAGAACGTAAAAGTTTGAGAGTTTAATAATACAAACCTTTCTTGCCCGTGTAGGCGTGACGTTTCAGTCGATCGTATAAGTCTTCTTTAGTTCCGTAGAGCGAGGCATTGGATCTAGCCAATGTGCTCATTTTTCCGCCATGTAGACCTGAAAATGATGTAAAAGAAAGTTAGATCCATAAATTTAAATTCTTTTTTTTTCCGTCTCTTACCATCTTTCATATATGTTTCATTGTAGAAATTTGGCATCTCCCAGCCATCTTCTTCGTCGTCATAGTAATGGGCATAGGTGCTATGATGGGATGGGGCTATGGACTCTGCGTATGGTGTATGTGCACCGTAGTAGAAGTTAACTTGCGATCCCGTTTGATCAATGGCTGGCGTGAGCATCTTCTTGGGATCCCGCCTCTTGGTGGATCGCACGCAAATCATCCAGATGAGCAGCACTATGATTATGATGAAGATCACTGCTCCGGCTATTCCACCAGCAATGTAGGCAAACTCTGAGCGCTCAGCGCAATGAGGACCAGTGAATGAGCCCACGCAACGGCAGGATGGTGTACCCTTAAGGTCCTTGACACAAGTGCCCGAGTTCTCACAGTGGCCATCGCAGACATCCGTACAGGCCATGCCAGTGCCATTGAATCCTGGCTTGCATTCGCACTTAAAGTCCGAAGTCTCCGGCACCATAATACAATAGGCATTGACATCACAATGCGGTTTGCCCTCGGCAATATGCTCACAAGGATTCGTACACTCGCTCTTCGAGGTGGCTCCGGTAATTTTGGTGCTATGATTCGGTGGGCACTGGATGCAGGTGGTTTGCTGTGACTCCGATTGATAGAAGCCCTTGCGGCACTCAATGCACATGTTGAGCGTACCATTGAGATAGGTGCCAGGTGAGCAGACAGGCAGAGTGCATTCCTCCACAGAGCTGGCTCCCACCTTGGGCGTAGTGCGACCCAGAGGACAACCAGCGCAAGAGGGTTGCACACCCTGCAAGCGATAGGTGCCTCTTGGGCAGGGTTCGCAACGTCCGTCGGCACCCAATTGTTGTCCGGAACTGCACTCATCGCGGCATTCCTTGCGGGAGGTGGCCTCTGTTGAGCGTGTGGTCTGACCCAAGCCGCAGAGTTCGCAACTGAAGGCTCCTTCGTTCGACTGATAGAACCCGTGACCGCATGAGCGACAAAGACCGGTGTCGGCATCGAAGTACTTGCCAGCCGGGCAGCGCTCCTTGCAATCGGCTGCCGAGCGAGCACCAGGACCGGCTGTAACGCCGGGACGTCCTGCAATCACTGGACACTTGCTGCACTGTTGCTGGCCAGCCTCGGATTGGTAAGTGCCACGGGCACAGGGGATACAAGTCTTGTTGGCAGTGTCGTATAAGGTACCTATGGCACATGGAACACAGTCGGGTATCATCACCACCTGACCCACAGGACAGGCATATTCCGAGCCCAATTCCAACGATGCTGGATCCGGCACCGTATTTGGCAAAATATCCTGTACGGCGAATTGATCATCTTCCAGAATGAGTTTCTCCAACAATTGCTTGACATTTGAGCGTTCGCCAGTTGAGGTATGAATCACAGGATCACTAAGTGGTTAGAGGTAAACAAAATTGGATTAGATCGTGTCATGGTGATTCTCAAAGGATTATTATCATTATGTGGGGTTAGCACGCTTAAGAATGTAGTATGGTGTTAGATAAAGCATTAGTTTTGTATCTATTTTTTTTTTTTTGCTTGGATTAGGCTGGGGTGCTGTGGAGATGTGTCGAGATCGGGTGCAAAAAATTGATCGTTAGATTGAACGAATTGTAGGAAGTGCTGGTTTTTGTTTTGACATACTTAACAGCCGGGAAGGCTATTTCCAGTGTGTATGTATCACCGCCAGTTTGTTGTTGCCGCCCCTGACGACCCCCTGTCAGTGTGAGATCATCATCCTCGCTAGAATTTTTGTTGGGGGTTAAGGAACATACATGTTTACATATACAGAAAAAACATATAACACTCATGTGTAAAAAGAACATGCTAGGACCCACGTGCTGGGTTATACAAAAACTACATGCATCACTATATTCATTTCACTTACTTGACCACCGGCAATTCAGCTTCCATCACATAGACTCCACCGTCCTTGACCTGGCGACGTACGCGATTGTTCTGGGCAGCGCGATAGTGATCACACTTCACATCGATCTGAATGTCCTTGCATTCCCTGTTTAGCATTTAAAAACTATTTAGTAAGCAAAAGTTTATTTGCTTTTGAAATATGTATTTACCTAGTTCCCTCGATGGCATATGAGCAGAAGTTCCAATCGCGATTCAGAGCATTCACCGAGTTGGTAACCTTCTGTCGTAGCACTGCCTGTCCGGCCTTATTGCAGAGGACATCCGATGGGAACAACATCTTGATGCGGAAGACACGTTGCGCTGGCTTAGCCGGTGAACAGGATGGATAAATCAATGGCATGGATGGTTCGCGTGCGGGACGCCAGAAACCTTCGGCACCGCAAGTGTAGAACTCAGGCACTGGCTCCGAGAAGCGTAGTCCGGTATTACAGGCAATTTCGCACACCTTGAATTGACCACCAGCACCCCAATCTTTGCAGACTTGAGAGCCGCCCACAGGATCGGCCAGAGGAGGACAGAAGTCGGCTAAAAAAAAAAAAGGTACGTCGTTAGTTTTGATATAAACCACTGGGAAAAGTTTACGACTTACTCAAAAGAGACACCTTGAAACTACAGGAAGCCGTATTGCCAGCTGCATCGGCTGCTATGTAGGTTATATCGTAGGTTCCCCAAAGAAGTGTTGTGCCCGAACGATGTCCATTACGCTCATAGATCTTGGTGACACCAATATTATCACTGAAATGGGGTTCATCCCAGGTAACTACAGCCGAACCATTCTTCGCGATGACCCACAAATCTCCGGGACAATGCTCAACCACTGGTGGCTCCTTGTCCACCACCAATTGCTGGCAATTGGCTCCGGTATAACCCACTTGGCACTTGCGCTGTCCGCACATTGATGGGACATTACGTTCCACGCCTCCTGAGGTAATTTCGTAGCCACCCCAGTTTAGGATGAGACCGGAATAAAGGACAGGCTCTGATCGGCAATCGCGCACTTGCTTCTGGATCTCTGAGGTGATGTCCAAAGCACGGGCCCACACCTGAGCCTTGGTAACTGTGCCCTGGAAGCCCGAGTCGGAGTAGGCCAGGTCGTGTTTCACTGTATCCGGTTGAGGACGTCCCAAGACAGACCAAAGATATGCGGGCAAAGAACCACCAGCTCCATATTCCAGCTTGCTGGCTATCAATCCTTCAGTGATCAACTGCAACTGTCCACTGATACCGTCCCAAACGACAGCCACATGGTGCCACTGTCCATCATTGACGGAGGTGTACTCGCCGAAGCTTAGGAAAACATCGGGCAAGTCCTCAAAGAGCGACACTTGAACTCCGCTTGAGTGGGCTTGCAGCAACAGGCGACGACGTTGGGTCATGCGAGCCGATTCCACTCCATACAGGGTGAAGAAGATTCCAGTGTCATCCTTTTGGGCAAACTGCACCCACATAGCCAGCGTCAAACTATTTGCTTCATTGGTGGCAAAAGGCACCACCTGAGCAGCTGTCGATCGTGAGGGATCACTGAAGTACAGGTCGTAGTCCACTTGGATAGCCTTGCGGCAGTCATCGCCGGTCATATTGAAGGGGCACTGGCAGTAGAAGCCGTTGGTTAGGTCTACACAACTTGCTCCAGGTGGGCAAGAGTTGTCCTTACAGTCCACAATATCCTGTTCGCAGTTTTTGCCCGTGAAACCGGCCGGACACTGGCAACTGTAGCCGGCACCATTATCCAAGCAGATGGCTCCATTCTGGCAGACATGCTCCTCGCAAGCATCATACTCATACTGACAACCGATGCCCGAGTAATCTGCAGGGCAACTGCAATTCAATCCCGAACCGAAGTCCTGGCACTTTCCACCATGCATGCATGGATCTCCAATGCAACGCTCTGGAGCAGTCTCACAATTCTTGCCATCTGTGCCACTGGGACACACACAGAAGTAGTCCTGGAAGAGATCAATGCAGCTGGCATCGTTTTGGCACGGCGCCTGGACATTGCAGGTGGTCACCTGCTGCTCACAGCGCATGCCACTCCAGCCGGGCTCACATCCGCACTCGAATCCGCCAACGCGATCGCGGCAAATGCCACTGTTCAGGCAGGGTTGAGCCTCGCAGTCATCGATATCGGTTTCGCAGAGGGCGCCCTTGAAGCCATCGCGGCAGACGCACTCGAATTTGTTGTCCAAGTCCAGGCAACGTTCGGTGCCCACGGGATTGCAAGGATCGCTCAAGCACTCATCGATCTCCGCCTCACAGCTGAGACCAACGAAACCAGGACGGCACTTGCAGCTGAAGCCATCCAACTGATCCACGCAAGTGGCCCCATGCTGGCAGGGATTCGAGGCGCAATCATCTATGGTATGCTGACAGTTCTTGCCCGTGTAACCCGGCTCACAGTTGCAACTGTAGCCATCCACCAAATCCACGCAGACGCCATCATTGGCACATGGTCTGTGCTGACAGTCATCGATGTTGACATCGCATGCCGGTCCCGTCCATCCTGGATGGCAGACGCACTCGTGATCGAACAAACGATCCACGCAGGTGCCGTGTTTGCAGGGCTCCGAGAGACACAGGTCGATTTTCTGTTCGCAACGTTTGCCCGTAAATCCGGGAGGACACGAGCACTGGAAGTCATTAACCAGATCCGTGCAGTTAGCTCCCAAAAGGCAAGGATTCTCCGAGCAATCGTTGATGTTCTGTTCGCAGTGAAGACCCTCCCAGCCAGGCAAACATTCGCACTTGTAACGTCCTTGTTGCAGGGCCAAGCAGCTGGCTCCATTTCCGCAAGGATTGCCATTGGCAGTGCAAGGATCAATGGTCACATCGCACTGATCACCTGTGTAGCCACTGCGGCACAGGCAGGTGACGTTCTTGAAACCCGGTTCATTCTTGCACATGGCGCGAGCTGGGCAGGTATCAGCGCCACAATCGCTAGCCTCCTCCTGGCAATTGATGCCTGAGTATCCGGCAGGACACTCGCAGCGATAGCCCTGAGGTAAATCCTTACACTGGCCCCCGTTGAAGCAGGGTTGCGAGGCGCACTCATCTATGTCCTGCTCACAACGACGTCCGGAGAATCCAGCCGGGCAGAAGCATTGGATATCGTGACCCATGGGAACACATAAGCCACCATGCTGACAGGCACCCTCACCGCACACGACAGGTTTGCATTGGTCGCGACCCTTTGAGCTTGCCGCATCGGTTCTCATGTTGCTGGGGCATTCATTACAGCTCTGCGATCCTGCGGCACTCTGGTAATGATGCAATGGGCAAGGCGAACAAGGGGCTAATCCAGTGGCTGAATAAGTGCCAGGGGCACACTTCGCGCGACACAAAGCTCTATTCGAAGCAGATGGCTGATAGGTGAATGTCTGAGCGGGACAGGCCTGGCAATCCTTGAAGCCACCAGTTGGCGGCTCATTTGTGAACGAGTTGCGTGGACATTCCAGACAAGGCACCAGTCCAGTGGGTGAGTAAGTGCCATAACCGCACACGGGTATACAGTCGTTGAGGGACTTGGATCCCTCCTCCTTGGTGTACGTACCAGCAGGGCAGCGCAAGCAAGTGCCCTGACGATCGCGGTTCTGATAGTAGCCGCGTGGGCAATAAGTACAACTATTCTGACCCTCGGACACATATGTTCCAGCCGGACAGTGCAGACAACGCGGCACATCGCTGGTGTCCATGTTCAGGACTTCGCCAACATTGCAGTTGAATCCACGCGATATTTGCGACTTCAGTGCCCTCAATGGTGGACACTGATTGCCAATGTTGGAGATGTTAAGTAGGTCATCAATCACGGCACTGGCATAGGGCACGCTCAGATCGAAGATCAGATTCAATGTGGATCCACAAAGATCATAGAGCTGAGGTTGACGAACCGCCGGCAGAATGGACAGGATGAAGTCCATCTTAACCACATTCTCTTCCAGCAGCATGGGCACTGACTTCACAAAGGTCACATTCATGTTGACATTGACAGCCGAACAACGTTGGGAGAGCAGCTGATTCAATCCCGTATAATGCTTGGCCAACACATCCTGATACTGGCCAAGACATCACTGAGCCACAGCTCCGTTGGCGCGATAAGTGATCGTGGCGGTGACATGATAGGCAGCCTGTTCGGTATTCTCTGAAACACAATCGGGAACCACTGACGTAGGTCGCCACAATCGCGAAGTCTCGCACGAGAAAGTCTTCAGAGGTTCACCATCGGTGAAGCGGAATCCTGACTTGCATGTGGCTATGCACTCGATTCCTCTGTCGCCAGGCAGACAATTGATGGCTCCATTCGCTGGTGGCTGGAGCTCCCAATCCACACAGGGTGAGGCTTGCACCGACACTTGGAAGTGACAGCTAGCACGATTATTGTACTTATCCGTGGCCGTCACCGTCACATTCTCAAAGTTACCAATCTTGATTGTGGCCCTCTCGGGCGTGAATTGCAGACGCACTTCGCCAGTCTCGTCGGAGGTCTTAATGCGTTTGCGGGTATCGTTGAAATTGACATTGTAACTATCCTGACGATCCACCAGTTCGATGACATAGCTCTGGGGACACTGCAGTAGCGGAGGAGTGACATCCGGCACGGTGATATTAATCTCACAGATCGCCACATTTCCATCATAATCGAAGGCAACATATTTCACAACCGTGTCCTTGAAGATGTGACTAGGTGTACGGAAGTTCTGTGGTTTAATCTCCAGCCGAGCAATCGATCCTGAATTATCCACAGCCGTGGGTTCCGTGAAGTTGACAGGCAAAACGCCGCCGTTTTCATCGCGACGCACTATAATCGGTTGTTGTGGGCAATTCTGGAAGATCGGTGGTTCGTTGTCCACGCAGGGCGAGTAACCATAATCGTAGCCCAACAGCGGTTCTTGTTTCGGTTCTTCGCAGCCCATCAGCTCAAACTTCAGACAGGCATTATCCATGTAGCTGACAATGCCAAGGATGACGAATCGTGCCTGGACATATTTGGGTAGTGTAATCATGGCCAGTTCACCGTAATTGCCAGGATCCCGCATGGTTAAATTGAAATTGGGGAAATAAACGACGTAGTTCTCGTTCTCCGCCTGCTTGTAGAAGAAGCGAATCTCTGTGGGTCGTCCCACTATGTCATTGGTAACCACACCCTTGACTAGAATGGCCTTGACACGATAGATTTGTCCCAAATCCACGCTCACATAGGTGAAGGCTTCTTGTTTGCCACACCAACCAGTGGCCGAGTTCAATCGGATATTCTTCGCCTCATAGTTGGGACGCTCGGAAGTGGCATTAATAGCGGAGTCGGGAATTCTTCCAGAGCTCAAGCCCAGTGGCTTGATAACCTTGCACTCTGGCTCGCGGATGCAGGTAATGGGACGTGGATTAATCAATATGTAGCCAGGACGATTGCAGCCAAAGTAAACCTCTGAGCTTTGTTCATAGCTACGCGCCAATTGACGCCCATCAGCTGGTCTACCCGGATCCTCGCACACGGGTCCTTCGCAACGCAAATCGCCAAAGTCCCAAATTCCATCGCCACCACAACGAACCACATTATCGTGACGTCCGGTTTGTCCAGCCAACTTGAAGGTATTCTGGCAGCCAAAGAAGAAGCTACTCTGATAGCGTGTGTCCACAAACTGTCCGTACTCCGCTCCTGGTGTGGGCATGGGAGCATAACAATCGACACGTGGGCAAGAGGGTTGCATGCCCGAGAGCCAGTAGTCGGGAAGACCAGGCTTAGGATCATAGACACACTGTCTAAATCCAGCCGAGGCAGTGGCACGCAACTGACGTCCAGCCGAGCCACAAGTAATGGTCACATTATCACGGAAGGGCACCAAAACAGATTCGGGATCAGGACGAGCCACAGTCAGACCTTCCAATTTATCATCCGGCAGAGAAACACATTTGGCATCTGAAAAGGAAAAGGAAGATTAGTTGAGTAACTGAAATCCATAACGAATGTGTAACTCCAACTTACAATTGCACTCTGGGACACTGGCATTCCATTGACCACTGGACAGACAGAGAGCCGCCGAACTGCCACTCATGATGTAACCGAAATTACACTGGAATCGCACCACATCACCGAAATGATAGTCATTGCGATCACTCAACAGCTGACCATTCTCTGGAGACTCCAATTCGGGGCACATCAGGGGCACGCAGGTCTTGTTACGCTGATAGGTATCTCCGTCACGTTCGCCCGACTCGGAGCGCACAACGTGGTAGCCGGCAGTGCCATTCGACGTATACAACTGATAGCCAGTGTTGCAGGCACACGAATATCCTCCGGGGGAATTAATACACTTCTGATCGCAGCCTCCATTATTCTTGCTGCACTCATTGATGTCGACGCAGTCCAAACGAGTGCATCCCATGAGCTCCATGCGAAGACAAGGTGCACCCACATAATCCTGAATGCGGAAGCGAATAAAGCGAGCTTCAATCGGTAGTGGAAGATTGAGAATGGACAAAGTGGGCTCCAGTATTCTGAATTCCACTGCAGTGCCATCCGGATTGGCATAGTCCTTGAAAACGTCGGTCAACTCATTAGTATATTGTAGGCGGACAGCTGAACTGAAAGCCACATTGCCATCGGGGCGTTGCACGGACATGGTGCGGAAGCCACGCAGAATGGTGGGAGCCTTCAAGTCGATCAGTATCCAATTTGCTCCAGGATCGACGGCGGCACCGCACCAACCGTTGGTATTTAAGCGCAACGAGCTCTTGCTGTAACCTGGTTCGCTGGCGGAGGTGCTGATACTATCATCGGGAATTCCACCATTGCCCAAGCCCAAATCTGCAACTGGTCTGCACTCTGTAGTCGCTGTGAATCCGGAACGACACTGGCAATGGAAAGAGCCATTCGTGTTGATGCACTCCGTGGTGGTCAAATCACACTGCGAAGAGCTGCACTCATTGATGTCCTCGCATGTTGGTGGCTGCTCGAATCTCTGAGCTTCGCTGCAACGCATGATATTGCTCCCGATGAGCTTGTAGCCCTTGTAACACTGAACTCGGGCCTCGTCACCAAAGAGATAGGGACGTGCTGCGTCCACAACAAAGCCATTCTCAATCTCTGGGAATTCAAAGCAACGTTTTCGCGTACATTTTGGAACATCACCGCTCCAAGTTCCATTCGACATGCAAGTCAGCACCGGGTGTCCGTTCCTCTCATAGCCAGGTTCACACTCGTACTTCACAATGGTGCCATAGCTGCGACCTCCGCCATTGAGTAAAGTGACATTGGCATGGGATACCTCAGGCAAGACAGCACACTGCGAGGCCATACAATGCGGTTGACGCTCCCAGCGGCCATCCGGCAAGCAAGAGATCTTCTCAATAGGGGCACTCGAGGCGAAGGCAAAGCCAGCATAACACTGATACATGGCAATGCCGCGATAGGTCACATTAGATGAGCCAATGGAGAAGCCGTTGTCAATTTGTGGCACAGGACCGCAGTAGACCTCTATGGGAAAGGAGAGAAAAAACAATTTAAGAACACTCCAAAGATTCTATAGGTTATTTTGACGACGTACCCTGACACTTTGGTATGTAGGAGACACTCCAGTTGCCACCACGCAAACATTCCGTTACCAGACGCGTCTTGCCGGTGGCAAACTCCTGTCCAATGGGACATGTAAAGCTGACCAGCGTACCGAAGGCGGTATCGCGACTGGAGGCCAAGGCACCAATGCCGGGCTGTAACTCTGGGCAATCCGCAGAGAAGGTGGCCGACCAACTGAAAAACAAAGTTATAGTGGGAATCGCACAAAATCGTATGTAGGTCTCTTACCCCGCAGCATTGTGCAAAGCATCCGAAGTGAACTTAATCAGCATCTCTCCCGATGAAGCCGTCAATGTCAATTTGGGAGCTGCTGTTCCTGTAAAACCATTGCCCGAATGCAAACGCAGACCCGATGTAGAGGAACCATCAAAGACCTGAACATTGTCGCTTCTGTGTACAGTGAACTTGTCGAATTTCAATGAGAGCGGCGCCCGAGCATTGTTCCTTATGGTGAAGTAGCACTCCTGATTCTTGGGATAATCGGCCAGGCCGAAGGCTGGTGAGGTCACTGTGCCATTTCTAGCCGTGATGGTAGCCTTGCAACCCTGGATATAACGTAAGCTGAATCCCTTGCCAGCCTCTCCCAAACTCGATTTGAAGTACAAATAGAGAGCATTTCCCGTGGAGATGATAACACGTTCATTCTGCAATGTCTTGCCCGTGAGCTTGGCTATGGTGCGACTCATGGGTGATTCGCCATCACGAATAAGTAGGTAATCACGTCCCTCAGCCACATCCAGATCATCTACCTCAATGGAGATAATGCGACCGGGTTGAGCTTTGATGACATACAAGCACTCCAAGCCGCCAGGATATTGCTTGGGGTAGTTGGGACTGGTTAAAATTTGACGTTGCAGTGTAGCCTTCAGAGTGCCGCCACAGTTCTTAGCCTCGGTTTTCCACGTAGCACGGAATCCCTTGCGCTCCACACTGCCATCGGTGGTGAATTTGACAATCATAAAGTTCGAGGCAGAGACCAAAGGTTGCGTCGTCAAATCCTGCTTGCCACTGAGAGTGGCCAACGACACAGACTTATCCTCGGTGCGGCCGCCAACCAGAATCTGCACTGTATCGAAAGTCTTTTCCGTCTCAAAGTCCTGGAACTGCAATATGATGTTGCTACCCAATGGACCCTCCAGTGTCCATTTGCATTTGCTCAGTGCTCCGTATTTATGTGGATAGTTGGGCGTTTCGATGACATCGCCACCTGATTGCATATGATAATGACATTGAGCTGGGCAATCCAATTCATCAGTACCATCGCCGCAGTCATCGCTGCCATCGCATTTAAATGCCTGATTGATGCACAACCCATTGGCGCAGTGCAGAGCTCCCTGAGGACAGGCGGGCGCCCGACACATGAAGGGCAACAGCGATTCACAAGTGCCTAGATCCCAGCTCTGAGATTTGCTGGCAAAACTGGCAGCCACACACTCACCAGACTCGGCATTGGGCTGATTCAGTGACCAAAAACCAGAGTACTGTGAGATCAAAGCACCTGAAGCCGACTCCAAAGTATTTGTTCGCAAATCATCTAGCGAGGCCAGACCTAACCAGTATTTATCCGAACCACGTTGGTTGGGATCACTTGCTCGGGCTATGGCCAAAGTTTCATTGTTCTCTGCATATGTATCAATGGCCACCAGTTCAGCACCGTATCTATAAGATAGAGAGAGAGAGAGAGAGAGAGGTAGTGTGTGCGATTAATCATCTAAATAATCTTTCGTTGCACTTCAATTAAGCAGCTGCATTTTTCTTACTTTCTATTTTCTAGCACTCATAATTCCCATTATGTTTCGCTCTCAAAAACTTTCATTTCCAATTACAAAACTCTTCATTATTTCTTTCTGAATTTTCTCAAATTTTTGGGTTCTGCCAACTCGACAAACAAGTTTTTCCCTTTTTTTTGCTCAACGATATTACGCATACGCCGTGTGGGCTGCTTTTATTTTGGCTCTTGTTGCAGCTGCTTGTTGCATGCCAATAAAATTATGTATGTAAGGCACTCCCTAGCCTCCTCCCACCTCGCTGCACTTAATATGTGCATACATGAATGAAGCATATCTCCATGTATATCTGCACCTCACAAGAGTGAAAATCGAGTTATGGCCAGGGCGTGTTTACATTTAGCGAAAAGAAATAAATAACAAAATATATATATAAAAAATGTTCGATATGTTTGGTTTTCCATTTAACGCTTTTTCATACATTTTCACCCTAGCAATTTGTGAGACAGCGAAATTGCAATGTTTATTTTATAAATTCCACGCCTCTTTCTTTGCGTTTCTTTATAATAACTTAATAAACGAGAAGTGAAACTATTTCAAATATGATTCTAATAAGTTGCAATAATTTGTTATAAATTGTAGTTTAATTTAAAACGAAATGGCTTCAACTGATTTTCTATTCTACTCACAATTCGATTTTAAAGAAAAAATCGATTGTTGGAAAATTCAATGAATAATAAATTGATATTCCACTTAAATTCTACTCAGGGCAACTCTCAATGACAAATAAATGTCACTTTAAATATTTGTTAAATTAAATAATGCATTGATTGTTGGAAAATTCAATGAATAATAAATTGAAATTTCACTTAAATTGTCTTAGGGTAAACTCTCAAATTGTTTAATTCAAATAAAGTCACTTAGTCACTATAATTTTTAGTTTCAATGTAAACGAAATTGGATCCAACAGATTTTCTATTTTACTCACAATTTGATTTTAAAGATTTCTTAAATTAAATAATGCATTGATTGTTGGAAAATTCAATGAATAATAAATTGAAATTTCATTTAAATTGTCTCTCAAATTGTTTAATTCAAATAAAGTCACTCAAAGCTCAAATTTGTTTTCTTTTTTGGTCACAGCTCCGTTAACTTTTTGTGTTACCTTCATTCTACCAAATTTCGCATGCTGCACACGCAAAAAACTATGTAGGAGAGAAATTTCACCAAAAACGAAACATTTATTGGTAGTTGGAGCCCAAAAAACATTTCACAGTTGAGTGTTGAGTTCACCAACAACAAAAACAACAACGACACCTGTCAACGCAATGGTTTATTTTATTTTCTTTTTTTTTTGTTTTTGGCAAATCTTTAGTTAACAAATTTGTTGTTGGTCTCGGGCTTCTGAGTTGTCGTTCGTTTGTTGAACTCTCAACACGGCGACGTCAGTAGCATTTTAATTACCATTTGGACTGGGGCGAGGTCTATGGCATGTAAATTACATTAGGAGCCAAAGGAGGAGAGAAAAAAAAAACTAGTGAACCATGTGCCAGGCATATGTAATTTGCCATTTAACACTGAATTGCGAAGAGAAATTGCGTAGGGCATTGACATGTATGCTCGATGAGTTTATTAAACACAAAATCTTTTCAAGTTTATGCTTTAAAATGTGTGTTTTTTTTTCAACTTTCACCCCCCCCGTCAAATCGTGATTCTCACGCTCATTAAAAACTGGAGAAGAGGAAAATAAATGATATCCAAAGAAGAAAAAAACACTCTCAATTTTAAATCAATGCATATTGGAATTCAATGAAGCAGGTTCACAAATATTTAGGTCAACACCATGCTGGTTAACACCCAAAAAAAACGCAAACACAACACGAACCGAATCAGGAACGCCGGAAGCTTTTTTTCCAACTTTCTTTTCGCTCGAATGGCGGTTCAAGTAAAGTTGAAAGAAGAAGTCGAAGAAGTTATGACTCATGCAGTTCGATCGATTTGGCTTATTGATAGTCCGCGCCCAGTCAGGCTTGACAGACAATTTCCAAGTTGGTCAGCAACGTCTCAGTTGCAGTCGCAGTCTCTGTCGGTGCCGACGACCACGACCACATCCATCAACGTCTCTTGGTCTCTCGGTTTTGGCATTGACAGTTAACTGTCAGCAAACGGAAATGCAATGCGGTGTTGTAACGGCAATTTGCTGGAACAAGTACATAAAGTACGTACATAGATAGCTACCTCTACCCATATACATATATCTAACCATTCAACCATCTATCAAGAACAAAACAGGTCTCTACCTGGCAGTGGCTCGAGTTGTTCAAGCGTTCAGCTGTAGATCCAATTTAGTGTTACCTTTTATGTAGTAGAGTCTACTACTAATTTCCTCTACTAACACCGAAATCCAACAAAAAAAATTATCACTGCAAAATTATCATATAGTTATGGATCTATGATTCCACTCACCTTCGACACAGTTCGGCGCTTTTCTCCCACGAATGTTTAATGTTAAAATATTTATAACAATTTAAGCCGCGCAGTTCCCAACCTGTAAGAAATCAGATGAAAATAATATATTAGACAAGGTCATATATAGATATTTGATTAATTGATAAATGTCTCTTCTCTTTCTCTCGCTTTTAATTGACTTTCTCAACATTAAAGTCTTGATTAGCAACTTTCCATGTGAAAAGAACTGGTTGCAGATGCCTTATGAAGATATTATGTTATGCTTCTTTACGATCACAACAAACCAATTTGGCATGAAATTACCCTCAAGATTATCATGGCCATAATGAAAGACGATTAAACTAACATTTTTGGCAGCTGTTTTCTAACAAAGATGTTCAAACAAGTAAAAAATTTGTATAGAATTCAATAGTTCAATCGATTGGAAATTCCCATTAGATGAGTTGATAATTATGTGTTTTTCTATATTTATTTACTAAGCTAATGAATACACAAATATCTATTGGCCGTAATCCTCTTTCTATCTAGTCAGCCTTAGTTAATTCTTTACAATTAATTTATCTGCATTTCGAATGAATATCTCCGATTCCCCCCATTGAGATCTTGTTTGGGATGAGATGACCCCAATAAAAAGCAACTTGTTTTGCATAATTTATATTCTTTGGCTTGGACTTTCTTTCTATGTCAGGTATGTGACACATGAGGCACAACTCAGGGGCGGACTTAGACTAAAAGGGGCCCTAAGCCGATAGACAAGAGTTAACACTTAAAACAAGAAGAAAAGAAGCCCAGGCCAAGGTATAAATTTAAAGCTTTTAAATATTGGAAAAGACTATTTCAATTAACAAATAAAAATCTACAAAAAGCATAATTCTAGAAATTTCTATTCAAATTTCTGAAAACAGAATTATCTTTGAACCTTTTCTCCTTGCTTAGACTTAAGAAAACTAAATTAGAATAAATATTTCTTTTTTGAACCTCCATTTCAGAGCCTACCAGTCCGCTCCTGCCCATATTTAAGAACAAGAATTTAATAAAGTTATTTGAACCAAGAGATTTCCGATATTTAAATCACAATTTTCTTGTTTTCCAGTTAGAGTGACGCTTTCATTTTCCTCTCAAACATTTAATGCTTCATATATGTGTTTTCCTGGTAAAATGGGAAAGTTTTGCCACTTGGACATGAAGAGCGACAAAAACCCGCCTTTTTGTCAGCCTGATTGACAGCTTTCATTTAAAATCAAATCGACTAAAATGTGTTGCACAGAGTTGAGTTTTTTTTGCTTTTGCAATGGAAATGGAGGGAAAACACTGAAACGAGCAAAGCTATTTAAACAATTTTCATGTGCAGAAGCACGCGCCAACTTTGAAAGAAGTGATGTCCATTTGGTGGCTATTATATTGGTCGGTCGGCAAGTTGTTACAGATTAGTTTTCGTTTTTTTCCCCACTCTAATGTTAAAGCTTAAACATGGACTTGGTTTCTGTGTGATAGTTTTAAAGGAGTGGTCGGAATAGTAAGTTGCTATTTGGCATGGACTTTCACGATTTCCGCGTGTGGTTGCATTTAATTCGGATTTCGTATCAAATTGGTGATCACAAACTGGTAATTAAAGATTTCTCAAACAATAAAACAAATTGATTGTTAGAAAAGTGGATGGATTTTGAAAGAATCTATATAAACAAAAAGTTTGTCGAGAGTTTTGTTAGTCTTTTGTTAGATTTACATTAGCAATGGGGGAAAATTCACTAATTAACTGATGTGCATAACCTCTTGGACTTGGCTGAAGGAAACTTACACTATTCAAGCCCCAAAAGTTCACAAATTAAGCTCTAACCTAGACTCATAAGGTCATTAAACAAATCGTATGTAAGACAAAATAAATTGTGTGTACTTGGGCCTGAAATTCAGACAAATTGATGATTACCTTTGATGAACTCTTGCCCAAAAAAGTTCATAGAGATAATGTAACAATGTTTCAGCAACCTTCAACTGCAACCGGACGGTATAAGATGATAACTATATCTACCTGTATTTTGTATGTCTCAATCAGAAAAAACCTGATTCAGTGATTTCATCTCATCTTCCAACCTCATGTTGACTATCCTCATTACCATTACCACCGACTTTTTCCCCATTGTTGGGTAAATGCGCCCAATTTGGGTCTGGCCAGTTATTTTGTGTATCTAACTGTATAACCGCTATTTGCCACAATTTCAATTTGATTTATTTGTTACCTATTTACCGCAACAATTTGTATTTAATTTTAGCTATGCCCCCGCCCCCCTCCCAAAACCAATAACCGTACAGTGTTCCACTTAGAAGATTGGATATCAACGTTTTCGGCTCCATTGCCGTACTTAAGTAGAAGTCGAATGTGGAAAGAATCTCATGTAATTGTTTTTAATGGGAATCACTGCCTCCTTGCTGCTTCGACTCCCACTCTTTGGCTGTTGTGTGTGTGTGTGTCACCATGACAGTAAAGAAGTCTTAACCAAGACTTTGGCTCGTCGATGTTTGAAGCAATTAAAGCCACGTAACTGCCAATGGCTTTGGAAATTCTTTTGGTTTTTGTCTCGCTTTGGGTGCAGCTAGCAAACTGGACAAGGTTAGCCGGTTTTCGACTTTACTTGACTCACTTTGTGTTCTTTCTTTGGCTTTGGTTTTGCATTAATTTGCATGTCTGTTGGCTGCTTTATTGAATTGTTCCACATATTTCACATTCTTGACCAGGAAGTATAACCATTTATTTCTCACTCTTTTTTCTGTAAGATATTATTTGCAGGTGCAACAACTTGTTAAGGTTCACTCTAATTTGTCTGCCTAGCTATGCTCAAGTTTGTTGTGTTGCAGCATACAAAATCTTGTGAATACAATACAAAATTAATAATGTGAGAATTTCTTACGTAAAATTATGCACTTTAAAAGTATATAAGACTGAGAAAATCTATGTATACGTAGCTATACCAGAAAAGTGGCTACAAAATGGCAAAGATTTTGCTGTGACTTGGCAATTTATCAAAGGTTTAATATGAGCAGTCAATTGGTTTAAGCACTTGAACTAGTTTTCCATGTGAGAAACTTTACCAAGTGCTTAAAAAAACGATGTGAACTAAGAGCAATTAATAGTCGCGTTTTTTTTTTTTGGGTATGATTTTGCAAGTGTAGAGCTTACCATGACCCATTTACCCCCAAAATCTCAATTCTAGAGTGTGATATACTGCTAACCCAAAAATCTATCTTACCCAGATGTTCATTTTGAAATCTACGTAAATTAAATTACCAGCATTATTTTCTTTTCTGGCATAAAGCAAAAGTGAAAACTACGTTTTTGCGCTTAGTTCTTTTTTTTTTGGGTTAGTTTCACAAATGCAATAAATCTTATTCTACCTGAGCTTAGCTCATTACGTTAACCTCATTCCACCCTGCATTTCCAGAATTTATATCTGCCATCAAAAATAAGAAAAGAAGAATAAGAAGAGATCTGACTAAGAAGAGATCTTCATTTCGCAAGTGCGTAGAAAGCTGAAAGACAACTTGGCTTAATGGTTATTAACTTGAGTTTTAAATCATTTTCATCAAGTTCACACCGCAGTCAGTCAAGTGGAAAAGCGTTGACTTCCCTTAAAGACAAAAAACCATAAGACACTCGACTAAATAACAAATTGTGCTTAATTTGCTTAAGCGCACGCTTATTTTTACGCTTTGTGATTTACAAAATGCCATCAGAAACATAAATAATACCGAATTCAACTTATCACAAAATTCTTCATACATATGTGTTATAAATGGCCCCCACACACATTTGCTCATAAATCTTTTGCATTATGTGTGCTGACCCAGAAAATGTAAAATGTTTCTCGCAGTGTATTGCGTAGAGAGTGGAATCGTAGAACTCTGAGAGTTGTTCATTTAATTAGCTGTAGCCTCTTGGCATTTACTCAAGCGTGTCCAAAAATGTGGCAGTAGTTGCCATCGTCTTCTGTCTAGGTAGATGCTGCTGCCGATGCCGCTGCCAATGCCGCTGCTGCTTTCAGCTGTTTACTTGTCAGTCAAGTTGGAGTTTATCAATTTGAGGTATTTACAGTTAGACGTGATTTTTTTTAACCGGTAGATACAACATTTAATTTTCTCCATTTTGGGAAATGAAGCAAGACGTGTAAGTTATTTCTTCTCAGAATTTCTTAGTTTGTGTTTCTATTTTTGTCTGTTTTCCTCATTATAACTTTCATTATCCAGTTCATTATGTTAATTTCATGCTGTATTTGCTGCTGCTGATGAATGACTTTGAGTTTTGTTTTTGTTCAAACATGATTCTGAACTTTGTAAGAAGTCAAAATCATTACCATTTCGAGAGCATCTAATATAAATGATCTTATCTAAACTGGAGTTCGATGGTCGGTCATTAAGCCGATTATATTCAATGGCCATTTCTGGCTTTATGCTTTTATCATAATCATATCGCACACTTTGGTCATAAAAATTCTTTTGGCAACCTGAAAAACAACTTTGGCGAAGAAAAGAACTGACGGAAGTAATGCTCCAAACCAATCGATCAATATACATAATGTTGAAAACATGTTGAAATCTGGGACCTGCCACCTACAACCGTCATAACGGTTATTACATATGCCAGAACAGGTTACCTATTCTTAAAAACCCCCACCCCCCGCCGATCACCCAAGGCAAAGAATTATTCCATACAAAAAAGCAGAGTTCCAACTCCACACATATGGCCATGGGGCGTCATTGGGTGAGAGAGAGAGAAAGAGAATGGGGGGGAAGGGGAGGGGTAGTTGCTGTAGAAAGAAAAACTTAAAGCTCTTTGAAACGAGATTTCTTAACGGTTGTTGTTGGTTAATGCCAAAGCAACCAGGTTTACCTGCCTGCCTACCTGACTGACTGACTGACTAACTCTGGGCTATTGCCGCCTCCTGTCTTACCTGTTGTGCCACTTGTTGGCATAGCTACCATCTTAACTAGCTGCAGTTTGCTGTGCTGATTAACACTCGCGCCACACAACACCAACACACATACTTACACAACACAGACACATACACACCCATTTACATTCATACCAAAACAAGTTCGTTGCCTAAGTCTTTTAATATTTTTTCATTACGTTGAACATTTTTTGTCGATTTTTGTTGCTGCTATTTTGTTTTCGTATGCAAGTCAGGTTGTGCAGGTGAGTGGCATGAGTAAAAATAGGCCAAACTGTTGGCAAGTTATTGCAGTTCTTGAGCTCACTTCTTATTGATGGGTGTTAATAATTCAAATTGACACCGATATGGGCTAAAATCGAGTTGTTTTTATTAGTGTCATGAATGTTATGCTAATGGTATTATAATGTCTAACATATCTCAGTCAACCAGAGATAAAACCCATTTAGTTTGTTGTCAGTTCGAATGATTGACATTTGCTGAAGGCTTTTTGCAACATGTGTTTAATATATTTTCCATTACAGAAGTATTTGTCTTAAGCCATTACTCTTTCAAATTATATATTTTAGCCAATCGATTATATCTTCATTCTTCCATTATTAACTAAAACTTTATACTTATATATATACATACCATTTCTATTTTTCCTATGCTTTGGTGACATAAAAAACTAATTACCAGAAATTCGATTAATTAAATTGACCAATGAAAAACTAGGCTCTACTCATAGTTATGAGAAGCTAAAATAATGTCATCACATTTCATAAAATCGAACAACATTTTTAGGCAGTCTATAAACCAAAAAGTACCCAAAAACAAAGTAATCTATAAATGTTGTTGTGATTATGTATATAAAATCTTTTGACAATCTAAGACATTATTAAGTTTTTCTCTATCATTTTAGAGCATGACGTGTTAGAAGAAAATTTTCTTAACAATTTCAATTAATTTTGTTTTTCCTTTTTGCAATGAGGGAACAATTTTGAACCGGAAATCTGTCCGCATACCATTTAGTTAAAGCCTTCAATTAAATGCACTATTAGAACCTCGAAGAACTGTTAAGTGTAAGATATTTTTAAGACATAATTGCAATGCATTTAAACGCACCTTAAGAGCCAAAAGCGACGGAAATCAAAGGCATTCGAATTTGTATTTATCTATTTTTTTTCTTTCTATATAATTATCATTATCTACGCTTTTGATTTATGTTCAAGTCGAGCTTATTGGCCACACCTGCTACGGCCACGCACGTGTTTCAGTTGTGTTTATTTTTTTTTGTGATTGCGAATGCAATTTAAATTCAAGTTTAATGTATTCGGGGGATAGTTAACTTACCATTTGGACATGAAAACGCCTCGTCGGCTGTAATTGTTTGGATCAGACAAAATAACAGCAAAGACAACACCAAAGCGGCCAGCCAATGCGAATTGGCTGCCGTCGATTTGTTCATGTTGCCGACTTAAAGCCAATTAAAGTTCTGCAAAAGATAGATAGAGAGAGTGAGTGAGTGAGAAATTTTGTTTATTCAGATAAATCTTGAAAATAATTTCCAAATAAAAACGCCAAAAAAAAAAACCAGTTGCCGTCATTCACACCTCACACACACATGACATCGATTTGGTTTTCGTTTATCTAAATAAATGATTAGCGAATTATTCATAACTGACTCAGACCTAACCTCCAGCTAAAGCTTTAGTTAAGCACGTGTTTTTCCTTCTCCTCAGTTTGATTGTGGCCAGAATGCGGTTTAGAAAGTTTATCAAGTTTATAGAAACCACAAGAATTCGCATTTGCATTTGGTTTTTTGTTTGTTTTTTTAGCTTGTTGACTAATGTTGAAATCGTTAATGCATTCAATTTGATACATATGAATATACTCGTATTAAAAGTACTTTTTTGAAAGGAAGTGGTTTTTTAGTGATATCATTTATCTTGCAAATAAAACCAGAATCAGTTTACTCCCAATAAAAGATTTTGGAATATTGTATGGGATTCAAAACTGGATTACTTTCTTGCTCTTCTATCAATAACCATTTCGAATCAATATCATTTTACTAGCAAACACCCTCAAACTCTATCTTCAAACTTGTCTCAAAACTAGTTAAGCCATGCAAATAAATACATAATAAAATCAACTTAGTGTTAGTTAGCTTAGGTATAATTACTTGACAATAACGGCAACCTTGCGCCTCGATCTTGGTTTACTCGAGACCCCAGACTATATTTCACTTTTGAATATGAATGAATGAGGCACAAACACACACACACAGGCATAAGTACCTGTATCTGTATCTCAGACTGGGCATTTAACAATGAGACAAAAATAAACTCCAAATCCGAATGACTTCGAAAACAGACACGCACTCGTGATTTATGACAACAATGCAAAAATAAATGAAAAAAAAAACGCCTCAAACTTTATATTTCAAGTGGAATGGAGAGTACAAAATATGATGAATATCTAACCCAAATGCGCTTGACTCTTGTTAAATGAGGTGAAATGTGATTGAGTTCATGAAAAAAGACAACACAAAAGCTGAGACAACATGAGCTTCAGCTGTGAGGAATATAATTTTATGATTTACAATTACTTTTCAAAATTTTGTTTGTGAAACATTATCTCTCATACTCAAAAAAACTACTGTGTCCAAGTAAAATACTCTTGAGAACTTGCTTTGATGACTTTTCAAAGAGTCTTCAAATAAAACTTACCACAAAGTTCGAACTTCTCCCTACACATTAAAATTCTATTGTCTTTTAAGCGTTTTTTAAGAATTTTGAGAAAACTATTTAATAAAAATCAATTAAATTATACTTAATTAAAAGCTCAATATTATATATGTGAAAGAAAAAACGAGAAGGCCGGGCTAACTTCGGCCATGCCGAAGTTTGTATACCCTTGCAAGCTCTTGGTGTTACTAGATCCCTAAAAAGAGTTTTCGAAATGTAAAGACACTGGTGTTAAAATCCGTTTTTATACGCCATAGCACGGCACGCATACATATGCATGTATGTAGACATGCAGCATGCAATTTTTTCATATGTTTGTATGAAAGCTATATGATATAGTCATCCGATTTTGATCAAATTTACCAGAGTTATAATTTTCAATGTGGAAATGTTATTTACCAAGTTTAACGATGATCGCATAAGAACGAAAAAAGTTTCTAGAAGAAAAACTATTTTTGGTCCGATCGTTCATATGGGAGCTATATGATATAGTAATCCGATCTTGATCAAATTTGGCACGGATGTTTGGATGTATAGTAAACTGCCAAATGTTAAGTTTTATGATAATCGGGTGAAAAAGAAAGAAGTTATTGATCTAAAACTCATTTTTCGACCGATGGTTCCTATGGGAGCTATATGATATAGTCATCCGATCCGGATGAATCCGAGATATACAATGCCTGCAGTATATACAAGACTTCGTGCAAAATTGCAGCTCTGTAGCTTTAGCAGTTTCGGAGGAGAAGCTGTTGATCCAGACAGACGGACGGACGGACGGACGGACGGACGGACGGACGGACGGACGGACGGACGGACAGACGGACAGACAGACGGACAAACGGATTTGAACTCGCCTTGTCATGCTGATCAAGAATATATATACTTTATATGGTCGGAGATGCCTCCTTCTATGCGTTGCACACTTCTGACCAAAATTAATATACCCTTTTTGCAAGGGTATAATTATGTAATAATGATTGGCTTAGAAAACGATGATCTTTGCTTTTCTGTTCAATTTAATTTTATAACAAAAGACAGTATTGGGCACAGTTGTCTTAAGGATTCCAAATTAGTCAAATTTCAATGGCACTGGCCTAAATACACCAAACTACATTCCACCCACATGTTTCACATAAACTAACTAAAATAGATGGACATTAAAATCGACAAATAATTTATAGTACCCACTAAACCAAAGTATCCCATTAAAAATAAATTAAAAATAAATGTTTAAAACATCAAACAGTAGGTCGTTTTGGATATTTTCACCATTTAGCTTATCTTCACTTTAATTGTTCGTTTTTCAAAACGGTTTCCCAACTTTATTCACAAAGATATCCGAAATCAAGTTCGTTGCCTAAATCTTTTGTTTATCTTATCGCAGTCTCATTTTGCCAGCCTCCAGATGACTGTCCGTTGCAAAAATGTAATATGAAACGTCCAAGATCCATTAACAACTTCCGCAAATTGTCTTTAGAGAAACACATTGCAAACAGCAAACAGCAAACAACAAACAATTTCAATCTCGGCTTAAAACTTAGTCAAACGCGAAGGTTTGAAAGTGGCAACGTGACAGTAGAGAGATGAAGGGTGAGGATGAGGGGAAAACAGGCAAAAAATATTAGATAACCTTTTTCTTTCTTGTTTATTTTTTCCTCTGTTGATTAAGTTCAAAAGCGGCGTCTTTTATTGAAAGCCAAAAAAAATAATAATAATTTGCAAGTAGACAATACACGCACCACCACCAGCAGCACCACCAGCGGCACCACCAAGACGCCACCACTGAACGTTAATTAAGTAGATTTAATTATTGTATAAAAGGGCGTTGTACGCCATTTTAATGGACTCTGAATTATGCAATAGTTTTGCAAATTTTCTTTTCTTTTTGCGCAAAATTTTTTGTATTTTAATTTTTTGAAAATTGTATATGCGTCTCGCGAAAAATCAGAAAAAGCCTTTGCAATTTTCTTCATGTTTTTCTTGTTGTCGATGGCAGCTGCGGCAGCCAAACCACATTTTTGTGACTCGCCCCAGCTGGTGTCTCTCCTGCCGGTTGGTTGTTGTTGCAATTAGCTGACTATGCGGCTTGGCCCAGAAAACACTGAAAACACTGGCATAAACAAACTTGTTGGCTAGAGTTAACTTTTGCGTTTGCATTGTAGTTGTTGTTGCTGCTGTTGGTGTCCAAATATTTGTGTTCATATGTGTGGGTGCTTTTAGCCCATTGTTTAAACTCTAAAGTCAAGTCTCAGGCAGTAGTCACAGGTAGTCACGGGAAGGCGCCAAAACTTATATAGACTTATGTCTAAGTCTCTGTTTTTTTCTCTCTCTGTGTTTATTTTTGTGGTTTAATGAAGCGCAGACGCTAAACAGATTGAAGAGGGGGCAGACATACGGGAAGAGCATTGTGTGGGCGTAACCAAAAAAGGCTTTGTCATTTAACTAAACACAATATTAAAATAACAACTGTTAATTATTGAAACTCACTGAAGGCTATTTCCAAAAAAGCAAAAACAGAAAAACAAACGAAATTAACTCAAATGATTGCTAACAGTTAACTTCCAACAGAAGTTTCCTTTCATTTTGCATAATTTCTTTATTATTCTAAACTATCCTTGCGGCTAAATACGATTATCGGACAGTTAGAAGTCAACACTCTGGCAAATATTTTGGGCTGCTTATATAATGATCATGGCTAATGAACTGAATAGTCATCAGCCACAACACGACAACCGAACCGAAGCACGAACTAAGCCAAGAGGCACAAACCAAACGATTGATCCGACTGAAGTGAAGTGAATTCAAAATTCAACTAAATGCAAAATGTGCAATATGCAAATGTTTTCTATGCTAATACACACAGGGCAAAAACAAATAGATTGGATGGGCGAAGAGAAGATGTCGGGGGACGTATGCTTAAAGCGTATTTAGCAAGCAAATAAAACGCCCAGACGAGAGTGAAAGGTTTTAAGGTTTATTGGCCATTGATTTGACTTTTGATTATGCTTATGTATTTCTTCATTTTGTGCGCCTCCATGTCGACAGATTAGCTTGTGATTTGCATGAAAATAGCTGACACCACATGGGTTTGGATATGGGTATGGGAAGTTATCTTTTGTTTTGCGTAATATCAAATCTTTGGGAGTTAGGTTTAGCATTAAATATGTGCTCATGACACTTTTAACAGCATTTATCAAACTTGCATGATCTTGAACCATTAATTTTCGCGATGAGGAAATGTTAATTTAATTGAGTGGAAGATTAACTTAAGAAAAATTACCCAAATGAGATGATAATTTCAGCCAAATTGATTCTTTAAATGCTCTCTATATGAAAAATGATGATAATCAAACAAAATCTGCTTAAATTGAGAACTTCTCCCAAGCTACCCATGGGTGGTTGAGGTAGAAACAAAAGACTTAGGCAACAAACTTGGCAGCCAATCACATTAGCATCAGCCATAACGATCTTTTGCACAAACACAGAACAAAAGACTTAAGCAAGAGATATCTTTTTTTGTTGTTGTTTGGTTTTTCTTTCTTCATTTCGAGGTGTTGCAATCTAAGTGGAAAACTCATACAGAGTCAATCAAAATTCAAATATGCAAAGCAAAAAACAAACACAGCGTTAACCGAAGAACCGGTCGTTATTGATGGCACCTTCGACATTTAACTTAAAATAAATACAAAAAAGATGACTAAACTTTGGTAGACAGATACAAAATGGTAAAAGTCAACGGATAAATATTGTTGTTGCTTGAACTTTTTGCTGCTGCTGCTGCTGGTTGCTGCTGCTGCTGCTGCAGTTTGTGCATGCCTTTTATGGCGCGCATGTTTAGTTTTCCATTTCCAATTCGCATTGGCAGCTTTGCAGAGTTTTTCCATCATCACCAAAAGTGAGGGAAAAAAAAAAGACAACGAAACACTGAACTTTCACTTGTACACTTGTCCGGGAGAGCGTTTTGTTTCTCTGGCCACACAGATGGAGCTCTGCAAACTGCAAACTTGTTTCGGCCTTTTTATACCCTTGCAAAAAGGGTATATTAATTTTGGTCAGAAGTGTGCAACGCATAGAAGGAGGCATCTCCGACCATATAAAGTATATATATTCTTGATCAGCATGACAAGGCGAGTTCAAATCCGTTTGTCCGTCTGTCTGTCCGTCTGTCCGTCCGTCCGTCCGTCCGTCCGTCCGTCCGTCCGTCCGTCCGTCCGTCCGTCTGTCTGGATCAACAGCTTCTCCTCCGAAACTGCTAAAGCTACAGAGCTGCAATTTTGCACGAAGTCTTGTATATACTGCAGGCATTGTATATCTCGGATTCATCCGGATCGGATGACTATATCATATAGCTCCCATAGGAACCATCGGTCGAAAAATGAGTTTTAGATCAATAACTTCTTTCTTTTTCACCCGATTATCATAAAACTTAACATTTGGCAGTTTACTATACATCCAAACATCCGTGCCAAATTTGATCAAGATCGGATTACTATATCATATAGCTCCCATATGAACGATCGGACCAAAATAGTTTTTCTTCTAGAAACTTTTTCGTTCTTATGCGATCATCGTTAAACTTGGTAAATAACATTTCCACATTGAAAATTATAACTCTGGTAAATTTGATCAAAATCGGATGACTATATCATATAGCTTTCATACAAACATATGAAAAATTGCATGCTGCATGTCTACATACATGCATATGTATGCGTGCCGTGCTATGGCGTATAAAAACGGATTTTAACACCAGTGTCTTTACATTTCGAAAACTCTTTTAGGGATCTAGTAACACCAAGAGCTTGCAAGGTATCAAACTTCGGCATGGCCGAAGTTGCCGGCCTTCTTTTTTTTTGCTTTTGGCGTTGTCTAGCGAACTAATGACCAAATATTATTTTACTTTGATTTTTTATGTACATTTATGGCTTGAAGGTCAATTGGCTGTAATGACGGTCTAACAAATTGGGTTACTTGGTATCCAACTGCCAACTCGAAATTAGCAGGGCCAAAAGTCAAATCGATTTTGTCAGTAGAGAAATTGTGGGTATTAATTGAAAGTAGTGAGATCGGGCTATAGCTTACTGAAAATCAATAACCAGATGAGATTGAAATGTTTGTTTAGACCTTTTTTTTCATTTTAGAACCTTCGTTTAGCTATTTCCACAAATAAATATTTAAGAAATCGTTTAACAAACAATTAACCAGTTTCTTATTCATGTTATACTATATAGAACTTTAGCCAGATTTAACATGTAAATAAAGTTTTGGCTAAATTAAATTTGATTGATTTTTGCATTGAAAGAATACTTCTATTTTATGTGGTTGATTGTGTCATGACTTGGGCACTTACTTGACATGAGATCATGTCTAAATCTATTACAATTAATAGGAAATCAAATGAAACAAAGGCTCCTATTATTTTGTACTTATATGACGTGGTTAATTTCAAATAGATATTATCTCGGCTTACATAATAAAAGTTGTATTCCATTAATATATTGATAAGGAAACTTTAATTTTTAAGTTTAAATATTCATTTACTTGAAGTTAGCGGCACCGCTTTATTTTTTCTCAACCGGCTATCAGACTCACTCTCATTCAACACTCATAATCCAATCATTTCAATATTCATTTAAATTTTTGTACTCTTTTTTTTTCTTTATTCGCCTGACCCAAGCACCACGACTGTTAGGGAATGAAAACCAGATTTTTATGCAAATTTGTATTCTTGGCTTCGTGATATCATTTCTGTGGCGTGGCGGCTTGGTTCTCTTTTTTCTTTTCTTCGGTTCTGAATTTGTGTTATTGATCTTTTTAGCTGGGGTTTAATTTGGTGGCTCAGGTAGAGTAGGAAGGTAACCGGGTAGCTGGGTAGCCGGGTAGCCGGGCTCCAAGCGGCAGGCAAAAACCAGCTGGATCAACTCTCCATGGCGCAGACCCATTGAACTAGTTACAGAGATTGTGGCATGTACGATATACAATTTTTTGTTGTTTTTTAATGTTTGGTATTTGGGTTGCCATAAAAGCGGTTGTGGCTTGTGTGTGATGGAGATATTGGAGATTGGGAATGAGTTTTGGTTAAAGTTTTTTTTCCCCGACACGATTTATTGAGCTTTGAAGGTTGCGGTTTTAGTTAGAAATTAAAAGTGGGCACTTTTAAACAGATGAATCAAAATTCTTATTGACATGAAATTTTATTCCCTCGACTGGTTGGTTTTTCATGTACCAAAGCCAACGAAAGCTGAGCCAACCACCCAAATGGTCAAGTGATTTCTACTAGCCAAACGCTTTCACAAATGTGCGGGCAATATGTACATTTATAATGTACTTATATATATGGGCGGCGGGGGGATTCGAGGGGGGAGGCGTGAGGTAGTCTCGAGTGCAATTAATGTTTAATTTGTAAATAGACAAGAAAAAGTTTTTGCGCTTTGCTTCATGATTTTGTAACTGAGAAAAACTTAAATGAAAAACTGGTTTAAAAATGTTGAAAGAAGACGAAAAAGTGGTGGTTGAAATGCTAAAATATGCCATAATGAAGGCATTGAGGCCGCACCTCTTCCAGACGTACAACCGCCCACCCAGACATTTACATAAGTACCAGAAAATGCAGTCAAGAAAATTATTTGTTAACAAAATAAACCATAAACCTATTAAATGTTGGTAATATATACGTCTAATTATAAGGAAATAACATCAAAATTCATATCAATAAACAAATTTTCAAATATCTTATAGCAAACGCATTGGAAATATTGAAAAAGAAGAATGCAACAGTATAAGTTTTTGGCTCTTCGTTTGTTTGGTTTGTGAAATTCAACACTTGGCCAAAGAGACGGCCAAGAGAGTCCACAGAGACCACGTCAAGAATGCAGCGAAAAGGCAGCCAAAAGGCAAACGAAAACATAAAAGAAATACACACACGCACACACACACTCATACACACACACACACACACACATAGAAAACAGGTTAAAAGAAATATGCACACACAAGTCAAGAGTCAAGTTATGTGAGGGCGAATTGTCTGTTTGTATAGATGATGGTGTAAACCAGTCATGTGTATTGTTTCTTTTTTTCTTCAATTTATTTGAAGTTTATTCCGACCGAAAAGATCTTGAAAGTGAATGCTGCCCGAAGGGAAAATACAATTTTCTTATGGGAAATTGGTAAAAAAAAAAAAAGTTCGTGCTCTAAGTCTTTCGTTGCGCTAAAAAGCTAAATATTAATTTACTCACTAATTCGTTTTTAATTTTCAGCATGTAGAGAAATAAAAGAGTTTAACTTTGAATCGAAATACAACACAGTTCGTGATTTTTTTTGGGGTCAGCTGATAGAATAAAAATAAAACTGTAAAACTTTATAAAACGTAAACATAAAATTACTTTTCTTTCTTAGGTTCCACTAATATATTCATTGATAGATAGATCGAAGCTTTTTATAATATGAGCAAAAAAACAAATGACGCAATGAAAAACAATTCACTAATTTTAAGAACTTAAAGGAGAAAAATGATGACTGTAGAATAAGAAATAAAAAAAGAAACAAAAATCGATAAATAAGTATTTGTTTTACGAGTAAGGAAATAAATATTTCAACTAAAACTTATTTATCGGCAATCTTTTGTAAACTATAGAATTTTTTTCAGAAAATAAAGCCATAATATAAACATTTTATAGTTATTTACTAAGTTGTTAAGTTTAGATCGAAAACCCGCTGCCTTCTCTTTAGAAAAAAATATTTTGAAAGTTTTGTCATCTAGTTGAAGCCGAAATTGATGAAAAGCTGAATGAATCTCACTCGCTGACAGTGCTTAATCATTTTTGTTTCGTTTTTTAACAATTGTCGACAATGACAGCGTCAAATGTTTTTCGTGCTTTTCTATCCGAGCTCTACTTTTCCTTTTTTTTTTACAATTCTCACAATTAAAAATAATGGAAAACTGAGAGAGAAAAAATGAGAAGAAAATTTGTGGCAATTGTAACTAATCGACGTCCATAGAGATAGATGACAGATGAAAGATTTCAAGTTGATGGCAGATGGCGCCCGTGAAAGCGCCCACAAAGCTAAAAAGTTATGAAATTGTCAACTGCTTTTCAAGATGATTAAGCTGATTTTCCCCTCACTCTCTCTCTCTTCCTCTATATCTATATTAGCTTTCAGAATTAAGATACTTTCACTGTTTCAAAGCGGAAGTATCTAAACTTTCATTGACAAGAAAAACGTATGTAATTGTTGATTGGAAAATTATATGTATTAAAAACAAACAAATATAAATGTGTTAAATTATATTGGCAAATGGCAAAATAATAATTTGATGAGCTCAAGACATGAAAGATGTCGGAATAAATCTATCTCCCTCTATAACGAGAGACAGACAAAAATGCCAATCAACTTTAATCACTTTGAGTCATGGCATCGGCACGCCCTTCTCTATTTCAATGGAATCTAGCGAAGACAGTTTGTAATTTTTCTATTTTCTATTTCTATTGATGGAGTTTTTGTGACCATTCTGCTTCGCACTTTGACAGGTAGCAGGTAGAGCCTGGAATTTCCAAACTTTTACCTGATATTTATGAATTGAAATTGATTTTTGGGTTCGTCTTCTACCTGCCCCAAGCAGATTGAAATTGTTGCAATGCGTGATTCTAGTTACTTTCGGGATGACTTTATACAGATGACTTTCTGATGTTTTTCACTTCAATTCCAAAGAAATTTGATATTAAGATTGAAAAGGATTTGGATGAAACTCCTTTTGTGACAGTTTTTCTATTCAGAATTAGTTCTTAAGAGCATTTACACTCAATACCATGTCATGTTGGTATTAGCTCTGTGGTTTCAAAAATTATTTCTGATCGAACTCCCTTGAAACCAATCGATCAACAGATAAAAGTGCTTCAGCTAGCCCGTGCCGCTGGCTAAGATGTGAATTGAAAACAAAAGATTTTGCATTTGCCAACTTCCGTTTGAATCGCATGCCAATATACAAATTATGACTAATCAAATAAAAACTTGGTCCATAAAGCACACTCATATGCGGTCTAAAACAAGTTTTACAAGTATATAAAATTTATTTTAAGTATCTTCAGCAGAAAACCACAAATTTCTAGTCAAATAAAAAATGAGCGAAAAAAAGTTTATTTGTCTTGCAAAAAAAAAAAGTTAATATATAAAGGTATTTTTTTTGTTTACAGATCTTTTGAGGGAAAGATCGAGTGAGGGCGAGCCAGAGCGAGAGAGAGAGAGGAGACGTTTGTTCTGCTTTTCACTTTAAGTTGGAAGTGAAATTTTTCTACTTCTACAGTTTTGTTTTTGTAGCTTCTTTTTGATTGTTGTTGCTGCTGTTGTTGTTGTTATTAAGCAACAACAAGCGTTGCGTCTTGAGAATTGAGGTTAACTGTTTGGTGGCAGCTCTCGCTTTTCGAGTCTCAACTTGGAACGCGACTTGGCCTTTATTGAATATGTGTGACAAACAAAGGCGAGACTGTCTCACTGAATGAACGACTGACTGAACAGACTGTCAGAGAGCGGTGTTGGCGGTGTTTTGTTTAATAGAAAGTAAAAGAAATTGTTCTTTGTTGTCTTGTGCTACTTATTCTGAAAAAATGGAGTCAAAGCCGCAACAACAATAATCATTATTTCTCAATCGTGAATCAATCAATGCAACAAAAACAGTTTAATAAGAAAGAAATTAAGCTAATTTGCTGTGCAAATCACTTGGATAAAATGAAAGCATGCCATTGTGTATCAATATATAATCATGTCGTACATTTGCGCAATGAATATATGTATATGGACAAATGAATGGCATGAAATGGGTGTGGCATAAAAGAGAAAAAAAGATCATTTATTAAATAGTTTCGAACCCAAGTTATTCGCGAATGATGTCAGCCATATCAAAATCGATAATGTTTCTTGAAACTTATGATATCATCTAAAAGAAATGTAAACTTAACTTAACAATAAATCAATTTGCAGGGCTAAATGTGTAAACATTAATTTTCGATGACTCTTTCATTTGGTTTCGCAACATACAAAACTTATTGCTTTTCTCTGAGTGTAATTTTAAGCTCTTTCCTCCTCTTTCGCTTAATTCCAGTATATATAACTTACCTCTTTTAAATGCAGCTCGATACACGTTTAAAATAGGTTCGTTATGTATCGTTACCACTTTTCCGTCGTTTTCTTTAATATTCCAATTTATGTGGCATGTCAGCTGGTTATCCTTGAAGTCAACAACTTTTTTCTTTGTTTTCTTTTTATTTGTATTTGTTGTTGTTGTTTCTTCCTTTCGTTTTTTTGTGCGACAACTGCTGTGTCTTATGGCAACTTTTTTGGTTTTTGTTGTTATTTTATATATATTATAAATTAATGGACAAGGTCAACGTTGTTGCACTATTAAGAGAAGGAGATAAAATGTTCATAAATATAATTTATGAGGCATCCGACTATATATACATAGTAAGATATATCTAAAGTTCTCTTTTGACATGTCTTTCTATTTCTATTTCTACTTCTAATTAATTATGCATGCAATGAAAGAACTGACGAAGAATTCCCACTTGATGAGTCCAAGCACGTCGATTTGGAAACGCTTTGAAGTCTTAAGGAAAAAGGGGAACGATTTTTTGTTCAAAAAAAAAATATTTATGCTAATTAGGCAAAACATGCATGAACAGAACCAAAACCAAATCCGATTTGTGTTTAAAAAAAAGAACTTTAAAAAAAAAACAAAAGACTTAAGCCACAAACTTGAAGCAACAATTTGAACCGACCAAAAAGAACAAACTCGTTGCACCTGTTAAACCATTTGGCTCCAAAAAATGCATTTATTTTTGCACATATATATATATATATTTATTTTTAATTTTGTGGTGGCCTTTTTTTGCCATTTTTTTTTACTTTATACATATGTTGGCCGTTCTTTTTTCTGTTTTCTCCATATGTTTGTAATTTCTACCCAGTTAATGGGAGCGTAAATGCGCAGCTGGCATGTGAAATGAGTTTGCTATTCCCTACATAAGAAGTACACACCTATATGCACACATACATACATACACACATATGTGTACTTGTATGTGTAATTCCACTTGTATTCTAATGTCAGTTGAAACTAAAGTGCAAAAGGCACAGACAAGTTAATGGAGTGGTAAACAAAAAAGAAGCAGAAAAAAAGAGAACTGAGCGAGTTTATAAAAGAGATGCGGAACGGAGAGCCAAAGAAATAGAAGTTCAACCAACTAACTTGGCTGAAAATGGAGAATATAAGCCATTTACGGAGTATTACGATAAAGCGAAATGACAAAACTTGACTTGAGTTAACAATCAAGTTACGAAAAAAATGTAATCGATTCAGCAACTTGGTTGACTTAAGTTGGCGTACATATCTCACAAATTGAATAAATTTGAATTAAGTGGATTATGACACTGACAAGCTAGTTAACATATAAGTTTCGGTTCATGCTGGTTTAACGGTATAAAATTGCGGTGCGAGATCTTAAAAACAGAGTTACCTAGAGTCAGTAAAAAAAATATTTCTCGAAATTACAATTTAAAATATAGAATATATCAATTTCTATATTGGTTCTTGTTTCTTTTAATGGTTTCCAAATGTTATTCATGTTAATTTTAAGAATTTTATAATAGTTTTGAGTATCATGGTATTGGAATGCTTCAATTTGTATCGTGGTTTTAAGTGTTGATGGTTTAATTTATCAGTTTCGGTTCGATTTGTTTGAATTCTTTTGGATTAAATGCAGTTTTTCCATTTCACTTATTCCAGTTTGGTACTTTTTACGATCAGTTTTCTCACACACACACACACACACTCAATCAGCATACACTCGAGTCAAGCACGCGCTTTCCATTGCACACAAATCCTTTTTCCTATATTTGTTTTTTTGGTTTTTTCTATTTTTATTATTTTGTTTTTTTTTTTTTTTGCCACAGTTGAATAAAATCCAGTTTTGGGCCGCAACAACATTCACCACAAAAATGCACTAAAATACACTGCTTAGTTTTCTAAGATCAGATCCGACGACGAGGAGTCGATCAAATTTGCGTTTACTGTACCATGCCAGACGAAGGCCAAACTCAGACTAAAACTTGTTCAAGAAAAATATCAACGCGGCAGCAATCTGCACCTGAAGTTTCAGTCCACACACACACACACTCACACAGATACACACATACATTTACACGTATACCTATACCAAATACCAGCCAAAAAGGTGAACGAGAAGTACAAGAAAAAGGCAAAAGAAGAGAAATAGGCAGAGCCGAAGAAAGAAAAGAAAAATAAAAACGGCTTAACGTGCCCGTTTTACAGATTTTCTTGTTGCTGCCTGGCTATCAGACTTCTTAACGGCTTTCACGCACACACATACACACACACACAGACCTATGTTGTGCACACCACGATACATACACTGATCGATACTTTGTCCGTTTGCCGTAGCTTCAACGACCACAGCGCGCTAGAGTTGAACACAAACTGAGACTTGAGACTTTTAAGCTTTTTCCTACCGGCAAAAGTTGTTGGACAATCTTACGCAAAGCCGTTGACTTGAAGCGAAATCGACGGCCTGGTAGTTCTCATGAACTGAAAGGCGAATTCAAATATTTGAACATTTTACCTGTTGCACCCTATGGGCTTAGACCAGAAGCCAGGATTAGGGCATTTTGGGTTGCTCACATTTCCTGGGAAATGTGCAAACTAATTGCTTGTAAGCATGTGTGTCCTTTATGGTGGGTTTTTCAAATATTTACTCTGCAGGTTGGGATATACTATGTATGTATGTACGTGCGAAATGCCAAGCGGAAGCGGAATCTACTGATCATGGTTTTCTGTTGTTCCCGCCGTCTTGTGCTATTCAAATGAAACGCAAGAATTAGGCAACGAACTTGGCCTCTCGAAAGAGACTCGCTAAAAGGGTTTGTCCGACAAGACAAATAAGGTTTACAAAAAGGGCAATAAAATTAAAGGGATCTGTACACGGATTTGGAGTGAATGATGAGTTGTTTTATTGTTTTTCCCCCCCACACACACACACACACGCACACACACTATGATTAATAAGATGAACGAGTATTCTGACGCCACTTGAATTATACGGCGGCGTCAAGTTAATCAATCTTCTTTCTAATGGTTCCTAAAAGTATTTCCTTTACTTGATTAGACCTCATTACACATACTTTAAAACAATATTATAGTCATCGTGGTTGCATCGGCATGCATTTTTAGTCTAGCATTAAGAAAAACAATTTAAATAGATTACAAATGAAAAACTAAGTTTTAAAACTATACATTTTCAAATTAAACAAGATGAAAAGGGAATATCAGAAGAAACTTATAGATAAGATTTCTGATTCTAAGAGATTCTTTAAGAAATGAACTCATATCTTTTATTTCTAATGTCGATACATTTTTATAAGACATTAGACAGCTCATTTCTGCCATTTTATTCTATCTTATGAAATGTTTTTTAAACCAAATGAAAATGTTTCTTTAAATATTTATATGTAAGTAGTTTTTCTTCAAATGGTTTATGATATTGTTTCCCCAGGTGGTGGTGTATAATTATGTCAATATACATCTAATTGAAGTCTCAAAATAGTGAGGTCATTAAGGTCGCGACACTGAGAACTATGCGTTTTACGCTCCGTCAAACAAGTGTATGTCAAGTAGATATTTTCAACTGCAAAGTAATGCAAAGAACCCGCCAGAAGTCCAAGTATTGGAAGTGACAATCAGACATCAGAACCGGAAGCGGTTGCCCTTATGCAGCACATTTCAATGTTCCAAACGACACGCATGCGCAATGAGTTCTTGAGTCATGGAATTACTACCTCTCCAAATTGGTCAGAGAAAGTTGTGCCCTTTACATCAAATTTGTTCAATTTCGTAGGTATTAATAGGAAATAGTGACAGCAGAAAGACGAGTTTATTTTTAAGTATAAATTTATTTTGGAAAAATGTTTTCTTTGAATTGGGAATGTGGAAGACTCTTTTAAGTAAACAGAGTCAAGCGGCATCGATTTGTTTTATGCTGCCTGGACATTCGCGCGGAGCCCACACACGGTATGGAGGCATTAGTTCGCGACCAAAACGTGATAAGCATAGTCGCTTGGGACTGGCATTGACAGTGATTCCGGGAATATTATTGGGTGGATATATTGCGAAAAAAATTGCATATTTTCTAGAAATCAGTAACCTATTCACGCCCGATGATATGGACGATGATGATGATGATGACTAAACAACTACATTATGATGAGTGCAACTTTATATTCAATTGGAGCAGAATCGATAAAAAAAAAAGCACATGAACATCCCGAAAAACTGGCCAAACAGGATGAACTGGCGAACTAGAGGAAGAAGGAAAAAAAAGCGTCAATGAAATTGCCACCCAATTGCCAATAGCCTTTAGAAAAGTTCTTGTTGTATTTCGATGAGTAACCATTTGCAATCATTGTCCGGTCAATCGCCCAGTCTTTCATTCTGTCAGTCCTCCGAAGTCAGCCGTCAACCCGTCGGCTCCGCTCCGCAAAAATTTGTATGTAAGTAAGTGAGAAAACCATGAAATCGGTTCTAGGCAGACGCATAAATTAAATACTCTTTACTCTTTAAACAGAAAATTCTTCAGAACGGTAATCGCAAGCGTCTTTTTTTTATGCCGGCCACAAGCACATCAAAATTATATTGGAATAATAATTATGACCCGATTACCTGCTATCTCCTACTCCCTCACACTGGTATCTATCTGCATTTTTAGGAACTAATGCCCCATTGGATACGTTTGATAGTAGACCCCATAAATTATGTGTCTTAAAGCCATATAAGCATACAGTATATCATATATACTGTATATATACATATATATATATATATTACTATTATTATTATTATATAAACTGTCAATATATATATATATATATTGATATCATTTATTATTCTTCATTTTGTAATTAATTCAAATCTCAGTGTTTCCATTTTCGAAACAAAATACAGAAAAACAGTTCGATAAGTAAGTTTTTGAAGTCCACTTAATGATTTGATAGAGTATCTGCAATTCTTTAAGGTTCACTTTGCCCATTTCAGACTAGATTTTCCTGCAAGCAAATGGAAGTTCTATTCAAAAAGTGGGTTATTGATTGAGAACGACACGCATTACATTAAAAATGAAAAGCAAACAGAACCCAAACTCAACTCTTAACGCTTGAGAACCCAACCGATCTCTAATAATTTAACAAACAAAATCTAGACTTTAAAGAATATAACGAAGATTGTGGCTTCTAGATCTAATGATCGTATAGAAGTTATCGACTTGCGGATGAGATTATTGTACATTAGACGATGGCAGATCTTTTGATCATTGAACCGATTTGCTATAAAAACCAAAAGTTGCATATTCCATATATAGAAAACCACTTATAATTTCCTGCAAAAATAGTATCAGAAATAACTAGGACCTACAATTGTATAACACTGCACTTAATGTTTGTTTATCAAAATCTTGCCTAGAATTGAACAAATTTTAAACTTGAAATATTTGAATTACTCGCAATAAGAACAACGGGCAAAAAAAAGTTAGCCGAATTAAGACCATTTCAGCATTTAACTTATACACAATATAATATTACAATAAGCAAATAAAATAATATTTTATTTCTTAAATGTTGGCAACAAGTCTCTGTTTTTAGACCAATTTTCAAACAGAGCGCCCAATTCCAGTGATGCCATAAGCTAACACCACCTTGCCAGAGTCTTGAAGCAATCTCTGCCACTGTGTGGCAGCACGATAAAATATTTGGCGCTGAGTTTAAGCCATGCTTCTCGTAGCAGTTAGCTAAAACTTGAGCTTTTAGTTAACGAAATGTTTTTGAAGTAAACAAATGATGGGATTTTTTTTAGACACAATACAGAAACCAATTTGATGGCCAACTAATATGTGCTAATGAATAGCTGCAGACGATAATTAATTGACTTTAATGTGGCCGCTCTGACTTTACGTTATTTATTGGGCAATAGTTTAATTGTTATGCTAAACAATAGTTATTCGATTTTACTAAGTTTAATAAAGACATAAACATATATTTGAAATTTTTTTATGACAACTGACAACTTTGCACAACATTCTTGCTATAGTCTATGGCTTTTTTTATAACAACAAAGCGTAAAGTTAATTGACAACATTAACAAAGGAAAACCAGTTGTTTTACATAAAAGAAAAACTATAGGAAATAATACATTTTAACTTGATTTAGAGCTGGTTAAACAATACAATATAAATTGAAAATTGTAGAAAAGAAGAAACTTGATATGTTTGTCATTCCTGTATCTCATATTACATACTTTAGGCTGTTGATATTACCTATTCCTCAGAAGAAGAGACTGTAAATGTGTTTTATTGTTCAAGGATAAAATGGCTAACAAAATGAAGAAAATCTGTCGCCAATCCTCTCAGCCATAAGTAATCTCTATAGAGGCATCCTTGGAGAAAGTTTTATTTATGTCATATCGGGCATAAGGAACAAAATCTCGAAAAAAGTCAAATGCATTGCATTTGTTATGCGTATTCAATTCTCAAGGATGATCAGTTGGCCCAACAAGGTGAACGCAATGTTTTTTTTTAATGACCATGTCATAATCCATGTTGGTCGAATTATCCGGATGTGTATTGGTGAACAAACATTTTAGACAAATAAGAAGATAATCTGTGAATTAGCTGACTGTTTTGAGAAAAAAATGGAGAACCATTGGATTAGGTAAACTGCCCAAAGAGAAGATTATGCTAACAAATCAACTGAGTTTTCTCAAATTACTATTTTTCAATAACTGTCTAGCCAGCGATTTTATAATTTATTTATGCCATAATATAATGGTAAATTTTCTTCGTATAGCCTTATATGTATATTATACACACATATATAAGTATTATGTGGTTAGCTAATTAGTTAATTAAGTTGGGTCAAAAATAGACAATAATTTTTACTTTGCGAATATTTTTTTTGGTATGTTTTGTTTTTGTTTGTTATAATTAAAACGGTATAAAGACTCTGCCTTTTAGCCTTTAGTTAAACACACACACTTACATACATATATGTATAAGACCTTTGTATGTACATATGTCTAATTTTTAGTAGTGGACCGGGTCAAGATAAAGTAGGCTAACCAAATTCGCGATTTCATTTGTAGTGTATTATGCTAAATGCATTTGCATTCCATTCGATTATTAATGATTTATGCAACGAAAGAGAAAAAAGAAACCTTATCAATATAACTATGTATGTATGTATATATGTATGTATATATATGCGTTTAATTTGTTTGTTTTTTATTAGGTCGTCTGAAGGTCACAGTAGCTTCGAAAAGGCGTTTAAACTGAATGTTATACAAAAGTAATGAAATTGATAATGAAAGAAACGCCTTTTTTTTGCCAACTAACGCTTATGATTGAGTAAAAGTCTTCACAAAAGAGTGCGAAAAGCAACTTGAAAGAAATTCAATTTGTCAATACAAATACACATAAGCTCTATATAGTATATGTTATATATATAAATATATATCTATAGATGTGTATGTGTGTGTGTGTGTTTACACAGTACGACCATGTAGTCTAAAGAGACGAGACCCTAAATCATATTTAAATTAATTAACTGATGCGGCGTCTACATATTCATGAGTATTACAAAGTTTAATAATAATGTTTTAGCTTGAGATGGATAAATCAAGACCGCTGTGCCTCTAGCCGTTCGCTGCTGGTAGCCATCCTTGAGTTAAACTAGCCAAGCGTGCAGCAAAGCAGCTTCAAGCCATTAGCACCGGCTAAAAACACTGACAAATAAAACAAATTGGTTAGCCCAATAAACGTTACGAGCTATGAAAATTTCAATTTTTGGGTAGCACATACTTGAGAGCTAGAGTTAGACCTTTGACATTTGCCACAGCCCTTAATAAATTAGTGTCGAGCATACACACGCACACACACTCACAATGCTGGTGGTGCGGTGTGGGAGAGGAGGGGAGGGGTGTACGCCCCCCACTAGTAAATACGATCACAATTTGCATATGCTTAACGTAGCCGTGCAGTTACGCGCTGTCTTGCGCTCTCTGCCCTATTGACATTGCAAAACCCATCAAAATCTCTGCCAGATAACGTTAGTCGTTGCCAACGGCCACGCACACGCATGTCGGACGACCACGAAGACGACCCCAAAGTGAGCGCATCACCATGCAGATAAACCTTAACCCCACAGTGTGTCCGAACGGGTATTATTGGACTCCAGTATGAAATTACTTGTTCAAGTAATTAAAAACTAATTTCTTCCATCTAAAAAGATCCGATTAACTTCTTAAATAATATTTAAAATAATTTATAAATCAATAAATAAATAAAAATATATATTCAATATATTTCTTCATTGTTCTTAAGTTTTGTGCAATTTTTCCTTTATAATTGGCTATACAATCCAAGAACAAATTTATGTACATAATTATTAAGATAGAAGTAGAAAATTCCTAGTTGGCTAAATTAATACTATTAATTTGGTTACATTTTACAAACATTGTATATTATTTTTGAAAAAGAAATGAATTAAATTGAAAATTTTTTTGTATCCAAAAATTAATTCCTTCAAGTAAATCACGAATATATTCTATTATTAATCGTAAACTCTTACAATTTAGTTCAAATCGTTTTGTTGAACACATGAAATATTTAAAATAATATCTATTATGTTAAACTTTCAAGTGAATCAAATAAAGACTACGAAATCTGAAAAATTTTAGCTTTATTGGATTGAATATAAGGCTTCGAAATAATGTTATGACAATTAGCAATGATGAGGAGGACCTATATAAAATCGATTACTCGAACTAATTTTTTCTGACTTAATATCAGATTTCTTTATACCACAAATTTTTTCAGTTTAAATTTCTAGTCTAGTAATTGACCTGGTCTCATTTCAGTTTAATTGACTTAGAGAAACTGAACTTTTAAGACTCAAACAATTGTATTATACAATTAAGTTCAAGTCCCTAAACATATATGCTAAAATATAGAAAAATACAAGTCTAATTGTATTAATTTTCAAAGATAATTTATCAATATTTTAGCTAATGAGGCAATCAAATAATTAAGCATAATTTATAATCCTTATCCTTATTTATAATCCCTCTGCAAACGAAATAGAAATGTCTATAACAATTCTTTCAAAAAATGATTGCAAACACTTTTCAATATTGGTTGTCCATTAGCTGAAAGATAGTTTTTGAATGCCCTACAACGGGTTAATGATAGCAGATCTCTGCCTTGCGCTGCTTGTTTGACAAGTAAAGACCAAAACGCGTTGAAGAAGACCCAACCACTTGGATGCTATGCCGACCAACACCTCATTGGACTGGATTGGATGTGGGGTTGCGTTGCTTTCAATTTCGGGTATATAATGGCTGGCCCATCTGCAGTTGGTCATCATTCAGCTTCAGTGTCTCTTGGCCAAAGCATCCAAAGAAAAATCCAACAAACTTTACACAACTCCCAACAACAAATCAACAACAATGGTGAGTGGAAAAAAAAAAAAAAAAACAAACCAACGTTATTTCGGACATACATACATATCGATCAAGATTGGTGGATGACCTTACCTAAAGCGAACTCAAAACGCCTCCTAGCCGGCCATGGGGAAGGCAATATCATCATCACCTTCACCTTCGCCTGTCAATTAGCATGTCACGCCGGGATTAACAAGTGAATCTCTCGCTCTCTCTCTTTTGCAGAAACTCTTCGTGTTTGCTGTGTGCATCATTGCCTCCGTGGCGGCTGATGTTTCCCACCTGAACCTGGGTAACGGATACAACTACAACAAGCCATCGCCATCTTTTGACATTCCATCGGCACCAGCACCAATCTATTCGGCACCAGCACCTGCTCCAGTCTACTCCGCCCCAGCTCCCGCACCAGTCTACTCTGCTCCTGCTCCCGCTCCAGTGTACTCTGCTCCTGCTCCAGCTCCAGTTTACTCTGCCCCAGCTCCAGCTCCTGAGTACCTGCCTCCTGTTCAGGATTTCCCAGCTCCTGCTCCAGCTCCAGTCTACTCTGCTCCCGCTCCAGCTCCAGTCTACTCTGCCCCAGCTCCCGCTCCAGTTTACTCTGCCCCAGCCCCAGCTCCAGTTTACTCTGCTCCTGCCCCAGCTCCGGAGTACCTGCCCCCTGTTCAGGATATCCCTGCTCCTGCACCAGCCCCAGTCTACTCTGCTCCCGCTCCTGCTCCAGTCTACTCCGCTCCTGCACCAGCTCCAGTCTACTCTGCCCCTGCTCCTGCTCCAGCTCCTGAGTACCTGCCCCCTGTCCAAGATTTCCCAGCTCCTGCACCAGCCCCAGTCTACTCTGCCCCTGCTCCAGCTCCAGTCTACTCTGCCCCTGCTCCAGCTCCAGTCTACTCTGCCCCTGCACCTGCTCCAGTTTTCTCTGCTCCTGCCCCAGCTCCAGCTCCTGAGTACCTGCCCCCTGTCCAGGACTTCCCTGCACCAGCTCCCGCACCAGTCTACTCTGCCCCTGCACCAGCACCAGTCTACTCTGCCCCAGCTCCCGCTCCAGTTTACTCTGCCCCCGCTCCAGCTCCAGTCTACTCTGCCCCAGCTCCCGCTCAGGAATACCAGGACTTCCCCGCCTCCGGCCCATCCTCCGGCTACCAATACAATGTGCCAGCCAAGCGTTTCCGTTTCTAAACAAGTGCCACTAACCGAATGGATCTGAATGTGATCTTCACCCAAAAGTCAATCACAGGATTTGCCACTTGTTAAATTAACAAGCGAGCATTTTCCACCCTTCATCTTTGTTGTTGATATTTTGTTGTTATGCAAAGTTTTTGTTGAGATTTTTAGCTATAATTAAACAAAAAAAAAACCAAAAAATATATAAAAAAATTAAAAAAAAAAAATACAACTGTCTCTTCAATTCCTTTATGTTCCAGGTGTTGTAACAGCAACAACATAAAAAAACCCAATCGAATAAATGGAAATAATTATTTAAATCCAAAGCCATAAAATCCGAGTGAAAGAAGCATCAAAAAAATTAAGCAAAATTCGCGAATTTTACGTAAGACATTTACGATTTCCCTTGAGGTCCCTCTCTCTCCCTCTCTCCATAAAAGATGAGCTCAGGTGTAACCAAGAAAACGAACACAATTTTTCAATAAGCCATAAACAATGAAACTAATGTCACCGGATGCTAAAGTTATAAATTAGTAACCTAATAGGGAATATATAATATAAATATTTAAATAACATAGAGATGAAAGTGACAAAGATACCTCATTAGATAAAATCAACCTCAAGTCGGTCAAGGTGATGCCAATATTTTATAAAAAAAAATCTCCCATTGATAACGATATCTGTAAATACAATCAATTGGGAATCAAATATTTCAATCATTCACTGGCAATGAAAATATTTGAACTAATTCAATAAATAACAAGCGTGACATCGCTTTGGTCAGAGATGATAAACGTTCACTCAAATAAGTAAAAAAATGTCGGTCTCCTAAATTTAAAAATAAACCTTATTTCCTTCTAGTAATATTATTGAATCTTTTTAAGCCACCATATATTTTCTGTTTGTTAAATGATTATTACTACGATTAACTCACATTGTCTTACATTTTTTTTGACAAAATCAGACAGCATTCACATCTTAGACTAAATATATTTAAGATATGTCTATAAGTATATGTCTACTTTCGATATAATCAGTGTAAAATTACAGAGCAATTTTGGTAAATTCTTCGGTATTCCAGTCAAAAACCTGTTGCTCATTAATTACTATTACTCGTATAAGACTAAATATATTTAAGATATGTCTATAAGTATATGTCTACATTCGATATAATCAGTGTAAAATTACAGAGTAATTTTGGTAAATTCTTCTGTATTCCAGTCAAAAACCTGTTGCTCATTAATTACTATTACTCGTATAAGCCTTCCTCGAATCCGATTACATTTGTAAAAGAGAAAGTCTCGACCTTGACTTGGCTAACATTTTGTTAACTTAAGACACGATTTTTAATTAAAAAGCTTAAAATATATTTTATAGCGTCAGCTCTTAGAATCATATAGAAGAATATTGTATATCGACCATATCGTAGAAGAAAAATCCACTAATATAATTAATAACTTTATCGCACCTAAAAATTTATGAAATATTCAAAACTCAATGAATATCAATAAATTATTAAATTAATCAAACTTTTGTTTTAGACAAGTTTTTGGGGTTTTCTATGGTTACCACATAAAAGATCTTGAGACTGTTTAAAACAAAAGTTTGATAAAAATAAAACAGGTCGAATTAACATTTGAGGCAACGTCACGATGTTAAGAACCAAATGTTCATATAGATCCCTTAGTATAGTACGCAAATTTAGTAATAAGTTTAACTCAACATAAAATTCTCAGGTTGTAGGCTGAGGGAGATGCATTTGCAACTGTAGAAACCCATCCTTAGATTGGTTTTGCGTTGCATTTCAGAGCCCTTTTCGGTGTCCTTCCGTCAATTTGATAAATCATTATTTTTATGCTCGTGAAATTTTATTCTTCTGTATTCTAAAAGTATTTGGCAATGCACACATCAACTTTAGGGACGAATTCGTTGCATGACTTTACAACTGCCTCGGTGGATTCAACAAAGCAGGAACTGGTATCTCCGGGGAATTGAATAATATCTCTAAGAGTAGCGTTGATGGTATCGGTCAGATCCATGCCCGCTTCGACAACCTTAATGAGGCAGGCGAACCAATTCTCTGAAGAATCACACACGCGGGACTCGAAATGGATAATACTCTTGAATATGGTAATCACTTCCTTGAACGAGTCAATGATGGCCACAATATCCTCGGGAATAGCCTCACCACAGGCATTAAGAGCATCCACATAGTCGGTGCAAGCCTTCAAGACGGCCTCAAACTCCTGGATAATGCAGTTGACTCCCAAAATAGCAGACCAAGAAATTTTCAGACCGTTGAAGATAGCCTTGAAGAAGCCATGCTGCTCAACTTCCATGTAGTCTCCGTTCCGTTCCATTTCACGGTATCGGCGTATCCAAGCATCCAGTTTCATTTGGGCGCCCTTGAAGTCAGGAGCCCCAACATCGTTAGGCTTCACCTAGAACACAATAGAAATGTTTCATAACAAGAATTTTGGCAAATGGAACTTCTTGTCCTACCACACTTGCACTGAGCACACAACTGGCTGAGGCCAGAACCAAAAGACAAACTGTTATGGCTTTCATTTTCAATTACTTTCTTGGGAATACTTTTCTCTGTCAATTGGCAGAACTTTTATACCAACTTATGGTGCGTCTTATCTACTCATTTGTATATTAATAAACCATTGATAGGCACTTGAAAATTCTAAAATTTAACTCTAGACATTTAATCGCAAATCCCCAAAAATAAAGAGAGGGGAATACTTAATTAAATTCAAATACAAAAATTTCATATTATCTATCTCTGGACATAATTACTTTCAATACATATGTGTATGCTGATAACATTTAATTTGTTGTGTTTGCCGCACATGGAGGAAATTATTTTTGAGGAATTTTCATATTTAGCGTGGGTTGGCGGGAAATGAATTATATTTTAAATAAATCTATATTTTATCTTTAAATTAAGTTCAATGTGCTTAGAACCGATTCAACTGCGACTTTGAACCAACGAATTTGTGCAAAAATATTTGGCCAAAAAACAAGGAAAAATCAAAAAGCAAAGGGCAAACTTATTATTGATCGATTCTAAAAGCATGAAAATAAATTAAAATAAAACTAGAAGAAATTTTACTCCATAATCCATTTTTAACCCCATTGGATAGTAGTGAATATCAACATTAATTTTTTTAGAAAATTTGTTTTTTTTTTGAGTTACAGAGCTTGTCAAAATGGAAGTAAATTTAAAAAAAACCCTAATATCTTTAAATCTTCATACCGATTAAAATTGTTTATTATTTTCACCTATACTTAAAACAAAATACATACAAAATAAACTATGCATTTTTCCTTTAAAAACTCATATACTATTTATGAATGCAAAAAGGTCTTGTGGCACTTTAAAATAAAATATTTTTTAAGAAATTTTATCTTTTTCATAATTTTATAGGACTAAACTTTAAATTTATGTCGTCAAATTTTATGTATCTACATGTTGTTATACTAAATCAAATATTTGTGTTTGCTCTTTTATTTATGCCATTATAATGACATGCATTCTTCAAAGTACATTCTTTATGTTGGTATTAGTTTCAATAATTTAAATAAATAATTGCATTTTAGTTTTTTAATTTTGCACTCTTTAGTATATGAATAAAGTGTATGTACTGTTCACTGTCCTCCTCTAGGCGGATCATATACACCATCAGCACTATTTCTAGGGTATCATATATAATACAGATAAGAATGCAAATAATAATAATAATAAAAGTAGCAAAAAAAAAACTTAACTAATCGTATTAACTTTTTTAATAAAACTCAATTAAAGTGTGAAATGCTTTTGATTATCTGATAGTTTCTTTAAATGGGCTAGACGAAATAAGGAAGAAATCTTTAAGAAAAATTCAATAATTATCTGGGTAAATTTAATACATTTTACTATTCAAATTATATTTCAAAGATTTCATAATTGTTAAAAATAATTAATTAGTATGTGGTTTCTTCAAGATTTGCTCAGCAAATGCTATACCAGGCCCACATAGTGGCATCTCTGACCTTTGATTAAAAGATGGGTATTGCTTCCCACTATCACCAAACATTTTCTATAATGATTACTACGGGCGAATATGTTTGTCAGCCCCCTTCAAATCCAAAACCATATTCTATGTTATATATTTTAATTTCACAGTCTACATGGAGTCGATACACACATCGATGTTGGGCAAAAAGTTGTTGCACGAAGTCTTAACTTTGTTGGTGGCACCAACAAAGCAGGAGCTGGTATCTGAGGGCAATTTGGTGATTTGCTTTAAAGTAGTATTGATCTTCCTGGTCAGTTTCATGCAAGCCTTGAACAGCTGCCACATGCAATTGGAGGTAGACGTTTTGGTGGCACTATCATCACTGGAACACAGCGTGGAATTCAAATGGATAATGTTGCTGCAGATGGTAATCATGGCCTTGCAAGAGGAGACAACAGCGGCCACATCCTTAGGCACAGCGACTCCACAGGCATCAATGGCATCCACATAGTCGGTGCATGCCTTCATCACGGCCACAACCTCCTTGAGAATGCAGTTGACTCCGCGCACAGAGCTCAAACATTTCTTCAGAATCTTTGCACATGATGTTATGAAGCCCAATTGCTCAACATCCATATAATCGCCATCAGCTTCCATTTCGGATAGCCAACCCTCCAGATCCATTTGGATGGCCTGGAAGTCAGGATGGATGACAACATTAGCCTTTACCTATGTATATCAGGAAAGAAATTTCATATTATTAAAAGGTTTCCAGGGTTCACTGATTCTTCTTACATTTGTGGTAAGCAGACAACTGGCCGAAACCAGAACCAAGAGGCAAAGTGATATGGCTTTCATTTTCAATTATTTTCTTATAAATAGGTTTTGATATCCAAAGTCTGTGCTTTTATACCAATTTATGGTTAGTTTTATCTTTCCATTTTTATATTAATATACCATTGATAAGCACCTGCAAATTTTTAAAAATGTAACTCATTCTTTAATCAATAATATCTCAATACCAATTTATGCCGCCGACTTTAGGATACTCTTTTCATGGCAAGTGTTTTATTATCTAGCTCATTTTTCTCATTTTAGCGCCACTTCTGACCAACAATTCAAATAAGTGCTAACGATTTTCAGAGATTCTACTAATATTTGTTCTACTTTTAATAAAACATTCGAAAAATGTTCCAAAAATATGTCTTCAAAATTAGAACACAATATCTTAAGTAATGGGGAAGACTTTTAAGCTTAATCTTCTTTAGTCTCTAATTGTTAGGTGTTTCCCATTCCGACTGTTACATACGTTTGATAGACTTTCAAATACCCTTATGGTTAGAGGGTATACAAATCTCAATAGATAATACGAATGCTTGTGGCATGATTTAATTAATTTCAAACCATGCAAATACATATTTCAAATTATCTATCTCCATGGAGGGTGCAACAGCACATTATCTATTGCCTATCAATACGTGTTTGATGATAACACTTAATTTGTTGTGTGGAATATTTGTCGCAACACACGCTGGACTTGATTTTGTCAAAAAATTTCACTTTCAGCGAGGGTTGGGCCAACTAATTATCGCCAAATTAATTCTAGTTTTTTATGAATCTATCTTTTATTAGTTAGATTATTAGAAAGTTGCCCAATAATGCAAAATTTGCAAAAATGTTTGGCCACAAAGAGGAAGCAAACAAAAAGTGATTGACAAATTTATCTCAAAAATGCCGAAGATTATATGCCCTAACAAAAATATGCCCTATTTAAGGGATATAGAGTATATATGCAGAAATAGATGGATTAATGTACAACTACTTAAATTCAAATTTGGTTAATTTGTTAAAAGTTGCTTACTGATTATGAATATATAGAAGAAGATATTTATAAAGAATACATCTAAAAGCGATATCCTCTTCCCAAATTTCTAGCCAACATTACCATGCCCTATTTTCAAGGGCATTAAAAGCTGTTGCATTTGCATATAAAAACATGTTATCATATATATATACACACATATATATGAAATATATAATTTTTGTTCAATATCATTTGCATAGATACAATAAAGATGAATTCCATTTTATTGCCTGTTCATTATTCATTTGGAGTCTGTGGATTTTTATGACAACAGCTTTGCCTTAAGAGATGTGTAAAAATTAAATGGCTGAAAAAAATGTTTATTTACAAAATAATTAAAGTTAATTGAATAAATCATTAAATGAATTGAGGGTTTCAAATTTCCGAGTATTACACACATATACAGATTAAATCTAATTGGTGTACAAATCTGTATTCATTAAGTTGTCTACATCGAGATATTAAACCAATATGAATTTTTGAATTTTTAATTAAGTTTACTTACTCATGGTCAGTCATGGAGAAGTGAGTAAGTCCCTTCCCAGTATTCAGAGGTGATTCCCCGTAAGTGCACCCAATATTGGCTAGTTGGTAGTATGACTTATTGAAATCGATCTTTCTTAACGACACAAATCAAACCTTACATCCATTTAAAAGTGCTTAACATCAGTCAAATTGTATTATTCAAAGGATTGAATGAGGTCATCCAAATCGCAAGGCGAACGATTCGGGACAAAAATAGCCTATATTTCAGTTCGCTCAAAAATTGATTGACCGTATTATAAAGCATCCACTTTGCATAATGTGATACGATCCTTCAGAATAATCCATTATTCCATTGATAGATTTTAATGTGATCCAGGTATTGATTATTTACAATTCATTCCCTTAACCAATTCACGTAAGTTCCTGAATTCAGAATTCGACATGACTGCCTAAAAATATTGAAATATCTTTAGTTTCTGTTATTTTCAACTAATGTTAAATAGTTTATTTTCAATTTAGTTTTAGTTTAATTCTCTCTTTGATTTAGTATACCATTCTTTTCGTATCATATTATTATCTTGTAAATTGGGGTTAGGTAAACTAATCGCGTTTCTTTTTTTTTGTTTTTGTATAATATGCACTGCATTTCCATAACTATAACTATGATTCTGTTTACGTTGCTCTTTTTTTTTATTATTATCGTAATTATAATTAATTAGTATTTATGGTATGTATCATAGGTATTATTATAGTATGAATAATATACAACTAAATTAAAATACTAGATATAGTCTGAAGTAGTTTGGGTTTGTTTTGCTTTTTTTGTTGTTGTTATTTTTATTGTTGGTGTTGTTCTCTAGGAGTGGAAATTATGTGCAAAATAAATAAAAATTAAATTAAATCATTTTTCGGCAAAGAGAAACGAAGTCAGAAAAATTAAAATTGTTTAAAATTAACGAAATACAATTATTAAATTGTGAATTTTAACTAAGCGATCAAGATATTTCTACAGTTTTGTTTTTTGTTTATATGCACGTTTTTAAATTGCGTTTATGATTTCAATTTCCAATAAGTGGCCCAAAGAGTCCCAGACATGGTTATCCCATACATAAACATATATCGATACATATACACATACATATACATATATATGAACTACATTATATACATTATTTTGTTATTGGCCAACGGCGTTTGTTATGTGTCATAATCGTCTTGCTGGGAGCTAAAATAGCTCACCAGCCCGCTAAACTCGCCAACTCCGCCACCGGAGGAGGAGGAGCCTGCACCTGGTGGAGCACTGGAGCAGACACCATGCGCCGAACTGGAATCCTCTTCAGCGGCAATCGGTGCTGGTGAATCAGCGGCTGGAGCTAATGGAGATTTCGTATTGGAATAGGCTTCCAATGTGGTCAATTTCTTGCTGGGCTTATGTGTGGGTACTACAACTTCTGCTGTGGTCAGTGGCAATGGTGGAGGTGGTGCGGCAGCGGGCGCTGGAAGCTGGTGCCGGGGCTGGCGGTAAAGCTGGTGCAGGAGCTGCTGTCGGAACTGGTGGTAAAGCCGGTGCAGGAGCTGGCGCCGGCGCGGGTGACTTGCCACGCGTCAAGGCCGAGACAGAGTGATTTGTGGGCGTTGTCGGCGGGTGAGTCGGCGGAGCACTTACTATAACTGAACTGGGTGCAGCATGGGCAGGTGGTGTGGCCAGCGGTGGTGGTGGATAATAACCATAGGGTGGATAGCCGCCTGGAAAGTAAATTATTAGCGAACTGTTCTCTCTGCTCGTTTCGTAGAGTAACTTACGTGGTCCGGAGACATAATCTACAGCTCCTGGTCGCATATTACCAGCTCCTGGAGGTCCTACGCGAGGCGGATAATTTGGATTTCCATAGATGGGCGGAGCTCTGGTAAAGGTAACAAAATTATATTTGGTTCCTTTAAAATTGAGTTTTCATTTGACACTTACCTGTACGGATTCAAATGTGGCGACGCATGCCTAGCTGGTGGTGGCCCAGCCCCATAGATACCCCCAGGGGGAGGTCCATGATGCTCGGGACCATGCATGGAGTACGGAGGACGTGTATTTGGCGATGGTCCTCCAACACTGGGTGGACCAGAAGTGGGCGGCGGAGCTCCTCGCAATGGTGGAGGCGGTCCATAGGTGGGACGCAGTGCAGAGTGTGCAGGCGGCAATCCTGGTGGCATTTGCGGACGCAGCAGGTGTCGCGGCGGACCCGGCGATGAGGCAGTCGATGGTGAACGTGATCCTGCACCCGTCGCCGATACGGATGACACAGACGTAGGCGGCAAAGGCTGTCCATAGAAACGTGCTAATTCCGCACTGCTGGGATACATGCCACCGGGTGGACCACGTCCATGCGGTGGAGGTGGATGTAGATGCGAAGGCATTCTCGTTATGACCGACGCTTGAGAGGATAGTGGAGCGGGTGGCAGGGAGGAGGGCACTGTGGCAGCAATAGAAGTAGGCGGTGCCTCTTCATGGGGTTTAAAGAGCTTCGCCTTATCCGTCGAAGGAGGAGGAGGCAGCCCGCCCGTAATCACCGAACTGGCTGCCGTCACCGCCGCTGCCGTTTGCTGTTTCTGCAGCTGATCCCTCAAAGGAGTTACCTTTTTCCGTCGTCCTCGTGGCTTTTGGTCTATTGGCGCGGCCGTTGATTCTGGTGGCGGTGGACGCACTGCAGCTGCAGCAGCAGCTGCTTGCATCAAATGAGCCGCTGCTGGCATGGACATGCCCAGAGGCAAATGTTGATTAGGTGGTGGATGCTGACCATAAGTGGGCCGGCTCAACGGTTGGCCCAAGGGAGCGGACAGAGCATTCTGCAAGAGCTGCATGGCCTGCGGCGGTTGAGATTGGAGATGAAGCTGCAGCATGGGATGCATGCCTCCGCGGGCTGCAGACGATGAACCAGGAGGTGGCAACAGGGAAGCAGACGCTGGAAATTGATGACGCAGGAGCGGTGGACCCATAGTGGGCATGGGCAGACGCTTCCTAAGTGGTTCTTGCAGCCCGGAAGAGCTAGCGGCTGCACTAGAGGCAATTGCTATTACAGACGGCGGACCATCTGCAGCCTTAACTGGTTTCGATTTACTTGGAGTGGTGCGCAGCACTTCCTCCGCACCGGGCAACTCTCTGGCTGCTGCAGCAGTAAATTGTTCCTCCTCTTCCACCATCCGGGCAATGGCATCTTCCATATCCTCGGGTAAATCGTCGGGCAATTCAGCGTCATCCAATTCAGATTCATCTACTTCATCCAAATCTCCAATAGCCTCACCTTTGCGCTGCAAATAATCGATATCCAACACCTTGGCCTGCCGGATCACTGACAATGGCACAGTGGAAAGGGAATCTCCGCCAGCTTTGCTGGGAGTACGCTGCTTCTGCTCCGCTGGCTGTGGTGGTTGGTTATTACCCTTAATGGGAGTCAGTCGTGGGGTGGCTGCCAATTTAGCGCCCTCGGCATTCTTCTCGGCCAGCATGCGTTTAATCTCTTCCTGCTTTTGTATGAACTTCTGACGCTCCTCGGGCGGTGTGTCAGGACGTTGGACACCTGGCTTAATGCCACCATCAGAGCTATCATCGTCGAAGTCTTCGATGTAGGCGTAACGACGTCCACGGGTTCGCGTACGCTCATCAGAGACGCCCTCATCCGAGGAGCGATCAGATGGAGGTGGCTTCTTTTTGGGCTTCGCTTTGGTTTGACCAGAGGGCGTGCCTCCAGTTTTGAGGGGCTGGGAACGGGGCTGTTTGCCCGAACCTTTACCCGAATTGGGCGCTCCATCGTCATCCTCCTCCTCCTCATCTTCCGGTTCACTCTCACTGATGTCATCATCCGAATACTCCAGACGCTTTCCCTTCTTTGGATGGGGAGGTGCCGCCGGTTTCTTCAGTTTCGGTGATTTTCTGGCTATTCCCGATGCCGATGAATTGGATTTCTTGTTGCTACTCGATTTCTTCTTCTTTTTACCAGGATGCCAAGCGCCGTCATCACTCTCGCTGGTCGTATCATCACAGAGATCGGCACTATCCATATTCTCACTTAGTTCCGATCCATTGTCATCGTCATCCTCTGTCTCGGTTTCCGTATAGTCAGAATCATCCTTCTTTTTCTTCTTAGATTTGGTTTTCTGTTTCTGGACCACTTCTTCGCTGTCATCGGATTCGTCCACAACGAATTTGCGATCCTTACGGCGTTCCCGTGCAGCTCTTCGGGCGGCTTTTCTTTGCTTCTTATGTCCACGTCCCGGTCGTCGATAGACTTCCAAACTGGAGTCGGAATCATCGGATGCGGATTGCGAGCTGTCCTCATCGGAGTAACTGGAAGTTTTAAAGTCCTCATCACTACCATGATCCTCCTCGGAGCTAACATCGAGGGTGGTCAGCTTGCGTGATTTCTTTTTGCCTGTGGGAGGAAATTTAGATTTCATTTTGTTCAGCTTGAGAGGCACTGCATCATCATCATCGTCGCCATCTGACTCGGTACTAGATTCTTTTTTCTCCTTTGCCAACTCCGTCGGCTTCTTTTCCTCCTCCTCTGGCTCATCCGTTTCCTGACGAGTCTTTTCCTTGTCGGCCTCTATAATGGTAGAAATATCCTTGCCACGTCCTAGATTCCCAGCGCCAGCCACTTCATCCATTTCCTTCTTTAAGGCCGAGTTGATGAGGTCATCGTATTCATTGAGACGATAGCTAACATTGATTTGGCGACGTTTACGCAGCTTATAGATGGGTTCATCGTCGGAGTCCGAGAAGCTGCTACTGCTGCTAGAGCTACTGGTAGCTGAGCCAGAAGCACTGCCTCCTTTGGATTGGCTATTGGATGAGTTATCCGACCCACCACCGCCACCACCACGACGACGTCGGGAACCTCGCTTGGCCGCCTTTCGATTGCTGCGTCCATCGCCTCGTCGCCGCTTGGGCTTGTCCTTTTTCCTAACCACCTCCTCCTCATCCTCGTCCTCGCTGTCGTCGCTCTGCAGCTTGTGCTCAATAGCCTTGGATTTGGCATTCTCTTGATCTTGGGCCTCTTGTTGCAGTCTCACCAGTTCGGCCTGCTCGGCCAGACGTTTCTCCTCCTGCTTTTGATTGACCATATTATCAAAATTCTTCAGCTCATTCTCGAGGGCAGCGATCAAGTGCTCCTGCTGACAAGGTGGACAATGCCAATCACCTTCGGGTATATAGAACAGAACCGGTGACAGGCAAGAGCAATGATAGCCCTTATTACAGTCGGGAGTATCGCACAGCAAAATCCATTCGGGATGATCAGATTTCCCACACTTCTGACACGCCTCATCTGCGTCGAATTCCTCATCTTCGGCATTCTCCTTGCGCACAGTGCGGGCTCGTTTCATGGGCACCAGCTGGGTTTCATCTTCCACGTCGGATTCGGGTGAGAATTCATGATCGGATTTAAAGAGAGGAGAACCCGGGTCTGTTTCATAGTGTGGAGGCTCTTCTTCCTCTTCCTCGGTCTCGGCCTGCTCCTCCGAGTCAGAGGACCAGGTTCCATCTTTGCCAGGACATTTCTTTTTTGCCTTCTTTTTCATTTGATTGCTAGCCTCTTCAGCTTCGCTAGCTTCTTCAGAGGATTCCTCCTCGGCGGAAGGCTCCGGCACAGTCGGATCAGCTTCTTTTTCAGCTTTTTTCTTCTTCTTAAGTTCCTGCTTCATTGTGCGCAGAGCAACTTCCTCAAGCTTGCGTCGTTCGGCCTCTTCTTTGATCTTTTGCTGGGCAATGCGACGCGACTGACGCACTGGAGTCTCAGAATCATTTGATTCAATGATGTTTGTGGTATCCACATCACGTTTCTTGCGTGGACCACGCCCTCGGCCGGGTCCAGTCTTCACTGGCGGTGGTTTGGGTGACTCCTCTTCCTCCTCCTCTTCTTCGTCTTTAACGGACTCTTCCACTTTATCGGGCACTTTGGCTTTGTCTAAAACTTCGACTTTAGCTGGAACATTCGCCTTAACTGGCTCCTCTTCCTTGATTTCCGATTTAGTTTCCACCTTAACAGCTTCATCTTTCACTTCCTTAATGATATCTGGCTGAGACTTGGTAGGACCACCAGCAGGTCCACCAGCTCCACGCGTCCTTTTCGGTTGCGGCAGCTCACTATGGACAACAGCTGCACCGCCACGTCGACCCGATCGACGATTGGATGCCAGTGGATCAGGTAAATCCTTCGAAGGCGATGGACTTGATTCCTTGTCATCTTGCTTCGGCTCTGTCTTGGGCGTTGATTCTTTCTCCTCTTCGTTCTTGATCGACCTAGGCGGTGTTTTGGTCTCCTTATTCTTTGATGGAGTTGATTTTGACACTGTTTCCTCCTGTTCTACAATTTCCCTCTCATTATTGCGCTTAAGTTTCTCACTGACAGCGGGTAATGATTCCTCACCAGACGACGAATCTTTGGCATCCTTGGCTTCCTCGCTGCTGCGTCTTTTACGTTGACGTTCCTCCGTGGGGAGGGAAGTGGATGGAACTGAAGGTGGAGCCACCGTTTCACTGTTTGTACGTTTTTTGGGTATGGTCTCTTCATCACTCTCCTCCTGACGCATTTGAGTAAGAAGATTCTTCTTAAGTGGCTTTGTTATGGGAGCCTTCTTTGGTGGCGTAAAAGCAACAGCAGCTGCTGGAGCTGGAGTAGACAAAACAACTGCAGGAGTTGAAGGTTTTTTAGGCACCTCCACCGCAGTCGCCTTCTCTGGGGTTTTTTTCAATTTTTTCTCTATAATCTCAGCTAGGGTTGGTTTCTGCTTCGTAATAGTCGTAGTAGCAGCACTCGTTGCGGTTGGAGGAGTAGGTTTCTCTAGTTGCCTTTTGGGTGCCACAATTTTCCGGCGACTGCGAGAGTCTTCTTCGCCACCACTCGACGAGGTGGAGGTCTCCTCAATCTGCGTTTTTTGTGCCTCCACCTTTCGCCGCGCATCCGCATTGGACATCTTGGGTCGCATTTTAATACGTTTGCCTCCAACATCAGAATCATCGAGATCTTCCTCTTGCTGCTGTTCCTCCTCTTGTGCATCAACCTCACTCTCGGATGTGGATTGACGTGGTGGTGGCAAATTGAGACGACGTTTGCCCAGCATTGTGGCTTTTGGTTTTTCATTGCTGGTGCTCCCACTTCGTATCGACTGTGCTGTGATTTTAGGTACTTGACTTGATTCCTCTTTGGGCGGAGAACTTTTCTTTAATATTTCGTTAGTGTCCTTGCGGTTTAGCCCAATTTTTGATGTGCTTGGCAATTCTTTATTCTTTTGTGCTAAATTCTGAACCGTTTCATCTTTGTCGCTTTTAATTGTACTATGATCACTTGTATCGATTATTTGCTTGGCAATGGTTTCGCTCTTTTTCTTTTCGTTTTCACTTTCAGTTTCGCTTTTAAATTTTTTACAGCCCGAAGAGTATTTGTCATGCTTACTATTGTCTTCAATCGAAGGTTTTTCGACACACCTTACCGGTTCCGCATCACATTTAACAGTAACAAGAGGTTTTGATTCTTCTTTCGATAATTCTTTAGAATCTTTAGCATCTTTTTTGTCTTCTGCAATTGCTAATTTACTTTTAACAACATCTTTTTTCTCTATTTTTGATTTTTCAACAGCTTCATTAGGAGTTGTTTCTATTTTATCGGCCTTAGGAATTTCAGCTGGTTTTTCTATATTACCATTACCATTTTTAGTCGTTTCGGAAAGATGTAAAATCTTTTTACTCAAATCTTTTGAGTCATTGCTAGTTGTAACCTTTTCATTGACGCTCTCATCAGACTTTTCAGTTGTTTCTAGGTTTACTTGAACCTTTCCTTTATCAAGCTTAAGGTCTTCGCTCTTAGCCTTTTCGTTACTTGGTTTTTCGATTGTTTGTACGACAATTTTATCCAAAGCTTTATCTTCAAGGCATAGTTTTTTAGAGCTATTTAACTCCTCTTGTTTTGGGGCTGCTTTCAGGTTAGTTTTTTCTTTGATCGATTCCCCTTTTAAACAATCACCATCCTTTTCACCAGTCTGTTTTGAGTTTGCCGAGATTATCTCATTCTTTTCCTCCGTTTTAGTCGTCTTTTCTTTCTCTTTTTGTTCTTTTGAGATTGCTTTTGTTGCAGTTTCCTCCTTTTCCACTATATCTTGATCTTGAGCATCTTCTGTGGCTTCCGTTTCATCTTCATCTTTCTTGCTATCAATCTCATGCGTTTCCTCCTTCGGTTCACCGTCACCATTTCGGGGTGGGGTTTCTTCTCGTTCTTTTACACTTTCTCCATTCGTTTTTTCCTCACTTAGACTATCAAAAATACTACGTTTCGTTGCCGACGGCTTTGGTGTTTGCTGTTGCTTAATGGGACTCAGCTTGAGGCAACCGGGTTCGCCAAAGAAGAAGGTTGCTTTGGGTTCGTTTGAAGGGGTGGCAACGGCAGTGATTGTCGCTGGTGCTGAATCCTCCGAGGATTCATTTTTGCCATTACCCACCAGGCAAGAGGCGCCACTGCCCATGCCATAAAGATATTGAACAGGCTCCTCAATGGCTTCTCCCACTGGAGACTCATCTCTCTCATCGTCACCCGCATAGTGGAAGAAGACATTGCCACCATTACAATCTTTGCCTGATCCCTGGCCAAAGATTTGCATTCGTGGCTCTTCTATGGCTTCTCCAACTTCTTCATCATCATCCTCAGCATCCTCCTCTTCGTCTTCTTCTATGTCAGCAGCTGCACTATCGATATCCTCACTATTCTCCTCTTCACCTTCTTCCAGTTCAGAATCTTCCTCCTCTCCATCTTCGCCTTCCTCCTCTTCCTCGCCTTCATCGTCACCAGATTCTGCTGATCCACTGTGGTGATCATCATGCTTTGTGCTTTCATATCGACTAGGCTTCTTAATCCTTTTTGTATCCAGAAGTGTTGGTCGATGTTTCTTTTTTTGCTCTTCGTCTTGCTGCAGAGATGTGGTAGCATTATCCTCCACTTCCTCCAGAGACCGTTTCTTGGTCGATGGAGCAGGTGATTGGATTTTAGCTTGTGTAATAAGCAAGGGCTAAAAAACAAATTAACAAATTAATTTCATATTCAAGACTATTGATTAGTTAATATACTTACCTTAACCCTCTTTACTTTGGGCTGATCTTCTTCTGGCGCCGGCGAGCGCAGTTTAATCTTTAAATTGGGCACTACTTTCGGTTCATCCGCTTGCTGTGCATTGTCTTCTTGATCATCGTCGTCTTCCTCATCATCATCATCCTCTTCCTCCTCATCGTCATCTTGTTGATGCTCTTCATCCTCTTGCTCTTCTGGCGGTGGAGGCTTCTCTTGGCAAGTATTACTCGAACTGGTGGTATCCTCATCTGCTTCGCCTATATCCTTAGACGGCAGAACTACCTCATTTCCTCTTAGTCTGGTAATGAGATTTACAAATTCATCACGATTGGTGGCCACCACTTGCCAAATTTCCTCATCCAAATGCTCTTGATAGATACGCAAATTGCAATCCTTGTCCTGAGTAAACCAATAAGTATGACCCAAACGATCGCGTCCAATTGGACGACACCGCAAAGCATCCGCATTAAGAGTCAAAATATGTGCCCGAAACTTAGCATTCCTTTCAAATTGACTCTCCAGGAGTTCCTGTAGCAAAATTAAAATTTTTCATTCATGTTAGAACAAAAATTCAATTATTAACTTACCCGAAATACACGCAATTTTACTTTTAGGCTGGAATTCTTATAACCGAATCGTTCGATTTCCCAGGCATCTTGCGCCGAATAACCGAAACAGAATTTACTCAGTGCTGATTCCCAGCTTTTCTCATGCACTGTTTTACGTGTTTTGCGCAACAATTTTATATGCAGAGCTTTTAGTTCGGGAACTGCAATTTTGTGAAAAAGAATATTGGTAATTATTTGGTTTTCTTATTGTTATTGTTGATTATTCACAAAATACAAACAAATTTCAGTGTTTGTCCTCTCTCGAACATATACAAACAACTCTCTCTCTCTCTCTCATGCACACGCTCTCTCAGCTCTTTATGCGTCAGTGCTGGGCATATGAGATTGCAACACTAAAGGCTGGAGTAAAAAAGGCTACTTTTGAAAGGGGCGACTAATCGGAGGCATTTCTTTTAATAATTTATTTTGAAAATCTGCTAAAAACAAACTGTAATATACTATTTAATTGAAAGACGAGTAAATGTTAGAAGGCAGTCAATTTCTAAACTATATATTACTACTGATGAAGAATATAGACTTTTGTTCTTATTCCTATTGCCTATTTAGAGCAAGCAGAATGTCTAACCAACTAGCTCATCACTGCTGACTCTCTCCGCACTCTCACACAAATTCTCACGCTCTCTCTCTCTCTCACCTTCATCGTTGTTTGTCAACCACAACTGCAAATGCTTAAAATTCGGCAATTCCAGGCCCAAATCTTTTGAAAACTTTTGCAAAAACGCACAAATCACAGCAAAATTTGGATCATTTGCACATAAATGCAGCGTGGAGCTTATGGCATCTTCATCTTTGCATTCTTCTGTGGCTGTTGCTGCTTCTGCTGCTGCTGTTTCTGTTATGGACGCCGCCATTTCATTTTTTCATACCACAAAAATCGAGAAAATTTTCTTTTTTTTCTTTTGTATACTACACTAGTAAAATTGCACAATTGTCGCACAGAATTGACGGCATTTGATCGAATATTACGCTCGTTAGATGCTCGATACTTCCGTGCATCGATAGAGCATAGTTTTAATCACAACACTTGTCGATTTACATTAGAAAATTGCAAATTAAACCAAAAAAAAATAGGGAATGAAAAGATGGCTTTATTATTTCTAGGGTTGCCAAGTAATTGTCAAACTATCGATAGTAGCGATGGACTTCCAATTTCACTCTGCTAATAGCAGCATCGTTTCCGAGCTCTGTTAGAGATTGGAGTACTGTTAATTACATCCCTGAATTAAAACAAAAATTGCTTGCATACTCTTATGAGTTTAAACTGAAATTTTAAAATGTCCGCCAAAAGTGTGGACGGTTTTTGAGAAAATCGCTTATCAGTGAAGCAACCTATGAATATTCGCCTAGCATTAAACAATTCACGGTTCTTATATGATTAAATGGACTTTCAAGAGTATCCCCAAAAGTTTCATCAAAAGAGGCAGTGGTAGCCCATAACTTTTAAATATCGATATTCCGTACATAGGCGTAGCGAGAGGGACTTATACCATGGGCTCACGAAGGGGGATTGTGGGCTAACATCAACCCCCACTAGTAATATCTAAATTATATTTGCATTTTGTATAATTCAATTCAAGTTAGTAGTCTAATATATCACAATTTGCAAAAAAATGTTTCTGGAAGAAACATTTATCACAAAGAAATTATATAGAAAATTTATAAGTAAAATATGTAGAAGAATGAGGAATTCAATCAATGAATTTTTCAATTTTTTCTCGTTCGCCTATGTACATAGAAACATTCATACATATGTATGTACATGCATAATTATGTACAGAATCACTCAAAAAAATATTTTTTTATCTAAAATATGATTATTTCTAGTTTTGCTTAAAGTTGAGCAACAAATAATAGTTTTACATAAGAAACTATATTTCTCAGGCCACTTGTATGTAAATGTAGTATATAAGGCAGTTTTGATTGATTTTGGGCAACAAATAATAGTTTTACATAAGAAACTATATTTCTGAAGCAGCCACTTGTATGTAAATGTAGTATATAAGGCAGTTTTGTTTGATTTTGGGCAACAAATAAATATGTAAGTTTCACATAAGAATAACTGTTTCCGAGTGATTCTGGCTGAGGCAGCCACTTGTATGTATGTATGTACATACATTTGTAATGTTTTTGTCGGCTTTCTTTACATATACATATGTATAAATATGTGTACATATGTTTACATATGTATGTAAAACAGTTTTTGCTCATTTTGGGCTACAAATATGTAAATACGTTTTACATAAGAATAACTGTTTTCGAGTGATTCTGTCTGACATAAGAAACTACATTTCTGAAGCAGCCACTTGTATGTAAATGTAGTATATAAGGCAGTTTTGCTTGATTTTGGGCAACAAATAAATAAATTTTACATAAGGATAACTGTTTTCGAGTGATTCTGTCTGACGCAGCCACTTGCATATAGTACATACATACATACATACATATGTACTTAATGTTTTGCCGGTCTTTCTTTATACATACATACATATGTATGTACATACATACATACATAGGGAGAAAAATGTGTACATATGTATGTAAATAAAGGGCATAAGGCAGTTTTGTTTGAATTTGGGCAACAAATAATAGTTTCACATAAGAAACTATATTTCTGAGGCAGCCACTTGTATGTAAATGTAGTATATAAGGCAGTTTTGCTTGATTTTTGGCAACAAATAAATAAGTTTTACATAAGGATAACTGTTTTCGAGTGATTCTGTCTGAGGCAGCCACTTGTATGTATGTACATACATACATACATACATACATTTGTAATGTTTTTGTCGGCTTTCTCTCCATGTACATACATATGCATATAAATACAATGATGCGTACATATACATATGTATGTACATATACATATGTAAATGAAGCATGTAAAACAATTTTCGCTCGTTTTGGGCAACAAGTAAACAAGCTTTACATAAGAGTAACTGTTTTCGAGTGATTCTGTCTGAGGCAGCCACTTGTATGTATGTACATACATACATACATTTGTAATGTTTTTGTCGGCTTTCTCTCCATGTACATAAGTATGCATATAAATATAATAATGCGTACATATACATATGTACATATACATATGTAAATGAAGCATGTAAAACAATTTTCGCTCGTTTTGGGCAACAAGTAAACAAGCTTTACATAATGCTTACATACATTTGTATTGTTTTTGTCGGCTTTCTTTACATATACATATGTATATAAATACATAAATGTGTACATATGTATGTAAATGAAGTATGTATATAAAATAGTTTTCGTTCCCTTTGTGCAAGAAATGATTAAGTTTTACATAAAAAACTATTTATTCGAGTGATTCTGTCTATATGTAATAGAAATGTACACATAAGCAGTAGAATAATTGAAAAATGCATTGATTGTTTCCTAATTCTTTTACATAGTTTACTTATATATTTTCATTTATAATTTCCTTGTTATAATAGTTTTTTCAAGAAGCTAACGCATTTTTATGCAAATGTGATACATTAAACGACTAACTTGAATTGAATTATACACAATGCAAATATAATTTAGATTTTTCAAGTAGGGTTTATGTTAACCCACAAATTCCCCTTAGTGAGCCCATGGTATGAATCCCTCTCGCTGCGCCCTTGTGCGGAATATCGATATTTAGAACTTGCGAACTCGCGGCAACCTCATGAGGAATTTTAGTACCCACACATTTGGCCTTTTTACAAAAACTGCACACACAATTTTGTTATAACTGTTTTTACTTGTATGTACATATATTTTAGGCTACACTATAATTTTAATATTCTTAAACGAAAATAACATTTTTTCCTAAAAAACAAATTTCCCGCTCAGTTTTCTCAGCTGTTCTTTCTTGCTTATGTCAGTGGTGACATGATTTGGCAGAATTTTCGATATTGTGTTGAAAAAAATCTATCGATAGTGATGACTGAACATCGATGTTGGCCAAAAATACCAAAAACATCGATGTATCGATAGTGCCATCGAGGTGTTTTCCATCTCTAAAATTTGAGCCGCCGCAGAAGTAACGGGTTTCCGTTTCGCGCATGGAAATTTATTAATTTATTTATTAATAAAAAGAGAAGATAAGCAATTAAAATTGCTAGCGGTGGTGCTAGTGAGTGATATAAATGAAAAACGCATAAAATAAAAGTCTTCGTCTCCGTGTTGTCACAAATGAAAAGCACAATTAAATGAAAGTTGTGTGTGTGTGTGTGGAAGAAGTGTTGGAATGCATGAAACTGTGTGATGTCATGTAGTCGGACCAGCAACAGCAACGCCAACAACAACAACAACTGTGTTCTGTTTCTGTCGTTTTAACTTCCTGCTGCTGGCCAACTGTTTTTAAGTGTGCAAAAGAGAGAGCAATACAGAATATAATAAAATTTAGCATTTTTTTTGTTGTTTAGAGCGGCAGCAATTTGTCCATTAAAGTGCGTACAATTTTCGTTTTATCTGTTGGAGCCCATTCCAATTTCCCATTCCACTCCACTGAATAGCAGCACAAAAGAGAAAAGGTGAAACGCACGCACACACACACACACATCCATCCATAGAGAGAGCAAGCAGCAGCAGAAAGAGGTGGAGAACGGGAGAGCAAGTTTGGGTGTGTGTGTGCATGTGAAGTTATGACGCTGCCGCTGCCCACTTTGTGTGCGTGTGTGTGAGATTTGGTATTGTCCAGTCAACCTGCGGCATAAACAACAACAAAAGAACATAGTAAAAAAGATAAATTTATTGATTTCCCTCCAACACAAGAGAGAAAGAGAAGAGCAACAAAATATCACAATTCCGCCCAAGCAACAGGATTAAAAACGCCTCTACATAAGTTTGCTAAACCGTCCGTTTCCCCCTTGCCCACGCAAACACACACAAATACATTCCCCCTCTACTCCCCCTCCTTTACCCACTACCCGTCACCACTCCCTCAAGAAGTCTTCAATCATGGCCAGTCCAAATGCGGATGGTGCCCAACAAACAGTTCTGGAGCTTCGCATGGAAGTGGAACGCTTGACACGGGAACTAGATCAGGTCTCCAGTGCCAGTGCTCAATCGGCCCAATATGGCCTCTCACTGCTCGAGGAGAAATCCGCATTGCAACATAAATGCGAGGAACTGGAAACTTTATATGATAACACACGACATGAGCTGGACATAACACAGGAGGTGAGTTGCCATCAGCCATAAGTATATTAATCTATTTATTACGTAAGAGTGGAGCCCGCAGCTCTTATTTCGCATTCCCCCAATTGCTTTTTATGTAAATACATACAAATGCAAATTTTAAACCGATTCAACTCATTAGAGTGGACCACTCGTACATATAAAGATTGTGTTGGAACTGTTTTTTTTGTGAGTTCGTCGTTAAACCGACTACTGTGGTAAAATTAGTTCAGTACTCTAATTATACAAAGTCATCTCGATTAACGGGCACGTCTATTCTTGAGCGAACCGCAATTGGTGGACGAACGCTGTTACGAGTTTTCATTGTAGATCCGCATTAAATCCTTGTTTTTGAATTTCAATATACTTATCACAAACTAAATTCCAATTGGCAGAATATTTATAGGTGAACAAATCAGCTGAACATTTGAACTGAGAAATTGTTTGAAATACTGAGCTATAATTATTTGCTGGCCTCCATAATATGATACATATGTACATACATATCTTGATAAAGTAATCTAATCGGTAAATACCTGGAAAATTATCCAAATTTTGTTGTTTCTTTGTAAGATTGTTCCATTTGTGTTTACTTTGTAATACTTGAACCCAATTAATTCATGCTTTAATTAAGACAGTGAAATTTAAGCTTTATTTGACTAATCATTTGCTCGTTAGCCCCATCAATGAGGGGTTTCGCTATGGGGGCTTGCGTTTTTCAGCTGTTTCCAAGCATTCGGCTGTCCAATGCGCTTATCTGACCACCGGCAACCAGCACAAAAGTTTTGCAATCGTTTTTGCATTTTGTCTTGTTGGCAAAATACATAACTCGCTTGCTGTCACTCTCTGTCTTACCTGCGATTAGTGCTCTCTTTTGCCCAGTCTCTTTCAAATGCTCGTTCTCTCTTTGTGCGAATTGGTCACGTGCTTGTTTTTTGCGCGTTCTGCTTAAACTGGGCTTGCGGTACTTTAAACCACTTCAGTGAGCAGCGCCTAACAACGTTTGCACCCCCGGACTCTCCTTCTTGCACCGATCATGCTCAATCAATTTGCCTTTGTTGTTGCCATTCCATTTTGCACCTACATTTTTAGCACCATATGGCAGAGGGGGGCTCTCTCTTCCGCTCCATCATCCACTGAGACTACTGAGTGGCAATTAGTCGGCAACTACCGCTTGGCATTTCCGTTCGGATTTTCAACGGGCTACGGCGGTAGCCCTAGAGGCAGGCAAAAAAGGAAAAAAGCAAAAGGGAAAAAACTTTGTCCTTTGGCCAAATCGGATGGGAGGAGACAGAAAAACAGAAACAAAAAAAGTAATGATTTTTGCTCTCCTTCCTCTTCCTCTCTGTAATTAAAAACGTTGCTATAACAATCAAATGTTGTGGTTGCCGCAATGTGGGCGGCAGAAAGAAGAAGGGAGTTCAAATAAGACAATAGATTTCACTTTGCAAAACGATAATTACAGGTGACATCAGTTGATATTTCTCTAACAGCAATAATTTCGAATTTGCATGTACAAACCTACATATGTACTTATGTCTTATCAGTCTGAATGGTCACGTAAATTTTTTTCAAGCTAAGCTCCTAAATTTCTGATCTTTAAGAAGCAAAAAAGATATGATTTCTGTGGTTTTATTTCAAATAAAAAACATCTAAAGTATCTTTGAAAATATTTTGAAACAAACATATTGATAAATACGTACAAACCTTAAGACACCTTAATAAATACCATTTAAATTGTGATTTTCTAATTTTCATTGTGGTTTTTGAAAAAATCGAAAATGCAGAAAAAGTGTTGAAAATTTAAAAAAGATCTATCCATTAGATTCTAAGTCCACAGAGTTAAGAAATCCCTATAGTTTAGGAAGACATTTTTAACATTTTATTATCGAGAAGCTTTTTAAGACAAAGTATTCCAAGAGACCTCCACTTTTATTTTACTATGCTATATAATCTATTCCAAAAAAATCTTGAAACATTCTTTACATAATCTCGCTGTCGTCGAACAAATTTAATTGACATTTTCTCTGGCGATACTAAGGCCTGGAATTCTTAATATCTGAAAACTATTTTTAATAAAACTCAAACACATAAAAAATTTAATAATCTTTTGATGAAACAACCAATTAATTATAATCTGGCCACTGGGCGACTAGTGGCAATTGCTTTTGATAGTTTCCAGCTTGTTGGATTTTTGAACCCAAGTGAACTTTCATTACATTCATCCACACGGAGACTCATCTTTGCATTCCCTTTCCTTCTCATAATGCATATTTAAAATGAAATTACAAAAATTTTCTTGCCACGATTTGAAAGACGGCGACAACGACGACCAAGATGAAGGACAAGAAGGGGCTGGAGGCAGTTTTACGCTACTTTTTGCCTTTGCCTTCAACTTAAGGGAGGTGACATATTTCCACTTTGTAATCAAGATATCAGCCGTGGGCGACCGACCACTCCACTTTCTGTTGATGTAAATCAGAGGGGACCCACATAGACGTAGACGACATCAAGTTTTGTGGGCGTGAAATTAGCTTGCTAGAATTAATAGAATTTCTGTTGCCATGAATTTCGATTAGCAGAATGAAACTGACTGTGCAAATTGGCAGAACTTTTTGCAGAGAGAACCTGCAGCCAAAATAAATATTTACACTGCAAGTGTCAGCTAGTCGCATTTCGCAATTTATTTACTACCAAAAAGAGGAGATGGGTGGGCGGAGAATGGGGAGGGGTGTGAGTGGAGCTGACATCCCGTTGTTGTTGGACATTTGTAACTGCGGCAATTAAAACGGAGACCGAAAAAACAAGAGCCATAAAACGTAGTAATGGACAGCAGCAACACACGACAGCAGCGTACACACAATGCAACGCCAGTTGCTGTGTTGGCCCTTCACACATATGGGGCCATATTTTATGGCTTACCAAGGACAACAATTTCTCTTTCCCCGGACAGAACAGAGAACGGAGCCAAACGGAAGGACATGTAAGTTCTTGCGTAGTTTTCAGTGTGTATGTACAGGAATTGTTTCAACTTTGTGCCAGGGCCAGGCAGACCACGGACAAGTTTTTAATACAAAATTTTCAATAATTAATGCCCCCTGACAAAAGAGTCGTCGAGTTGACAAAATTCTTGTACATTTTTAATGTGTTTTGGTTTAGGGATGCAATTAAAGTAGCCGGAAATGAAAGGCAAATTTGAAAAGTGGTTTCAAACGTAAGGGAAATAAAAATACCTGACTTAAACCATGTAACAAATATAAAGAGAAACTAATTTCGCTCGTGCCGAAATTGAGATACCCTTTCAGTTCCTTGTCCATTAAGAAAAAGGTTATTCCAACCTCTCTTACTGTGTCTGAATTTGTCTCTTTTACGCGCTGATCAGCAACGCTAGAAGAGTTCATATATCCTCCATAAAAATGAGCAGTCAAAGAAAAGTCCTAAAGAATCAATTTCGCTCCTTGCGATCATAGTGATCTGAAACACTGTTGTAGATCTGTTGTAGGCTTTTACATGGATAGACTCGAAAGATTTTAAAAGTTTTTATTTATTAAAGATTCTTTTTAACCATAATTGAGCGCTATCAAATCGTGAGATGGAATGCTCATTCACCGCACATTAAATCCCTTTGCCAGACACAATTGCAATTAGTATAACAGCGCAAAACCGTAACATCAAAGCGTCAACTGAGCGACAAGCAAATAAAAGGAGAGGAAAGGAAAAAATGTAAATCCCGACGAAAAAATTATAATGATTTGACACTGATGTTCTGTTCTGGCTCTGTTGACTGTCGTTTGCTGGTGCAAATTGCAATTGTACGGCAATCAAACCGGCAACAAATGCCATTGCCACCACAATGAGGATGGGCGCGGGGTGTTGGAGCTGTTGTCTGTCTCTTGGCAAGGGTTAAATGTGGCGCTTGAGCATTCTGACAAAACATGTTTCCGTTGTAGTTGGCAGTACCCGAACCCGAAGTGAGTTGCTCTCGTTGTTGTTGTTGTTGCTGCTGGTAAAGGAAATGAGTAGGAAAAATGTTGTTTGCCGCCGCCCTTGTCTGCCTCCAACCCAAGAGGGAATGCAATGAATTGCAAGCAATGAAAATGTAAAGTGCACAGGAATCTAGACATTCAGACTAGTGGGGTCGGGTGGTCGGAAGTGTGGGTACGGGTGTGGGTGTGGACTAAGCCCACAACTTTTGACACTGATGAGCAAAATCTCGGCAAGGATGCTGGTCCTGCTGCTATTGTGACAATTGCAGCATTTCGAGTGGGTGGCAAAGCCCATTTACTGGGTCCACGCTGCTCTCATAATGACCCTGCAATTTATTTGGTTGAACTTTTTGGCTTCCCTCAACTTGTATTGGAACTATGCCAGTTGTTCTGCAGTTTTTTTCGTCGTCGTCCTACATTATGCTTATTGGCTGTTTAATGCAAAAGGAAATTTTATAGTACAAAACAGCAGGACAAAAGTACAGAAATGATTTTGATGCTTTCACAGCATCCTCAAGGATTTTCATGTCCCGTTGCGTTTATTCTCCTATTCATTTTCTTTACACATTTACTTAAGAACGTTGTTTTTTCTACGAACATACACATGTGTGCTGTGCTTACACTATAACTTTTTATGGGACACAACGAAATAATCACGTAATTTAGATCGTAAAATGAAACTGATTATGAAATATGAATATCACCAAATATAAATTTTAATATTAAATGGAGTAGCAGTGAATAAAAATGAATAGAGTATGGATGGTTATTTTGTGGTCGTATTTAATATTCTGATCCCGACGATTGCACTGTAAAATGGTGACCCCGACAATCAATTGCAAGAACTTTATTTATAACAATGTATATCTTATAAAGCAAAAATTTGGATTATCTTGAAATGCTCTAAATTTGTGTAAAAACAGATTTGAGAGGAGTTGATCCGATGATTATAAGTTTTTAGATGCATTGTATTGTAGGGTACTCTCAGCAGCGACTCTTACTAAATGCATTTTCATTTCATTTCTCTGCACACATTTTCATCCATTTTCGTTAAGAGCATAATTTCAGTTCTTTTGTGGCAATTTCCATGCACTCTCGCTCGCTCGCTCACTGCACAGACACATTTTCACTGGCCGCTTTTCTCGCATTGTTGGTGCTGTTTTTCTTTTTTGGCGACATTTCAAATTCTGTGTGTGCTGTGTCAAGCCCGTGCATTGACATGGCCACAAAAAGCTGCGTCTGAAAAATTACCCACAGCCCCCAAAAACCACGTTTCTGTTGTTTTTTTGTTACACATTTAAATTTCCATTGCGTTTTCACGCAGCCATAGCTTAACGATCTGGGGCGTGGTACAATCTGCTCAGCCATTCATGGCATACTTTATCCAACCCCAACAAGAGAACCACCCACACATCTAGTTATACCGTTCTCAGGGTGGTGGTAGGGAGGAAATTGTTATGATTGCGCCATCATCTACAACAAGTGAAGCGTTTTGCTCCAAAATTTCTGCTCATCGTCATCGTCATACAATGCGGTGGGCAATCTGCTCTATTTTTAGGGCCCGGCGAATGTTGCAACACCAACTAAAGACAAGGCGAGAGAGGAGTTGGGAGGTGACAGAAACACCAACAGCTGCTGGCTGCCTGGCTGACGATGTGGACAATAATGTGTAGGATGCGGGCATTTACCACCCATTTAGGCCACTTTTAGATGGCTTCTCTATGTACTCTAATCCAAACCACAAACACTGAAATATGCAGCCACACATAACAAAGAGGGGAAATGGGATCGAAACGAATCTACTAGACCTGGTCGTCTGCCTGGCAGGCACCGTGTGCCTAGTGCCTAGTGCCCTGTGCCTGTCTGTTGTGAACTGTGTTAATATTTGCTCGAGTTAATTAAAAATCTTTTCTAATTTGCATAAACTTTATGCCGTCATCGTCATTCGACACAATATGAAGTTAGGTTATGCCGGTCAATACACTGAGAAAAATAATGTGACACTTATCAGATTTCAGTTGAGTGAATGACAATCGAAATGGATTTGAATATATTAGCTTGAATGTTATTAAAAACTAAAAAGAAATATTCTGAATATCTAATCTTTGCTTTACGCTTACCTAATTTCTTGGGCAGAATTTTCTTTGTGTTTGCTGCAGGAATGCGATTTCATTTGCTTAGTGTAAAATATAATTTAGTTCGCAAATATTTGTGGAAAAAATGCTATATTGTTTTTTACAATCGTTTTGATTGTGAAACAAAGAAAAAAAAACAAATATTTAGAAAAATAAGAAAGATTGATTAGTAAATTAAAGTTTGAGGCTTGAATTCTATTCGATTTTAAGATTTATGTTCATCAGAAAAGGTTCCATTTGGTATAGTGTTCTTGTTTCTATTAGGGAGTATCCCAGAATCTACCCAAAATTGGAATTAAAAACTAAAATTCAGAATTATCACCTTTTTAACCCTGAAGTGTCAGCTGTCACATTCTTTTTTTAGGGTTGTCGCAATTCGTAAATGGCAGCAAATTCAAATCCTGCATTCATGGTGTATTATCTTTTACAATGTGACTTAAATTTCAGAGAAACATTCCCACTTGATATCCCTGCTTAGCTCTTAGTCTTTATCATTATTCCGTAATTATGTTAATCCTATTTATATTAATTTTAAGTGCCTACAAACAAACTTATAATTGAAGTACCTACACATAAGAATCTTATCCTTAGAGTCTTTCATACCTCATCTCCCTTCAAGTGTGTCTTGAATAAATCCCTTATGTAAGACCTTTTGGAAACATTCTCTACTTAGATGGCGGCTAATCCAACTAACTAAGTAGTTGGAGCAATTTACTTACATGACTGAGTGTCGTGTGACAGCTGCAGCATTGTGAGGGGATTGGGGAAGGGCGTCACTGCTCGAATTTCATTCGAAAACTGGAAAACTGTGCTGGCCTGATGCCGCCTTGGCCTTTTGTTTGCCTTTCCTTCGCTTCTTATTACACTAATTAACGAAATGCACTTGGCTGACAGGGCAGTGGGTGGGTGGTTGAGGAAGGGGAAAGTGGAGATGATGGGGTGACGTATTATGTGGGCGTGCGATTGTCAAATTGGGTTTCCAAAAACAACAACAACAAAAAGCGTTGACGTTGTCACCCAAAGCCGTAATTATATGTGCCACAAAAGGACTAGCAAAAACGAGAGACGAAAGGAAAGGGAGTGGAAGAGCAACTGGAATGCCTGCAGGTTTTCTTTTGGCAGAGGAAAGGGAACGAAAAGATTGCCGTCTGCTGCTAATTACGCGGCTTTTAAAAGAAAGAAATGTACACAGAGAGGGGGGAAGGATGGGGGAATGGGCAGTAGTTGGAGTAAAGTTTCGAATTTTCATTTACCCCTTGCACTTTTCCTGCTGCTGCTTCTTCTGGTCAAGTGTGTGACGCCGCCACTCATGACGACTGCTGGCGTTTGTACGCTTTGTTGTGCTGCGGTTGGTCGGTCGGTTGGTCGGGTCAGTTTTGATGATGAAACTTGTGTGAAGAGGCACGTACTCGAAATGGTCTGAAATAGTCGGTTGAGATTTCAATTAAACTTCGCCACAAAAGTTATCCAAACTAACTGGGGGCCTGTGCTCTCCTTTCTGACCATATGGCTCTGAGGGCTTGGCTCATAAGCATTTGGTATACATATATTTACCTCTCCTTCTCCTGGGTTGGGGTTATTGCTGTTTGGTCATGTTGTTTGGGTGTGTCCTGGCCTTGTCGTGGCGGTCTCATTAAGCTTAACGACTAACGTGCGGCCGTTTTTCAACACTTTTTCTCTGCTTTCCACCTCCATCAACCTCCACCATTTGCAATTAACGAAAATCCAATAAATGGGAGGAAATTGTTTTTTATTTGAATGCTGCATCCCATCCAGTCCACTGGGAGATCTCTGAAAATCAACAAAATTGCAGCAAAAAATTATAAATAACGAATTTCATATACTCTTTTATTTATTATTATATATATTAAATGATATTATTATAGAAATTAGAACATCACGAATGTTCTATTGAAAATTTAAAATTTTTATTAATTTGTTTGGGATATGAATAATAATGTTAAATGGAACTTTAGAAGAATGGAAAGGAGTTGAAAGGTATTCTAAAAAGGTGTTTGCTTGACCTAATACAATTTCGACATTTCAGAGTTAGTTGACAATTAATTTTTATTAGAACTATGTATTCCTACATTCCATAACATTTCTGATTCACTTTATTATGTTGTTCTTTATTTCGATTTTGGAGGTTTCTGACTTTATTTATAATTTTAGATCATGTTTGAATGCTAGTCCTATTACCAGCTCCCAGGGCTTTTGACTGAAGCATTTTGTGTAAAATGGTCTTTGAATATTTATAAAAGATTCTAAGGTTTCTCTATTTGGCAAATTTTGGTTCATCTAAATTTGCGAATTTCACCTAACAAATAGCAAAGAAAATACATGAATTGAGAGAAGCCCTTTAAAAGTTTCAATTACCTTGAAAAGTTGATGGACCTTTTGAAACAAAGTCAGGCCAAAAATGAGGGAAACTTAATGAAAAATGTAACCCACTAAAAGGGGGGCGTATGCGCCGGCATCATCAACAAACAACCGTGGCAGTAACAAAGTTCCCTAGTGGCAAACGCCCACGCCCATTTCTCCACCACCCACACCCCTCAGAGTCACGATAAAGCTTGCTTACACATGCAAATGACTGCAATAAAAATGGCAGCCAGGCAGGCGTCTGACAAGAAGAGGAAGGAACTTTTATGATTGCTTTGCTTTAGTCACTTTGTATTCACTTTATTCACCTTCTTCGCTCTTCTCTCCTTTGCAGGCTCTTACCAAATTCCAAACCTCACAAAAGGTGACCAATAAAACAGGCATCGAGCAGGAGGATGCGCTACTCAATGAGTCCGCCGCACGGGAGACTTCACTGAATTTGCAAATCTTTGATCTGGAGAATGAGATCAAGCAGCTGCGTCATGAGTTGGAGCGTGTGCGCAATGAAAGGGATCGCATGCTGCAAGAGAATTCCGATATTGGTCGGGATAAGAGCGATAATGAGGCGGAACGTTTGCGTCTGAAATCGGAGCTAAAAGATTTGAAATTTCGTGAGACGCGAATGCTCAGTGAATACTCTGAGCTGGAGGAGGAGAACATATCGCTGCAGAAGCAGGTGTCCAGTTTGAGAAGCTCTCAGGTGAGTGTTGAGGAAGATAAAGCTTCAATTGGATTACTAATTTTCCTTCCTTCTGAACAGGTGGAATTTGAAGGTGCCAAGCATGAGATACGACGTCTCACCGAAGAGGTTGAACTCTTAAATCAACAGGTCGATGAGTTGGCCAATCTCAAAAAAATAGCCGAGAAGCAAATGGAAGAAGCTCTTGAGGCTTTGCAGGTATTTCGGAATCAATTTTTCTTTAATTCTCATTATTAAACTCTTTAATTTTCTTTAGGGTGAACGAGAAGCTAAATATGCGCTGAAAAAGGAGCTGGATGGCCATTTGAATCGCGAGTCCATGTATCACATTAGCAATCTGGCCTACAGCATACGCAACAATATCGAGGATAATGCCAGCAATAATTCCGATGGGGAAGAAGAGAATCTGGCCCTGAAACGTCTTGAGGCTGATTTAAGCACTGAACTTAAATCACCGGATGGCACCAAATGTGATCTATTCTCTGAAATTCATCTGAATGAGCTAAAGAAACTGGAAAAACAATTGGAGAGCATGGAAAACGAAAAAACCCACTTGACAAGCAATTTAAGAGAGGCCCAAACAAGTCTCGATAAGTCACAAAATGAACTACAGAACTTCATGTCACGTCTAGCTCTGTTGGCTGCCCATGTTGACGCATTGGTTCAGTTGAAGAAGCAAATTGATGTCAAAGATCCCGACAACCAGACGGAACAGAAGAAGGATGAACTGCAGCAACAGCTGCGTGCTTTAATCACTCAGTATGCCAATTGGTTTACACTCTCCGCCAAGGAAATTGATGGCCTCAAGACTGACATAGCCGAACTGCAAAAGGGCTTAAACTACACAGATGCCACCACAACCTTGCGCAACGAGGTCACAAATCTGAAGAACAAACTGCTCGCCACCGAGCAGAAGTCTCTGGACTTGCAAAGTGATGTCAAGACCCTAACACATATCTCACAGAATGCTGGCCAAAGTTTGGGCTCAGCACGCAGCACTCTGGTCGCTCTTAGCGATGATCTGGCTCAGCTTTATCATTTGGTCTGCACTGTCAATGGCGAGACACCCACAAGAGTGCTATTGGATCATAAGAGTGAGGATATGAGGTAAGGTTTCTTTTACCTTTTCACTTAGAGAAAATAAATTGAATACTTTGTGATTATTGCAGCTTTGAGAACGACTCTCTTTCGGCCATACAATCGCAATTCAAATCGGATGTCTTTATTTCACGTCCTCAAATTGTCGAGGATCTTCAGGGTCTAGCTGATTCAGTAGAAATTAAGAAATACGTGGACACAGTCAGTGATCAGATAAAGCATCTTAAGAACGCCGTTGAGCATACCATAGATATGAACAAACACAAAGTGCGCACCGAAAGTGGAGAGAGTAAGTCGAGTAGTTATTTATGCCCCCAATTTAAATCTAATAAGATGCTATCATATCTTTTTTTAGCCGCCGAAAAGGTCAACAGCGAGGAGATGGAGGAACTGCAGGAGCAAATTGTGAAGCTCAAGAGTCTGCTATCAGTCAAACGGGAACAAATTGGCACATTGCGCAATGTTCTCAAGTCAAACAAACAAACCGCCGAGGTGGCTCTCACCAATCTCAAATCCAAATACGAGAACGAAAAGATCATTGTCAGCGATACCATGTCCAAGCTGCGTAATGAACTCAGGCTACTCAAAGAAGATGCGGCCACCTTCTCAAGTGGGTAACAAAAAGTAATAATTATTTGATTTCCATTAATTTGGTTCAAATTTCGTTTGTAGGTCTTCGTGCCATGTTTGCTGCACGCTGCGAGGAGTATGTAACCCAGGTGGATGATCTCAATCGTCAACTGGAGGCAGCCGAGGAGGAGAAGAAGACCCTCAATCAGTTACTACGTTTGGCCGTGCAACAGAAATTGGCCTTAACCCAACGTCTCGAGGAGATGGAAATGGATCGGTGGGTGCATTTGGGGCGCTAAAACAAAACCTTATCTTCTCATAGAAAAAACCAATTAGAGTCCTTTTAAGTATATCATATCCCTCCTCTCAAAATTTGTGGGCAAGCGCAATTTGTTGGTAAGCATTGACCATGTGGATAATTCATCCTACGTTTTGCATGACCTGCTGATGTTGCGCTGATATTGGATGCCCCCAGACGCCTAACTGCTATGCGTGCTTATATTAATTCACAATCTTTCTCTGTGTTACTCAAAATTAAAATGTGATACTTATGATATGTATAATTATTTTTTTCCACTTCATTTCTGTAGTGAAATGCGTCATGTGCGTCGTCCGGTGGCACCACAGCGCGGCTCTGGCGGCAAATCGTCGTTCAGTACTCGTCCATCGAGCAGAAATCCAGCCAGCGGCAATGCGAATCCCTTCTAACATAAAATCAGCGTGCAGCGTAAACTTTTGGCTTTAGTTTATACTTTGCTTAAGTTGTAAATTCATCTGAAGGATATATAGACACCAGATACAAATTGTGGAACGAAAGCAGCTATAACTATATTTCTTCAATCTGCAACAACCTACAACTATTTACTTTATATATTATTAAACTATTTGTTTGTATTTGTATTTATTGAAAGTTTAGTTAGATGAAAGAGAACAACATGTCGATTTTGTTTTGTGTAGACAAAAAAAAATAATAATAATACATCAAGCAACAAACGGTTATTAACGGTTAGTTACTTAAACGTCCAATTAATTTAATTAAAAGAACAACAACAAAAAAAGTATATCAAAAGCGAAAAGCAACTAAATTGTATTTATCCATATACAGCAAAAAATGAAAATGTATTCTTGTTTAGAGTTTTGTTAAATTATGCGTTGATTTGATCATTCTATATATATATATATCTATATTTTTGGTTTATCAACGCTGTGCGCGCTAGCGAAACAAAAGTTTAAACGAAATTGATTAAAATTGATATTGATGGCAATTGGCAAATGAAAAACCTAATTATGTATTAATTGGCCTGCCTAAATGATAACTGAAAGTATTTAATATAACAAACACACACACACACAAAATACACATACATATTGTACGTAATAAGAACAAATTGAAATGAGATGATACCCGTTTTTGTACCGATTTGAAGAATGTAAATGATAATGGATACTGATTAACGGTTGTCTTAAAGACATCACCAGAATGTTGATTTTTTGTGCATATTTGCAAATGAAATTCTAGAAAATTAATTATTGTTTTGCAATGGATTAAAATAAACAAAAACATAGTTTATTTTCTTTGTTTATTTGTTTAGCATAAACTGCAGAAATAGTATAACTTATGATTTGTGCATTATTTTAATTTAATTAATAAAACTATCAAAAAAAAAAAAGAACATTAAAAAACAAACCAAGCTGAAATCCAGAAATTAATTTTTATTTTTCGTTTAGTTGAAGAAGGGATGCAGACATAACAGAGTTTGAAAAATTATTAATTATTATTAACACTTGATTTTGTCAAAGTATTTCTTTCTTTTTGTTAGTAAGGAAAAAGTTCAAAAGTTTTGGTATCAGGTGTCCTGAAGTTTTACTGGTTCAAATCAAAAGCATTTTTTATCAAAACTGAAATTCTTTTTAGTATTGACTACATTTTAACAATTTTAGTTGGATAGACCATTTCAAATCGGCGTATTTTTCTGCATCCCTAATTGCAAGTTTATTTTCTAAAAACATATTGTTCTTGAGCAAACACAAATACGAAACACAAATCTATGCAGCTTAATCCATATTTATATAGCAACAAACAAAGCGTTAAAGTTTAAACAAAATATTATTATTGTAGCTAATTAAACATACACAAAGTAGTGAAAGCAAGTTCTACTCACAAAAAAAATTAAAGTAGTGAAACCTCCCGATTTAAATGGAATCTATGTTGCTTCAACTTGCGTTTCGAATTATTCTATTTTGTTTGTTCACAAGAAGTCTTTATGAAAATTATGGAAATATACAAATGGATATACCGTATATTACCGTGTAAATTACCGAGCCATTAAATTGAATTTATATTTAAATATTAACACAAACAGACACATACTCACACACACACACACACACACACATACATGCCATGCACATACACATCGTCCACATGAAAAATATATGATAAACATATTGTAAATATATTTATACAAAAGTTAGTAGTGTTTAAAATAGTCCAAAAACAAGAAATCAAGATGAACGACAAAATGCATACATATTTCAACAATGATTTTATTGTAATTTTTACCGTCCCTTTTTGCGAATGTGAAAACAAAGGAAAGATAACGAACAAAAAAAAAAAAACAAACGAAATACAAAGTCTATTTATGCAAAAAATCACTGAACCAACAGCAACAACAAGAGAAGATACATACCGAAAGGCAACTTCGGAGCAACGAAGTTTTTATGTCCTTGTAGAGAAGCCAGGAAAATGACTCGATGGAAAGTCTATGATGTGGTGCTCCGATCGTAACAAAAGCAAATAATAATATATTGTGCTAGGTCCACACTTATTATTGGTTCCGTTTTTTTTAAGATTTTTTCAAAATCATATATTAAAAATCTTTATAGTCTGTTTCCTCTGACTCCGACCGATTTCGAACCTAAACCAATGTTTATTTTTAATATATCGAATGAATCATGTAGCTTTAGGATTTCCTGCAAGGATACTAAGACCAGAATTTTTTGATTTTCGAGTCCAATGTGCAACAGTTAAAACAGAATCATCGATCTATCATGTACACCCAGAAAAACAGGCCAAAATATTTGATAGCCAATATGCATAATTACTAAGTACTACAAAATACTCAAGAAGAATATTTCAATTAGTGACTAAAATATTACAAAACTAAACCAACAAATAGTTTTCTATTTCAAACAAATACAAAAATAAATGAAAATGAACAATTTAAACATAAAAAAAAAACAAGAAGCAATTGATATAAGATTTGATGAACATTTAATATAAGTTTTATGATGGTAAAACGAAAATTAAGACATTTTCCATGTGCTAAATTTTGGACATTTGACGTACGAAATGCCAACAAGAAAATGGAAAAACGTATGAAAATTCTACATAAATTATACATACAAAAGTAATATCTTATTACAAATAAACAAATTAGCAAATATTTCGATATTTTTACATTGTTTTATTTAGTGACGGAGTAAATTTTGGTGCAGCTTAGAAACGATTCATGTGGGAAATACCTTGATAAACAATTTTATCGATTAAAATTGCATTGGCGTTTTTTAAAGTATAAAAGTTTACCTGGTAAACTGATGCTGCCCAGGAATATACATAGTTGGGTATGAGATTTTTATAGATGGATTTTTTAGCAATGTTTTTCCCCCCAGCGTCAATATTTAACGAATTCATTTTTAACGAGTAAGCAAAGGTACTTCGCATGAGTAGATGAATGAATACAATGAATAAGTAAGTATATCTGACAAAAACAAAATTGATATGAATACCAAAACTAATCTAACAACTTACTAAGTAGACATATTCCCATAATAAAAGAGGATTCATCGGAAAATATTTCCCAGATGTGCCAAGATGTGAAATTTATTGATGTAATCGAAAAACGAGATGTGAAGAGTCACGCGGCCATCGTCACGCGGCCTGCAAAACTACCGATATTTTAGCCAGGCGAACAGAAGTAATTAGAAACGCGACGATTCTCTATCGAAATACGGACAAGCAGACCCGATACAAATAAACAAATATGATTTTATTTATGTATATACAAACACACACATTCAGGCGAGGGGAAAACGCCACCCTTGGAAAACATTGTAATACTGAGCACGCCCTCAAAGTTTCATAAATTTGCACAAAATCGATCAAACCAATAGATATGGGCGTACATAGTATATACTTATTACATCTAATGGGGGTTGTATTGAAAACACTTATGCGATATTTGAGGTTCAAAACGTTTTTCTTTTTAGGTGAATTCAAATGTTTATAAGGATGCCAGTTATCATTATTGGAAAGTGGAATAGAAAAGGTAGAGAAGAGGGAAAAGCAGGTAAAAATATATTTGTATGTGTAATTGATAAATATTTATATTAAAAGTACTTGTCGGTTGATTGCGTTCATTAAGTATTACTGATTGCTTACTCACAAACAAAAGAAAAAGAACTCCCAAATTATGAATGAATTATGGAAAAAGATTTTGCCAGATGGAACCGGGAGTATGTATACAACATATACATACATATACATATGTATGTTGATGACATAACTCCATTCATGTGCCTGGCATACACAAAAAAGATTGTTTTGATTCGTTTTGGGGGCCGAGTATCCCTAACCTCATCCGTGATTCATGGCATCTCTGAATTTGAATGCAAAAGCCGGTTATTTTTTACGTATACATGTCTTGCCCGAACCGGGGAACAGGAATTGATAGAAGGTTGCCGATGCTCTATCGAAACGTTGACAAGCCGACGCAACCAATACGAACACACACATACGGCACACTCACTTGCATGCACACGCATACACAAACACTGGCGCACACTGACACACACACACACGCGCTCACACATACAGTTATAATCAAACCCAGACGTGACGTGTTGCTTCTGCTTCTTCTATTTTATTCGTCGCCGCTTTGGTTGGTGTTGGTTTGTGCTACACTTTATTGGTTGGTAGAGCTTCGCCCAGTGCCTGCATGCGGAACTTCGAAAATTTTGTGTTGGTCGAATCGCACAAACTTGGGAACAGGCGAACAGCAATTGCAGAAGGTGCTTGCCCTGATATAGTTGGATGGCAACTCTTATTGGCTGCCTGCCCCGTCTCAGCTGCTGCTGTTTTGCCGCTTTGGATTTGTGTGTGCACACACACACACAGGCATTGTTTTTAAATGATAGCAGTCAGCTGTTTACTACTGGTGCGACAGCAGAAGACCAACCAGAAATGTTTAAAGAGAGGGATAAAAAGCCATTCGGTGGCCCGAAAACTGAAATTGAAACTGGCCCTGGCCCAGGCCCAGGCACAGGCCAAGGCCTCATGGGCATATTCTTGGACAAGTGAATTGAGTGTTTAATTTCAGTCAGTGAAAGAATGCTGCAAAATGTATTAATGCCCAACTGCAATCACTTGCGTATCCTGTGTGAGTGTGTGCATGTGTATGTCCGTGTGTGTGTGTGTGTGTGTGTGCAACTGGACCAGAGTGGACAATTATGTGGGTGGAGTTCGTGAAAATCATGTCGTATTGGCCGCATTGTTGTTGCATTCAATTCGATGTTGCTGTTGATAGGGCCCAGGCCTATTGGCAGATACGAAAATTGGCAATCACATTTGTAATTGGCCTCTCTCTGACTCGTGTATTGTGTCTCTTTGTTTTCCCCCCATCCCCTTCCATTTCTCGTATTCGTTGTTATTCCCGTTCCACTTAAGTGGAGCCCAGAAGCTCAACAGGTGTAGCTGGTAGTCTTTGTTGCTGGTGTTAGGAAAAGAAAAAAAGCAAGCACCCGCAAATAATTCAAAAGATTCTCCCACGTACACACACTCCCACACTCTTACGTTTCTACACACATACACCTTCCCCCATACCCCAATCCCCACTCACACACCAATACGTCTTAACAGCGCTATTCTTTTTTAAATCAGATGCGCATAACAGCACTTTTCGTGAGCGAAACGATGATGAGAGCGTGAGTTTCCGAAAAATATATAATACCTAAATCGTACAACAATTTCTTCATTTTAAACTATAAATTTGGATGAACTAAAATCGGAATGTTGCTGTAATTACGACATATTAATTAATCTTTCTCGAACTTAAAAATATATCCTTAAATTCCAGAAATGTGCATATGTACATGAATATATATATTTATTTTAACCAAGTAGTTTCTTGAATTTTGTTGGAGGAAACTGACGACGTGGAAAAAAACAAAATCCCTTTGACAGAATCCGGTATATATTGGGTAAAAAAAAACGAAAAGAATTATTTTGGACCTCGAACCGAAATTGGTTATCCTTATTAACACAATTTAATTTATTAAGGTTAATGTTCTGCCGCTCCTCCAACTAGCTCTAGAGCGTATTACTTACAAATCCTAGGTGACTCACAAATACATGTAAATAAATATGAAATATCATCAATAGACAACTGGATAAATGTATATCTTCGGTATAGGAAATTATTGTTTTTAAACAAGTTTTTTAAGTGAAAAGCGGTATGTAGTATCTTTCAATGAAAGAAGCCTTTGGCAAACCTATTGGCATAGAATGAATTTCTTGCATGAGATGGCCGGCTCACAGGGGGCATGCTTCTATACTTACATATGGCAAAATATTTTGGAGTATTTTTTCCACTCAATAACTGCCTTCGGAGAAAATTATGAGTTGTACAACATGTTGTATAAGTAACGTAATGTGAGATATACGAAACTTTGAAATCGACTGTCCAATGCGTTTTTCTCTTGAGATAATGTTATTTTATGAGATACATTTTTCTAAAGAAGTGCGATTTGTTGTATCGCGCGTCATTTATTAGGCGCTCAGCAATTTCAGTTAGCTGCTTGCTGTGCATTTTTGTCGCCCACTCAACACGTTGTATGCGACTTTTCTGCGCAGACGCCATTGAAAAGCTGCCCCCCAAAGTTTTTTTTTATATATTCTTCCCCCAAAGTTTGGTTTGTGTCTTTGATGAGGAAGAGCTGCAAGCTTTAGCATGAAGCAGGGACGGAATTGGGGGTAGATCAGTTATAATTTTTAAAAAAAACAAAAGATTTGCAATATTTGGGCTTAGAGTTTGTAGAGTTCTTAATTGAAATGCAATATGGATGGAACATTTTCAATTGGGCATGTCTCTTATTACATTCACATGACTTTTCATCAAGTAAATGCAATGTAACTTTGAATTGACCAAAGTTGTCGAACAAACAATACCATCCCAAACAAAATACAAATATTTAACTAAGCCCTGTATAGAAGAGACTCCACCTACTAAATATTTAAACTAAAAGCGAACGCTTCCATTAACTTTTTGGAAACACTGGGGCGCAAGTTATGGCTAGTCGATTAAATGGAGATTGCTTGCCCAACAATAAAGATCAGAAAATATCTTGCACAATATTTCGTTGTTGATAATCATTTGAATTGCAGACAGACAAATTGCGAAATTTGTCAGCAAGTTGGGTGAAGCAAATTAAGTTTGATGAAAATTAGATGAATGAGTTCATTTAAGGCAAAACCAAAAATTAAAAATGATTTATTGTTAAAGGCAGGGTCGTAGCGTACCAAATCGAAAAATAAAGCTTCATTTTGACATATATTAAATGAGTAAGCATGAATATGGGAATGTTATAGCACATTAAACTATTAGCAATTAGTTATTCTTTTTAAAAGCTTGCCATTAAAGAATTTTAAAAATATCATACCAGTTTATGTTAATCGGATGGGACTAATCATTTGTTTGAGTTTTGAAGATTAGTCAGAAATCATCTTTTAAAGATTCGTATAATAAATATGACACAAAACATTTGTTTTTATTTGTCTTTATGGTTTTCATAAAACAACCCGAGCAGCTTGTTTACGAATGTAATGTTTATTTTATTAAAATAGAAAATTGTTCGTTTCAACAAGTAAAAACCACAAAACTTAAAAACCAATACAGAGTAGTTGTTTAATTCAAAATTTCCCCATTTCGCTATAATGTTGATTGATTGAATTCCCACTTCAAGGGTAATCAAATATTTGAATACTCTATTAATTTATATATTTATTCATTCAATTAATTTCTTAGAAAAACATATCAAATGTAGTCTTAAAGAATTTTTTAAAGGCTTGCAATAAATACACAATTAAATCACATTAAAATTTTATGTTTATCTGATTTAGTTTTCCTAATCAAGTTACAATCAATAATGTAAGACACAATTAAATCACATTACACTTTATTGTTAATCTGATTTATGTAGTTTTCCTAATCAAGTTACAATCAATAATTTAAAAATTTTTTAAATTAGTTTTTCCCATGCATTTAATACAATGATTATATGAACATGTTGTTTATAGATTTGTTGGTCTTTAATGAAATGTTAGGTATTTTCGTCAAAATGAAATTTAAATATTTCTAAAAATTGCATATAATTTATGTTAGGATCAATTCAAACTCAAATGGCTTTAAAATTCTTTGGGATGTCTTTAAAAATCTTTACATACTTGTCTTGACAGATATATGTATAAATTCAGGACCTTTTCAGAAGTCCCTGTTAAACTAAAAATCGAGTTGAGTATGAGTCTTCAAATTTGTTTGTCATTTTGATTTTGTACTCATGATTCATCATTTGATTTAACTTGAAGAATAGTTTTAGCATGTCCAACTCATAAATTCGATCGGTGGCAATTCCTCAATCGAAAATTCAGTTTAGGTCCGGAACCAGTCACATGCGTGTTCTCCTCTCCCGCAAAGTCAAAGATATGTGTATGTGGATTCAGTTTATGATTCTGTCACGCGCTGAATTTTGTTTCGGTTGCTGCTGTTTCGGCCAACGTCATTATCGGCAGCAGCAACACCAACAACACCATCATTATCAAGTGCCTATATATAATACATTCACTTTTTTTTCGCATCCGCATATTGTACAGCAGAAGTAACAACAACAACAACAACAACAACAATGTTGCTTCAAGAAGAGTGCTCTTCATTGGTGGTTGGAGGTGGCGGTGGCATCGCATCTCGATCTCGTACCCAGGTACGCAAATGTATCTGCTGTCGTCTCTGCTCATCTCAAGGTTGAGGCAAACTGGTATCATCATTATGAGCCGAGCGGAGATGGTGACGACGGAGGCGTTGACGCTGACGATGTCGTATGTAGAGTCTTTGAGAGTCTTCTTTCTGCTTCTGTTGCTGTTGCTGCTGCTGCTGTTGATGATGATGGCTACGGCGGATCGCCGCTTGGCACGAGTCTCTTCTGTGGATTAATTAATATCTATAACCGTATCTATATCCATTTTAATTAAACTCAAGATGCTATTCTTGAAGCCTTTCGTGACAATTTGCCCTTGAACTAATGCCAAATCAGGCAGATCAAAAAAGCCATAGACGACACATGTGTTTATGATTGTAAACAATAAAAATATTGTTAGCGACAAACGACAATTGCACTTAGCACTTCTTCATCGTCTTGAGTCTGTGTTAAGTTGGTTTTTTTTTTTTCTGTTTCTGTTTCAGTTTGGTTATTTTATTTTTCTCTCCTCTTCTTGTGTTGTTTTTTTTTTTTTTTTTTTATGATTTATGAACAATTTCTAAAGTGCACTTGTTTGACCGCGTACTAACAACAAGTTGGACAGGTTGAGTTGTTTTTTTATTTTATACTTTTTGTGTGTGTTTAATTTTTTCCATTTCCATTTTTAAATTTTACAAATATGTGTAATAACAATTTGACTTGGCACGCATCTCTAGGGGGGCGGCCAGCCGACTGCAGTTTAAAACTCTGGCTTCTAATTCTGCTGACAGATGAGGTCGCCAACGCCAACATGTGACGCAGTTGTAGCCGCTTGATGAGTAAAAAACGAAACAACAAAAACTGGCCAACCCTGAAACTGTTAAACGAACTGCAGCAGCAGCACCACCAGCTACACCACCACCACCACCTCCGGAGGAGCCACCAATTGGCGACCCATGAACTTTACATACAGCACAAGTTGAGATTTTGTTTCTTCTATTTTGGGACGCAAAGCACAACCCAAAATCCAAACAGAATTGCTCAAAAGTGTTGCAATTTGCTCAAATATACATTACAAGTTGCGTTTTTTTTAATGAAATTTTTGTTTTTGGGTGGAGCAAGATGAAGGGGCATGATATTGGGTTAATATTGTGATTTTTCTTTAGTCTGAGGCAACCAAAAACAAGGTTCTTATTACTTGAGTTCAAAGAGAACCTATAAAGGGAGGTACATACAGATATTATTCTTAGCCTTAGTAGTTAGCTTAAAATAATTTTAATTAAGTTTCTTTGATAATAATTTAACAAAATAATGCGAGATTTTCGAAATTAATGAATTAAACTAAATTTAAAAACATTTAAAATATATTGTTCTTAAGATCTAACTTCATAATTGGTTTGGGTTTGGGACTCTCTGATGGGCTCACCTAGACCGATTTGGAAATTGCTGGTTTAGAAAATATATTTGCCCATTCATTAGAGTCCCTGAAGAACCTCTAAATCACTCGAGGAAGTTCAAACTGGTTTTCGAAACATTTGTTCTCTTTCAATGTTTCCATATTGATGAAACTTATTTAATGATAATTACAACATTTTTACTCATTTGAGATTATGCAATTATTCAAATTGACAAATATTGTTATGCATGGCGCACCAATTTATTTATGAATCAGTTTTCGGTATGACTCAAAATACAATTAAACATTTTCTCTCATTATTTTGCACAATCAACAAAATAATGCACTGTTTGTGAATTAAATGTAGAGGTTTAAGAACAATTTTGTTCTTAAATTTGTTATAACAGTTTGTCATTAAATGCGGCTTATTTTATTTCTAATTTATTTTTTTTACCATTTTAAAAGATTGTAAAAATTGTTTTATTAGTTTGAGAATCATCTGTAGCTATATTTTTGAATTTTAAGTATTTTTGCAGTCATAAAAATTGTGTATTTTGGAGAAGTAAATAATATCTAATGTTAACACATTGAAACCATTCTGTAAATGCTGTAAATTTAAACTGTTTAATTAAAATTTAACAGATAGTTTACTTATTTCTAAACATGATTTTTGTGAGCAAAACAACGAAATATATTACCCCTGAAAGCTAGATTAATTAGTTAAAAAGATTTCCGTTCACTGATTTTTTATATTCACTTGTCCAATCACTATTGAAACTGGTTTGAAATAGATTTTACTGCCTTCTTAGTTCCAAGAAACTTTAGAAACCCAAATGTAGATGAACTTTACATCGTTATTCTCAACCCATAGAATTGGATAATTATAGGTTTTTTCTTTGAAAACCATTTCTGGCCTATATTTCAAATTGGTTTCTTGCCCAAGTCGTTTTTCTCTAATTGTTCTCATCTGTGGGGCAAAAAGCTGTGACTGTGACTGACTAATCGCTTCTGATTTATGACTATTTGGCAGAGACTCTTTCAAACATATGTTCAATTGATTTCATAAGCATGACAAACAGATTCAAGCAGAAATAAAAATAAAAATTATATATATATATATATGTATGAATATGTATATTAATGTGGATGCCTTATAAATATGCAACTTCCTCCACGACGATATGGCTGAATCTGGTTGAGAGCCAGCCGCCTAGTGTCGGATGGATCGATCGATCGATTCAACATGATAATCATCATATTGATAATGATAATCAAGATGATGATGTAAAAATGTGAAACAAATTATGCAAAGTTGCAAGCTATTGCATGGACAGAAATTGTATTCTATGCCACATCCGCATCTGCCCCCTCGCAGTTATTCCGCACACACCCATCTTTGTTTATTATTATTTATACTTTATTATTTATATACATATAAATAGATATATGGACATGAATCGGAAAATAAGCGTTTATATAATTTGTCAGATTTATGGCGCTGATTAAAGACAAATTCTAAGTAATGTTCAGTTCAGTTGATGAAAAGACTAGACACTCTTATGCAATTAGCCCGTTGCTTGGGGCAGGGGCGTCGCCAAGATATCATCTATCTTAACTTGTTTCCATTCAAACAAAATGCTTCAAACTTATGCACATAATCAGATTCTTATTCTCATAATAGGAGGATCCGAAGTGTCGAAATATTTTACAACTCTTTGTAATAAATAAATTGCATTCAGCTTTAGTTATTTATTGTCTGTCTATGTTATCATTATCTAAAATGTTGCAAATTTATTATTACTTAATATTTATTTGGCAGTTTTGTAGAAACCTAAAATTTCTTACTTTAAATGTAAAATAAATAACCCAGAAAGATCAAATGCTTAGTTATTAACTAGCATTTTAATAATTAACTATCTTTTAATTATTAGCTTTTTAAGGGAGTAGTAAATAGATATACATGTTTAAAAAATGTTTACACGAGTTAACAAAAAAGGTTTACCCAGGTAAAACCCAAGTTTAAACCCTCGAAAAGATATATCTTTAAATAGTATTGGATTTCTGAGATTTTTTAAAGCATTTTGACTGCTCTGAAAGGTGTTCTGCATCTAATCATATATTTCAATCTGTTGAATTGAAAGTTTGGTGGGATCGGAAATATATATGCATTAAGATAAATGTTATTGGCATAAAATAATTGAGATGGTAATGGAATACAATTATTAATACATTAGAAAAGTGATTCATATACTCGGATGCTAAGCTAGTTTGGTGCATACAAGGTTTGATATTCATATATTAAATATATTTATATGTATAAGTATCTATTAGATACAGAGATTCATGTAACTTGGTCTTCAAAGGGCTTTATTTAATCACCCCTTTGTTTTTCTACGCCCATGAATTGTTATTTATGTTCCATTGTCTTTTGTCTAACTCTTTTCTAGAGACTAACTAACTTAACTCATTCATAAACAGTCGAAAGATTCTTTTTGCTGTCTCTTCTCGCGCTGGGCCGCGTGTGTGAAATGTGTGTCAAATTTTGCAATCATCTGTGTTTGTTGTGTGTGTGTGTGTTTTGTTTTTCTCTCTCAGATTTTTCGCATATGAAAATTTTTGTCACGTTTTCCGTGACGAATTTAAAATAAGCTCGGGCACTTAATTCTTTTGTTGTTGTTAGTGTTGGTGTTTTACACAGATGCGCTAAATTGCAGACATCAATCATATTTTTTTCTTCTTCTTCCATGTTGCGTAATATCTGCAGAGAGTCTCAGTCTCAGTCTGGGATCGGATGAGGGAGGGGGAGATTCTTCACCTTCTTCTTCTTCTTCTTCTTGATCTAACATTTAACACCTTTGATTATCTACGTATGTGTCTTTCGATGAGTGTGTGTGTGTGTGTGTGTGGGTCGGTGTGTGCGCTTCATTTTTATTGTTGTTTGACTTGGCAAGGTCTTGATTAATTTGTTGCCAATCACTTTTTTTCGGCTGTTTGTTTGTTGGTTGTTGCTCGTTGGCTTGACAAAAGCCCAAAAAAAAGATGAAAAAATTTAAACATCACAACATTATTTCAAATGCGTTTTTTTTCTTTTTTGAATGTGAACAAACTTTTTGTGTATCCATATTTGAATTTCCATTCAAAACTAATGTGCAAATGAATAAGCGATAGACCTCACTGACTGACTGACTGTTGAACGAACGAACGGCCGGCCTCTTGGGGTCAATTTGGCAACAACATTTCATTTCACATCACATTTTCGAGCCGAGCAAAAACATTTAAAAGGCATTTAAAGCTTCTTACAAACCACAAAAATGTGCAAAAAAAAAATTAATGTATTAAAATCACACAACGAGATTTGCATACTCTACACAATTGAATCCCTTTCAACACTTACTTTAACCCTTTTTGATCTAATAGAAGTTGATTAACTAGACCTAGTTACAACTTTGAACATTGGTCAAAAGATACCCTATACTAAAAACCAAATTAACTAAAATTAGGCCTCCTTTTTATTAATCACATTCGCCTTTTCTTGTAGAGACAAGCATCTATATTCACTATGTATATACAAAAGTTTTTCATATAATATATTAAAACTGCTATAAAAATGAGTTTGAAAGGACAGAATACCTTTTAGAAATGTCACTTACAGGACTTTCTATGCCTTCTAGAACTTCTTTCCAAATCATTTACGTCATTTTTGAGTTCCAGCAAATCTATTATAAATTATAAAGTATAGTTTTTAGAAATGTTTCTAATACCTTTTAGAAATGTCACTTACAGGACTTTCTATGCCTTCTAAAACTTCTTTGCAAATCGTGTACATCATTTTTGAGTGCCAAAAAATCTATTACAAATGAAAAAATCACCCGAAAAATTGTGGGTTCTTGTAACTTCCAATCAAGAACTATTGAATATGATTTTGAAAACTCACAAAATTAGCCTTAAAAAAGAAATAGCCATAATAAAAAGTTGTCCATATTAAAAGTGATATTAAAGATATTTATTTTTTTAACACTTGAATGTCAATTCTTTAGTTCCTTCCAAAATAAAATCTGGGTTTCATGCAGATATTAAACAATTTTCAATCAACTTTTAAATTCAACTTTTTCAATCAACTTTTAAAATGCTTATATTCTTCACTTTATTATCTTGATAATGTATATACCCTAACTTATTGGGTATTAACAAGTTGCAATTATCATTACTCCAAGTGGTGTCCTTCACGCATTCCCTCGACATGATAACTTTTGCTATGGATGAGCTGTCTGCCTATGTATGTGTGTGTATGTGTGTGTGTGTGTGTGTGTGTGTGTGGTTGTACTGTGACCCATTCCAATGTTAATGATAGAAATTCTATACGGCTAATCAATGTTTCTTTTGAAAACCGCAACTTCACTTCATTTGGGTCCATCCGATCCAATCCAATCCAATCCAATCTCATCCCATGCCTTAACACAACAAATCCAATCAAATTCCTCTAAGGTCAACTTTATGCTATTCTTTTTGGCCGCTGATGTTGTTATTGTTGTTGTTTATTTATAGCTTGTCTGTTGTTTAAATAGATTGATTATACACTACATAGTATTTTTGTTGTGGATATTTATGTGCGTCTATATATTTGTTTCTTGGTATTGTTGTTTCTTTTTGGGTGATTTGCATGTTGATTGTTCAAGCGGAAGCTTCTTCTTCAAACTGCCAGATTGAGATGCCAGTGGAATTGGAGTGGAGGTGATGGTGCTTCTGCTGCTGGTGGAACTGTTGGAGATGCTTCCGCGGCGTCAGAGCTCGGGGCGCGTGATCTTGTTTAAATATCAAAACATCAAGCATTAAATTATGGAAATGTGGCGAAAACAAAAAAAGAAAAAGGTTTTATATTTCATCTTTTGCTTAGTCACTGAAGGCCGACCACCGAGAATACTCTATTGCGATCCAAGAATTATCTCGAATGATAGCTTCTGGTGTTAAATGGCTCGCGATCGAGAGCAAGTGCTGATGCCTTTTCATAGGCATTGTTGTAGTTGTTGCGGTTTTTGAACTTGCCAAGGACAATTGCAGGAAATTGTTGGCTGGCAAAAAACCCGAAATAAACCAGATTCTAGGTCAGCAAAATGAAACAACGACAACAAGTTGTGAAAAACACTTTTAGCGGATGTTGATTTATGCAGCAGATGCAGAACGTCAGAACAGCAACAACAACAACACCAACAACAACAACAACAATAGCAATAATAGCATCAACAAATGCTTTTAACCCATTGGATAGAAAAACATAAAAAAAGCAATTTCTAGATTAGATAATATATATAAATAATCAACTAAATTAAGAGGACAAACGGGTCTTGATATCAAGAAAAATAACTAAAGATTAGAAAGTAAAAATTTGAGCAAATTTAATACGATGTTTCATTGATTAACACTATTATGAAACAAATGTAGACGAAATTTAAAGAAATCCATGCAGCAATTGCTCTAGTGCTTACAAAAAAGTTTTAAATTATCAGACTACTTTTTCTTAAGTTCTAAAATATTTAGCTAAAACTAACTTAAGACACTATTTCTTCAAAGTTAAAAGTAGCATCTGAAATATTCCTTTCTTCTTTCCTCTTACATTCAAGATATTTTACCATAATTGAGCACTTGCAGATTATTAAAAAATATATTTAAGCTTGTAAAATATTTTTAAATTATTTTGAAACAATTTCCCCTAATTACTTTTATTATTTGACCATGTCGAATCTTTTGAAAAGATTCAGTTTGAAATCTCTTTTCTTCTGAAATATTTGCAATTATGAATATTACTTCCTTTTTGATTTTTATTGCAGACTTTCAAGGCTCTAATTATCAAAAGATTTAAAGTTTCCCAATAGTTTTCGCTTTTATATAAACATCTTTTTGTTTCTCGTTTTTGCAATAATAAATGAAAGAGAAAAAAATCACATGTGAACTTAACACACAGCATCTAAAATGTAATTAATTTGAACTTAGTGTTAATTTGTTGGGCCAACACAATTCATGGCTGTTTTTTTTTTTTTTTTGGTGTTTTGTTGGGTCTAAACCTTTTGCACATTTGAGCATTTGTTGAGTGGCCCCCAAGGCAAGTGCCGTCCCCACATAATTCACATTAAACTAATTAAAATATGCAACCAAAAAAACGAAACAAAAGTCCCCCCCTGCCAGCAGGTGATGACGGGTTACGGATGATGACCGCCGGCTAGCAACTTCCAACTGGTAACTGGTATCTCTGGTGACTGGTGGCGTCTGAATCCGCTTTATAAATTAGTTTACTATTAAATGCCACTAAATGGCAAAAAGTGCCACCCCAAAGAGCCTAGGCCAAGTCGGGCAAGTCTAGCTAATATATCTTCATGGTCAATTAGCAAACAATAGAAAACGAAATCTAAGGTTAAACATTTTTGAAGTTAAGCCCAAAGAGTCACAAGTTCATCCCAACTAAACCAACTAACTAAAAATGTCATCTTGAACTTGATCTGTTTGCAAAAGTAACAAAAACAAAAACAAAAAAAAAAAAGAGAAAAGCGAGATAGGGAAGGTGGAGAATTCATCCATTTTTACCTGCGAAATAAATTACATAATCAAATATAAACAAATTCTCATTTCAATGATAAATATTTATGAGCGAAAATAAAAGCAAAAAAAAAAAACACAGAATACAAAGCAAAGCAAACATAAAACTCAAATTTCAAAAGAACAAATCTCAGACAAACATTATATACCAGATCCGGCTGGTACAACCAAGCACGTAGGGTTAGAGTGGATTCGAGGGGAGGGAGATGTGATTGAGAAATTTATGACCAGACTCTAAATCTTTAGCTCCATCTCTACCTCTCTCTCCCACTCACTTTTTTTGTAACTTCTTCAGTTCATTCACATGGCAATCAATTAATTTTTGAAAATGATGAACAAGTTTGTATATATTTTTTCTCTTCGTGTGTGTGTGTGTGTTGATTTTTGATATTTCGATTTCGAAAGTCTGACTTTCAAGATCAAGGCCTATATAACAACAAATAATGCCTTAAGTGTTTGCATAAATTTTTTCAAGTGCCAGGCACTTTATCAACCAACAAAAAAAAAAAAACCAACCCAACACAAAAAAAACCAGAGTAAAAATTAAACTACCAAGACATAAAAATTAAATTTGCTTTAAATAAAAAGTAAATAAATAAAACTACAAATACAACACAAAAAAAAAAGAACCATCTTGTCTCTATAAATATTTATAGACTTAAAGTTGTTGAGTATCTTGAAAAGATGTTCTGGGCAGCAACAGCGACAGCGTCGTCGGCAGCGACAGCAGCAGCTAACCCAACAACAATACGAACCGAACAAAAAGCTTGCATTTGCCTTAACTTGGCTTAGCTTTTCGAAGCCGACATCGTTGCCGAGCCACTTGAGAGTTGGCCAAGAGCTTCGGCTGCCTTGTGGACTATAAAACACTTTGCTAGTGCCAATTGACTTTTGTTTTCGTTAGCATCTGGTCTTGTCTGGTTGTCTGGACAATAGTATCATCAACAACAAGAAACAGCAGGAAAGGTAAGAAGACACAGCAAGGAATCGATCGCCCACTCACTCACCCTCTAAAAAGCAAGGATATATCTAGTGTGTGTGTGTGTGTGTGCAGATTGTATGTATGTATATACATACGTGAAAGAAAGGACTAAAGTGTTTCAAGTGTTTAGTGAATGATAATCGCAGTTCGTTGCTTAAGTCTTTTGATAACAGCAGCAAATCAAGTTCGTTGCCTAAGTCTTTCGTTCGCCCGGCCCCATTCAGAACATTCAAACAAACTTTTCCATAAGTTTCAAGTTTTCTATACAAATTTTCCATGGGCATTTATTATGAATTGTGTGTTTCAACAGTGATCGATTAAAATGCATGAAACAGTACAATTAAAAAACCTAAAAAAAAAACAAAAAACTCAAAGCTTGAAGCTGATGGACACACACATTACAAAACGCACGAAAGAAATCAATGAAAGAAAATAAAAATACAAAAAAATCAATAAAAACAACAACAACATCAACAGACAACAAGAAATTGAAAAGCAAATGCATATTTCTCAATCCAACCGAAAATCGATACAAAAATGCGTGTTGAAATTTGAAATTTCGGTTTTTTTCGGTTTGGTGATAAACGATTAAAGATTGAATACCAAATTGATTGTTTCGATCGATTATTGGCAATTCACACATATTTGATTTAATTGAAATGCAAAAGTTGTTAAAGACATAAGGAAGATTCTAGCCAAGTCAATAAAACTGAGTTAAAGGTCAAAACGGGAGACTTGATATAGCTTGCTGCAGCTTGTGTAATCATCAGGCCAAATGATCTTATGAATAATGATCACGTTGTCGTCGCGATTCACAGACAAAACAACACCAAGAAAAATTAAAGTTTCAAGTGTCGTCGTCGTCGTAGTCGTCATCATCATGATGATCATTATTACGATCATCATCAGCAACACTGAGGCAGTGTGTCAGTGGCCGCCCCGGGGCAACCGGTTAGCCATCCTTGACATAAAAATACAAATACACAAGCCAAAGTTACATCTTTTTGATACGAAACGAGAGTCGGACGAACGGACAGACGGACGGATGGTCGGACAAATGGCTACCGCCGCCACATCTCATATCATCTCATCTCATCGGATGTGTGGCGAGAAAATTTATACAAAATTGCGTATACACGCAAAAGGGCGCGGCATTATCGTTAAATCAAACTTGTTGAAATTGATGTTAAACAATTTGCATACTTGCCAAACGTTTTGTTCACGTTTTTCATTGTTTTTTCCCCCCCATATCATTTGGGTTTTTGTTTTTTTTTTTTTGCAGATGAAAGTCACCTTGGCGATAGCGACTTTCTGTGTGATGGCAGCCTACTCTAGCGCTGCCAGAACCACCACCACGACCACAGCCACCAAGCCGGGACGTTTCCTATCCTTGCCAGTGCCAGCCAAGTGCGCCAGCCGTAAGTAAAAGTAAAAGTGTCTCACAGACACGCAGAGAATATTTAATCAGGAATTTATCACCGCATATTGCCAAGTTTGCACTTGAAAACATTTGGCAATGCGACGTGTTGTGTGTAGTCGTACAACTATATAGATCCATAGATATTGTGGGTGCGGAATGGTAGGTGATTTCAACTGAAGGTCGCTGACGTGATCACTTTCTTTGATTGCCCTTATTTGTTGACACATTCCACACATAATTTTCGTAGACAACACAAACTGAAAACACAGTTTCAATTAAATCGATGCACAATTTGGGGGATCGGCTTGCAATTCAAAACAATTTTCATGGAATTGGAACTTAAGATAAAGTATGAAACATTTACAATATGATTCATATAAGAACTGCAATTCTATAATTCAGGAAATTTTAATTGACTAAAAGATTCATGAGAATGATATTCAACCAATTAGCAATAATTTACTCAAAAGTAATGTAGGCTTTTTTTCCAGTTTATTAGATGATCTACAAGATCGTATCTGCATTTAATTTTTGTCATAAAGTTGGAAACTTTTTTTTATGATTGTTTTAATGAAGATAAGTTGTTAGCTGACATACAATCAAATAGTTTCAGCCTAACGCCTTAGGCTAACGAATTCATTTTACATAATACTGAAAGGTTAATAATCTTTTTATAATCCCATAAACTTTCGTCAGTTAAATGAATTATACATTTTGGCGGTCAACGTGTGGCTGTTTTATTAGCATTTTTATATTTCTGCTGGATATTATTAAATCTATTAAATCCAAATTGATGAAATTTGTTAGTTATGAGTTGTTTGGTTTTGGGAGATCTTAAGACTTGGAAATAGTAGTTTAATTTAATCTTAGGACTTACTTTGAACGTCAACAGGTTTAAGAAAATCTTAAGCAAATAGATTTTTCATCAATTACAAACAGACAACCAGTTCAAAGCTTCTCCTTTGTCAGATAATTATCCATTTCGATCCATAGACACGAATTATGACACTTTGTTCGTAACGTAGGGCCTAAATATTATGTTTTGTTGTTTCTAAATTTGATGTTAACCAAACAGCTTGAAAGTTTAGTAACCATAATAAACCATTAATCATAATTAGTGATATTTACTTAAAAATTTAGGCAACATAGACACGATTTTGATCAATTTGGCGCCCAGCGTGAACCCGTTTTATGTGTTTTTCTTGGCATATAGAGCAAATTTTGAGTTTGGGAATTATGAAAATGTTAAAAAACTCATCAGATAAGATGAGATGAAATGTTCATTCAATGTGCATGCATTCCATCCAATCCAGCAAGTGAGTTCAAACGCTTAAACAATAGCGTCATCACGTTGCATATCCGGTACGCTAATGAACAGGTTGTGCAGTTAGTGCTAATTAGGCCCAACGTTTGCTTGGAGTCAGTCAGTCAGTCAGTCAGTCAGTTACTCAGTTAGCCAGTTGGTTGGTTGGGTGGAAAAACATGCAACTTAATTTCAATTTTTCGGCCAGAAAAAAAACTGAAACTTAAACTAAAGTTGCATAGCCAGTTTTGAGTTGCTAAGCTGTTGCCGCTTGCTTGATTTAGATCTTTCATCCTATTAGAAATTTCCAGTTATACAAGCAGCTTTTTAGGTCTCTCTCTCGCTCTCACTAAATAGAAATTAATTAAGTATTCAAAACTTAATTACCCGTTTGCCGTCCCCTGCCGTACCAACCTACCTCCCTACCTCCCTCCCTCCCACCATCCCTCTTACATTTGATGGAAAAAGGTTTTTGGATTTTTTCTAAACTGCTGATCAATCGCAAAATTATGCAAGTATTTGAAAAGAGGAAAAGAGTTGTTAATTTGTTGAAAAGTCAAAGAAAGTAAAAGAATGTCTTGACAAATAAATGATGTAGAGATTGAGGAAATATGCATGTAATAATATTATTAAATACACAATGTATGTATGTACATACCGTGGGCAAATAAGGTCGGTCATTACGCCTAGAGTTAAGCGGATTTGACGGTTGGAGCCAATGGACAGCCAATTGCAAAAGCCAAAGCAGCTTAAAGTGAGGCTAATGACGCGTGCCAACGGTGAGACTTTGGGGCGTGGCCAGGGGTAGGAGTAGCTAATCAACTGGAAGTTGTGAGCAAAGGTGCAGTAGCAAAAACAAAAACACACACACACACAAAATGCAAAGAAACAGCAGGCAACACGCAGAGGCAACGATGTGAAACAAGTTTTAATGGGCGGAGGGTGAAGACCGTTTTTGTTTGTTCGAAGGGGGTTTCCCATTGTTGCCACCGGAATGAAAATAGTGGCAAGCAAAAACCTTTTGACATATACCAACCAACAAGCAGCGACCCAAAGATGCCGAGTAGACAAAGGAAAGCAGGCGGCTGGTAGTCGTGACCGACAGACAGACAGTTGGCAGTAGCTTCATAAACAAAAAGAAGCATGCTGCATAAATTGCAAAGAGAGATTGCGCAATTTTCCAAAGTCTTCGGCAATATGTACGAGCATTTGGGATGATGCTTTGGGGGGAAGTTGTGTAAGGCTTACCAACGGTAGTAAATAAATGAAACTGGTTTTGTCTATTCAATCATTCCGTTTTCTAATCAGTCTCCCTTTTGGCTTTGATCTCTTTGTCACTTAGGTCCCAAGGAGTTTTCGTATCGTGGCAAAAACATGTTCCTAACCACCCATGTGCCCGCTTTGGCCAACAAGAAGGTCGACTGGTTGGATGGCCGTAACTTGTGCCGCGAATACTGCATGGACTTGGTTGCCCTGGAGACCCAAGAGAAGAACAATCTGGTATTCCGTGTGATCCAGCAAAACGATGTTCCCTATATCTGGACAGCTGGCCGCATCTGTGATTTCGCTGGCTGCGAAAATCGTCCCGATTTGGAGCCCAAGAACGTTTATGGATGGTTCTGGTCCGCAACTCGCGAGAAGATCCAGGCCAGCAACCGCATTCCTCAGGGTTGGGGCTACAATCCCTGGTCGCAGACCGGTCACAAGAAGCGTCCACAGCCCGATAATGCCGAATATGACATCAACCAGACCAAGGAGCAGTGTCTGTCGGTGTTGAACAATGTCTACAATGATGGCATCGCCTGGCACGATGTTGCCTGCTATCACGAGAAGCCCGTCATCTGTGAGGATAACGAGGAGCTGTTGCGTTATGTGGCAGCCACAAATCCTGGCATTCGTCTATAAGTTGGGTGGGTGTGTTTTGTTGCGCGTTAATTTTAAAGCTTACTTTATTTTTATATAAAATAATATTCCTTAAAGTGTTTTTGTATAATGTTTTCGAATGTGACGTCCTCGATAATGATGAACGAGATGAACAAAAGACAAAATAGACTTTAGAATTTATATAATTTTCCGATCTTACCACCTATATATAAATATATTCTAAAAACACTGCAGCACTAGGCTCTTTGTCATTACAAATTCTACCCCGCCCCAAAAACCTTCTCACACACACACCGCACCAAACCCCTGACACTATCCTTCTACTACTACTTATATATGTATGTATCTGAATAGATCGTTTCCAAACTACTGCCAAGAGTAAATCCAACAAAGAAGAAACAAAAATATATATGTATTTAATTTCGTTTTGGTTCACTTACACAATTTTGCTCTAATTTTGTAAATCTCTTTTAGTATTTTGTGTCTACTATATTTTCCCTCCACTCTCCACAAAGAGATTGAATAAAAATTTTTGTAAAAATTTCATAAAAACAATTAAGACTTTGGCTTTTTATTTAACAATGTATGATCAGTTAATTGATCAATTCCGGTCTAAATTCAATAAGATCGCCTTCTCTATTTTAGCAATCTTTGATCGATGACTTTCAGTAATTCTCATGATTACTTTCGATTTGCTCCGAAAGTTTATAAAATATTTGCGGTCTTCTTTCAGGCATTGATTTGTTCTATAGATTTTTCGGTCAACATAAGTAAGAAAAGGAGGGAAAATATTTAATACCTTTACACCTCTCTTCAAGAAGTATCTTGTGATCTTTTCTGCTCGCAGTTGTGATTTACATTAGCACTGTGATTACTGTTATGATCATCTTGGTGATTTCTATGATCAGTAACACGTTTATGCTTATCCCCAGAAGAACTATTAGAGCGGCTGCGATTCTCTTTTATTTTGTTATCACTTGCAGAGGATTTTCGGTCATGATTATTCTTCCTTTTACTCTTGGAAGAACTTGGGGAATGGCTGCGATCGTCTTTCACTCTCTTATGTGTTTTAGAAGATTTACACTCGTTGTCCGCATTCACTTTCCGTTTACTTCTAGAACGATTGTGTTTTTTATGTTTATCACTTTTGGACACCTTTGTATGATTTTCATATTCAATATGATCGCTACTATGATCTCTTTTACGTTTATATTTATCTCTAGAGTCACTTCTAGAGCGACTATTTCTTTTTTTCTGATTATTCCTGGATTTGCGACTTTTGTGATCATTACTTTTGGAATTGCTGTGCTTGTGACTATTATCAGCGTTGCAATTAATATTATGACCATGAATAGATTGAGATTTTTCACTTTTCTCAGGTCCCGTGGAACTGCAGCGACTGTATCCACTTTCATTGCGATCCTGATTTGACCTGGAAGAACTGCGTTGAGAATTCTTAATTTGATATGACTTGGAAGAACTTGTATCATTCTCATGATACTTTGAACTGGAGTGATTGCTCAATTCCTTCGACTTTTCCACTTCAACTTCGGGACTCTCTGACCAGCGCCAGTTTCTCTCCATATCCGAATGGTCATTCCAACTGCAACAATTACAACAAAGTTGTCGTATGAATTCATATATAAATATTTTTTTATATTTAACCTGTTCTTTGGCGTCTTGATGGCGGGTAAACTGTGGTTACTTCTCGGCGTCGCTGTGTACTCCAAATCCGCGTTGAACAGGTTGTTGGGATTGCGAAATAAATGCAAATAGGCACAGCTATAACCTTTGGGACATTTTCGATTTAAGGACAAACCTTTAAGAAGCAATAGATTGTAAATAGTGGTATAAAAAATATCGTATGAAATGAAATGTCTATGTTAAATGAGTCTTTGGCAAAGGATACGTGTCATCAGAGGCGGTTCACGTACCGCAAACAGCACCGCGCCAGCCCTTGAGATTGGAGAACTCCACATTCAGTTGTCTAGAGGCATAATAGCGACCCTGTAGATTAATAAAAGCTTTCAGGGCATGCCTAAAATGATTGAAGAAGCAAATTGATTAATTGCGATAGTTACTCATTTGCCATGTTCACCTTTCTTGTGCATATTCCACAAAGACATGGCCACGCAAATAGTCCAAAGTGTTGCGAAGAGCACGAAAATTGATAATTTTACCAAATTTCTCTAATTCGGCCACGGCATCATGGAAAAACTCATCATAACTCTCGCGCAAATCATGCTCGGTGAGTTCCAGATAATCATCTGATGAAGTCTGCTTCAGGAGGGGATGCGAAAAGAAGTGGCGAATCAGCAGGATTCTCGCTAGCATGGGACGGCGATGATTGTGGGTGCAGGTGTGACCAAAGCGACAGCAATTGGTGCGAGTAAAAAACTCACAGAGACGCTCCTGGGGATGAGTCTCCACGATTCGCTGCAGTTCCAATGGTGGTGCCTTCTGGACATTCGAATCGTTTAGATACTCGTCCATCGTTTTCATCATGGCCTCAAACTCTGCTGCTGCTTTATCGGCCAACCTCTTATTATCCTCTCTTCTTTGTCTTTGTTTTTCCTTGATTAATGCTAATTCTTGAGCCTGTTGTTCCCGCAAACGATTGACTTTCTCCTCTTCACATCGCTTCTGGGCTGCATCCAGACTGAATTGTCGCTGGGCCAGAGCCTCTCGTCGCAGCCATGCCTCCTCCTCATCTTGCTGCTGCCGTTCGATGGTCAAACGTTCGAACTCCTCTAGCTCCTCTTGCTCTTTTTGCCATTTTTGATATTCTGGATCCTACAATTGGAGTCAAGATATTGAAATGCAATTGCTCAAGATTTCATAGTACCTTTTGTTTTTGGGCTTCATCTTCTTCCTCTTGTTTGTCACGTTGTTGGGCTTGTTTTTGCCGTCGTCTTTGCCTTTGTTTCTTCTTTATCAGCTTGCGTCTTGCTCTGCTGTGTTGTTTACGTTTAGTTAACATTAGTTAATTATAATGTTTACGTTTCATTAGTTAATTAGAATGCTTACTTTTTGCCCGGCATTTTGCATTCCGTGGTTTTGTATTGCTTTCGTTTAGAGATGTAAGATAGTGCTGCAAAAATATCGCAGCAGTATCGATATTATCGATATTTTCGAAATTTGGGATTATATCGATTCGTTCTCTCATTCCATTCTGGTTCTGTATGATTTGGATATCGATATCGATACCGATAAGCTGCTGCTAGATTTATTGCTAGGTGGCGCTTTGAAACAGTTATGGATAATAAAGCTTTTTATGGGACCTTTTCTTTATGGCAAATTTATAGTACTCTTTTTTCCAAATTTATGGCAAATTTGTTATCGCATATATTATAATATAAATGTTTTATAGTTTATATTATACTATAAACAATTTGTAATTTTTTTGAAATTTAAAAAAAATGGTTTTCAGAAAGGTTTTGACCTGAAATGTTATGAATGTATTGCATAAGTAAAACTTTACTCTATCAAACAAATGTGTTTTTAAATTCGAAAAATATTGCTATATCGATGTCGAAAATTGGTGAAAAGTGGCGCTGGAAAACCAATTTGATAGCCATAATAAAAGTAAAGTAATATTACACATATAAGCTCTTGATCTAAATTAAGTACACTGTTATACTTTGCCCCTTTCTCGAGGGTAGTATGAAAAGTTCTTGGAGGATAAAAATGAACTAAAAGTTGATATATTTGGAAAGTTTTTAAAAGTTTTAATACAAATTTCAAATAAAATTGATGAAAATTATACAGAAATGGTTTGAAACCAGCTTCAGATGTTATCACTTTTCAACCTTCTCCAAGCTTTAAGAATAAGCTTTCGCTATTCACGTCCCCTCTTTTCGAATTTGCGCCCCATGCGGGGGAAAAGCCCCAGCCCCTCCTTTGGCAACATTCTGAGAACATGGCAGAAAAAAAAAATGTCAGTGATAAATCGAAACTTGTGCGCGTTGGTTGACTTTGGACTTCGTGCAATTTGAAGAGAACTCTCTCTTTCCGGCACTCGCCAGTTTTAAGCTGGTCGTGAGAATTTTGTCGTAACGGTCGGCTCCGGCTCCGGCTAGAAGTACGGCTTCGACTCCGGATCGGTGTGCGAGTGTGTGAGTGAGAGTGTATATCAGTGTGGGTTTGAGTGTGCTCCATAAACAAAAATTTCAAACTGCAAAACTAAGTCAAAACAATTGAAGTGAATTTTTTAGTTAAATTATTTAATTTACGACCCGCTGGCTTTCTGTAGAGCGTATTTATCTTTCTCCGAACGGGAATTAGTAATATAAATAACTAAATAATTTTCAATAAAGGGAAAAACAAAAAATAAAGCCATGCGGCTAATTGGATTTATGCTAAATTTGGCAGCCCTAACAGGTGAGTGTAGGCTTAGACGGGAAGGCAGGGTGAGGTTTAGCCATTACGTCGTCATGGACAAACTTATTTATTCTTTATTATTTAAATACTCATTATAATGTAGAAAGGGTATATTTGTGGTGTTCAAGAGTATGCTAAGTGGAGAACTTACTTTTCAATTCACCGTGGAACACCGATTCGGACGCGGGTTTGGAAAATTTGTGCTTTTGGTTGACTCTTATCTGTAAATATTTTTGATCAAGAATAAGTTATGAATTTCAAATTTACTTTTAAAAAAATTTTGGACCTATTGTCGTTTTCATTCAGAATTGAGACCTAATCCCATTTCTGATTTTGAATAAATTTATTTATGTCGTTTTAGACAGTGAAATAAAACAGTAAATGATGAATTTTATATTAAATAAATATACTCTTTATTTACCAAAATATATATTTTAAATCCTAAAGATTATGATTATAATATAAAGCGTTTGTAAATAGATTTGGTGCAGCTATTGATTTACCAGAATACTGCAATCGGAAACGGATGTTTAAATGAACATTTATTTTACTTATGCATATTTTGCTTTTTTGTTGTCATAAAAGGGTATAGAGAAGACACCACAGCCAAAGTATGTAAGTCCGGTTCTTTTTTTGGTTTTTGCATTTTTCTTTCTCGTTTTTTGTTACGTATTTGCCCATCAATATTTGCCTTCTTTCTAGCTCAAGTGTTTCGTGACTAATAGAAAATCGATGGCACATTGTTGCATATTTAGTGTGGCAACCGAAATGAAATGAATCTTTAAATCTATAAACAATTTAGCTCTCGCTTTTAGCCTCCATCATCCTCGTAGCCGCCTTCACCATTTCCGTTTCATTTTGTGCGATCAATTTCATCATCAAACTTCAACGATAACTTCGGCATTCATTCAGCGTTAAGCCTCTCATCTCCAAAAAGTCCTTTTACAGTTTTTTGTTTGTATGCCCATCAGAAGCTTTGATGTGCCTCTCTCTGATTTTCATCATTTTTTCATTTTGGCTTGGACTGGACCAGCACAACACTTTTTTCACCATTACTCTTGCCAGGACGTAGCGCCCAGAGAGACCCACAGAACAGAGACACTTCAATCTGCATGCTCCACATTTATGTGGCACTGCGTTTTTTAACGCTTTACTTTATCTCTTTCTGCAAGTTTTCCGCTTTTTTTTTACTTTATTTCTCCACCCCAAGCAGCAGCAACAAATATTTAATTTAAATGCTGTTTGCTGGACGTAGAAATCGGGGTATGATACCATATGTGATGAGGTTTGTAATCTTGGATTTCAGCACCTCAAAAGTGATAAGACTAAAATTCTTTTACTGTGTAATCTGTGCTTTATCTTGATCTCTCATTGATCTCTCTTTATCTCTTACACTTAGGTACTTCTAGGTTTAATTTATTTACTTGGAATCGGCTATATACTTTGATCATAATTAAATATTCCATAACTAATGCCGAATTCGATTGAGTTATTACTAAAAAAAATTATGTGTTTCTAATGAGAGGCAGTTTTTGAGGCGATCGTTCTTGAATATTGAGTAGGAGGGAGTTGAGGTGTGACCGAAATTTTAATATTTATCAAGGTTTTAATATTATTTTTGAATGTTGAATTTGGGTTGAAATACCACCTAGGTTTCTCTATGAATTTGAAAACTAGTTTTACCAGTTTTATTGGTAGTATGTATCTAGAAGTTCTAGTATGCGTTTTCAAACGTTAGAAAATAGATTGGTAAATTGCAGAAGACTCTTTTACTCTTAGTAATAATAACAAGATTAAAATTTAAAGTCTTAGAGAAGTTCTGAAATCGGTTTCATCTTCTATAAAGGGTTTCTAAAAACTGTAGAATGTAAATTATATAACAATAAGAAACTTTGAGAAAGTTTAATCTAGACTTATAGTTAATAATTGTTTAGGGTAAGTAATCTGCTCAACAAACAAATCCTTTTTTGTGCGTCATCGCTCCCTAATTCCGCACGAACTTCTTTCAAATATAGCATGAGGTAGTCAGTAGTCTTGATCAGTCATTTGAATTTGCATATGAAAAACTGGTTATAGTGCTTAGATTTTTACGGAATACTAAATTATTTAATATCTTACCCTTAATTGTTAATACACATAATTTTCTTTTTGCAAGTTTTCATTTTTGGCTTCAGAAACATGCAAAATTTTAGGGTAGAAAAACTTCGTCAATTCCATTAAAAATTTGCATTGCCTTCTTCCGGTTGTTGCAGCCTTCTTTTTTGCCTTTTTGACTTGTTTTTCTGGGTTTCTTGTTTTTTTTTTCTCCTTGTTGTTGTTCTGTGTCCCATTTGCGGTTTTGTTTAATTACGCATATTACTGCGCCTCCGTTCTGGCTCCAGCGCCAGTTCCTTTGCTTCTGCTGATGGTCCTGCTGTTGCTGTGGTCACTTACTGACGGACAGACAAGTGAGTGTGTGTGTGTGGATCTTTGGTTGTGCTGCTCTTGAGGCTTGTCAACAGCAGCTCCGGAACTGGAGACACCACTCCCAACCCCCCATACACATAGCCCTCGTTGTGGTTGTCAAGCATTTCCGCCTGCTCGGGATTGTTGTCAAGCTGGGTCTGATGCTGCTGCTGCTGCTGCACTCAGAGTGGCCAGCGAATTGACCAACTTGAGTCCTAAACCAAACGCCTTGTTAATTACTCTACTCGGCTTGCCAGGGATAAGTGTTTTTGGGACTCCTATCAATTTGCCGGCAGGCGGCATGGAGAGTGAGGTTAAAGTTCCAATCGAATGCGTTTCGTATTTACCATATTTTACCAGTAAATTCCACAAAATTAGAATCAATATGTAGCTACATAGGCCACCACAGTGCAAAAGAGAGGAAGCGGAAGAGGGGGGCGCCAGAGGCTTACGTTAATTATGTAATACAAAGCGGTTGCTGGCTGGCAAATTAATGAGCGAAAAGTGGCGACAGTGAATGCGCCACATTGTTGGTAGCAGAGTAGCAAGAAAGAGGCGAGGAGAGGGGGAAGGAAAAGCGGGGAAGAGGTGTTGGTTGGTTGACTCACCGCTTTTGTTCTTAAATTTAAATAAAAGAAGAGTGAATGCAAATGCATTTAATTGAGGGAAAGGTCAATGTGGCATCGATTTTATGGAAAAATTAAATGAATTGCAAATAGGTCACAAATGACCAACAAAGAGTCACAAGGAAATGTGCAATTGGGAGAACTATAAATAAATTTGTTGTAATCAGGTGATTACAAGAGATCTGAGAACCAATCGAACAATACAGAAAACCATCATTAGGCATGCATTTAGATGCATTAAGCTTTGATGGCAGATTTTAGATAGATATGAGCACAATCTAAGCAGTCTTAAATGCCGATATGACTCAATCGACTTTGACAAACAAATTATCGATACTTTTTTATTTCAAAGCATCTCTAAAATGGCGATATAGATCATAAGTAGTTTATTATGAGCCAGATTTTGGAATATTAGATAAATAAATAATTCAAATGTGTAAGAAAAGTTACGAAGAACGTTTTATAAGTGAGCTGGTAAAAGCTGCAAAATGGAATGTTCAAAATGATTTTAAGAAGGAAGTGATAGGTTCATTTATGAAAAATATTCCTTCAAGATCATTATTACTTTTGACGTTGATTTTGGTTTCCAATTTCCAAATCTCAATTAAATATTTTAATTTGAAAGATATTTCAAGGGGCTTTAAACTCTGAACAATAAATATTTGGTTTTTAATTCAGTGAAATATTGAAAATTAAAAAGAACTGGTTTCTGTCAATTTCTGGTATTACCTTTCTACGGAGAACTTAGTAAGCAGAAATAGAGTATACTAGGCAGTCTGATAAGTTCCGGGATATGAAACACGGAGACGTTTTTTTGTGCCCTATATATATTTTAACTACTTTTTATTGGCAATATTTATATTCCAATCATGAAAATCCATGAAAATATGGAAATTGTCTGTGATAAAATATTGATAGGCTGGTATAACTTATGCACTATAAGATTTTATAATCTATTAGCTAAAAAGTTTTCATTGTATTAGAGTACTCATCCACTTCTAAAGTTCACTTAAACTCATGACAAAGTGGCATAATTGTGCCCACTGTGCCTGAGGTCAGGTCGTTTAGTTATCAGCGTTTCTCTCTCTCTCTGTGTCTTCATGTGGATGTGATGTGGTGGATGTTGCCGCTTGGTCATAGGTAGTAACATTTGCCCATAGATTGAATTCATTCATGCCCACGCATAGTTGTGCCGCGCGCATTGTCCATTCAATTGAGTTTTGCCACTTAACCCCATAGTGGCATTGCCGCCCAGCTGCCCTCTCTCTCTCACAGCAATCCAATCCGTAACAAAACCGAAGCCGTGTCCAATCTTTGCCTCTTCGCGGCATGGCGGCATATGATAAATTGCCACTTGACTTTGCATATCATCGCTGTGGCATGGCATGTTGTCATGTGTCTCCTCCTACCATATTGAATTTATTCAACTTGTTTTTTGTCACAAAACTTTGGCTTGTTCATGTGGCACCGAACACTTCACCTTGACATCTTTTAAGTTCCTCACCTATTCTAGTTTCTTTTCCCCCTTTTTTCTTTTTTGGTTCAAAAATAAAAACTAGCCATTGTTGTAGTTACACTAAGAGAGAGTGTTTCAGTGTGTGTGTGTGTGTGTGTGACTTTCCCTTAACTGACATATGCAAAAGTGTCCTGTCATCTTTCCGTGCGCTACTTCTTATACCTCTTCTCTATCTATCTTTGCTTTTTCCTTTCATTCTGCATGCATGATGTTTGCTTTTTTTGTCACTTTGCTTTTTCTTGTTTTTTCACATCTATTTTTCTTTTTTTTGTTTTTTTTGTTGGTTATTATATTTTTTAAATCCGACAACCACTCGCCGTTGAGTGGCTGTCAGGTGTCAGGTCTCTCTCTTTCTGTGAACGGTGTGTGTGTGTGTGTGTGTGTGTGTGTGGAAATGACACCATGTGCTGCTGTTTGCTAGACAAAATGGTTGGCTTTTGAGAATGGGCCTGTTGGGGAACTGTTAAAACGAGTGCTATGCCATATGTATATACATAGATAAGGTAAAAAATTTCAACGTTTTTATATGAATAGTTATCTGCAGAGAAAAAAACACTCAGCCAGGCAATGTTGGGTTAAAATTTAATAGAAATAGCCATGGTAAAGCATTCAAGCAATGATGATGTCTAAAAGGGTTTTTAGTTTCTTAATGGAAAGTAATTTTATTCAGATAATCTGCTATTAATTTACACTGGTACATCAGAACACGAGGAAGAACTCCTGAGTTTTGGATAGAATCTAAGACTGAAGACTTGAAAGGGATTTTGTTATGTTGAATTATATGTAAATCAAAATTGAATGTTTAGAATTGTAAAAGGCATCAGCAAATATACGTACAAGCATATAAGTATTTCCTTTCAATCAACTACAAAACTTTCTAGAGAATGTATAGACATTTGCCTCACAAAGCGCATTCCTTATCTACAATTTCAATTCAAAGCAAATAACTTTTACTCATTGAAACATGAACTATGACACAATCGCAGTCATTTCAACAAATTGTTATAATAATTGACACTCACGAACCGAGTTCTATTCCCCTCTATTCCACCACTAAGAACCCACAGAAATCAAGTCAACTGTACATATCTAAATATATATGTAAATATGTATATATTATAGACATAAATGTGGGGAAAATGTGAGTAGAGAAACAAATAGGAAATCTAGAAAACAATTAAGCTTTAACTTGTGCGAGGAACAAAGGGAGAAAGAGACTAGAGAGAGAAAGAGTGAGTCTTTTGTTGATTTTGTTTATAATTTAATAAATTGCTCATTAATTAAATGATGTATCATGTATTTACAATACTCTGACGAAAAAGCAAGCATATTTGTTACGTCAAGAAAAAAGATTACTTCGGACTACATCGAAACTTCATTATACTATTTATGATATTACAAATGGGTTAAGAAAACTGTGATTTTAAAATTAATTTATAATGCAGAGTTTTTGTTTTTTTTATAGCAAATTATGAATTGTGAATTAGGATTATGAATAGAATGAATTTAATTTATTACACAAATAACATTGCTATATAAGAGTTCACTAAATGGAAGTTCGATTGTCATTTCATTAGTTAATTCCTGTTGACTTAAAATTGACTTGAAAATCGACAACAATATGATATAATAACTATTTTACGTATAAAATTTCACATAAAACAGTGAAATACATTAAATTAAAGTATGCATGACAAATTTTAGGCAAAATATTTGTATATAGCTCACATTATAAACTATGTAAAATCAACCACAACAGAACTTTATATACTTAGTTAAACAATTTAATTTTAGTTAAATGTCAAAGAGTCCCTTCGGTGTAGTTGAAATAAATCTGATCTAAGTCCAAAGTCAATGATAAATAGTTCCCCTATTACTTTAGTAAGGACTTTATAAGAGTATATAAGCGTTGGCTTGCGTGAATTTGGTCCCAGTCTTTTGATTTTTTGTTCGCTTTACTTTCCATCAGAGTCACCCAAAAGGAAGAGGAGGAGGAGTAAGCTTTCTTTAACTGATGTTTCAATTTTTGCTTCAGCTGAAAGAGTTTATACATTTGTCATCAATTAACCTATGACCTCTGGCATACACACACAGACATTCACACATATATATGTATGCACTCACACTCTCACACACTCAATGCGACTGAGAGAACAATAGAGCATCGTGCATACATAAATGATGATGACGATGACTGCGAATGTGAGTCAAAGTCAAGGGTTAAAGGCAGTTGGCGAGAGCGAGGGTGTGGGCATGGTTGTGCAATGTTGTAATTTAATTAAATGTTCAAAAAAATAAATTGCACAATCCCAAATATTTCTCTGACAAATATACATATCTTTCAGGCGTATTTAATTGATGTTTATGCAATGGCATTAAAACAAATTGTTTCGAAAAGAATTGTCGCAGCAAAAAAACCGGACAAATCTTTAACAATAATCGATTCGTTGTATGTACATTCAATAAAAAGCAACAGCAACATTGAACAGAAATCGGCAATTTAATCTGTGTATGTGGCCAACAAATTTTTTTCATGTTGATTTTGTTTCGGCACCGATTTATTGATTCAATATGGCAAAAAAATGCTGTTTTTTCAAATATAAATTTCGAGAAAAAATTGGCAAACAAATTGCTGCAAAATGCCAAACACTTCATCAATATTTACTAATATTAATAACATAATAATATTTTCATTCAATTTCTTCTTATTTTTTTTGATAAAGTTCGTTCAATCATGAACACAACAATGCAATTTGTTTAACAATAAAACGTGACGTTCAAATGGAAAAGATGGACCATTTATGCACTTCAAAACAGAGCTCTATAATTTTGATATATTTGATTTTGTTAGGGTATATATGTCTACGTTGAATAGCTGATGAAAATCAAACTTTTTATTGAACTTTGAATGAAATGTCCTCTTTTATATTTATTTATATTATATTATAAAACGAACAAAAATGATCTATTTGAGAAAAATATAAATAGACTATAAAATTTTAGATAAATATTTATATTTTTCGTTAGTGCTTTTGTTCAATCATAAAAGGCGTTTCGGTACTTGGGTCATGAGCTTAAATGATTGAAAAATATATAGAAAATGTTGTATATATAGCAATAAACGATCAATACTTTAAATTTGTAGGCTATGTAATATAATTTGTATAAGAGATTTTAACTCACTTATTTTAAAAATTTGTATACACTTTTTAAAAAATTAGGGCAATTGCAAAGGTATATAAAAGTTGCTCCATTTTCACTATAGGTATGATGTCGGTGCGATTTTTCTATTACAGTTTCAGGTACATATTTATATATGAATATGTATAAAAGTGAATTTCTAATGTTAATGATTTTTTTCTGACAAACTTTTAACGAAAAACTTCAACAAATAATTTTATTTGTTATTTTCAACTAGTTTTAGCAAATAAATAATAATATTTTTCGTATGCTGAAAGTGACTAAGAAAAAGCCGCTTATCACTAAATTGATAGATTAAATTATAATTGATACAAAAGTTTAATTGGGCATGCTAATCTAATAATGTTTAATTGTTTTGTTAATGGAATCAAAGAGCATTTGCGCACATGATTTTCAGTGATTCATAGTTAACTCAAACTATTCCATACAAAGGGTATGCAGCATATAGTTAGTTATGGGGACAAAAAATATATATTTTGCATTTTGTGGCCAATTTATGTGATGATGGTAAGCGATTCTGGAGCAACAACAAAAAAACTGCATCACATACATATATTTGTGTGAATGTATGTATGTATGTAAATACCGTTACTTATGTGTGCGTGTGTGTGCATATGTGATAATAAAAAGAGGCAAAGGGGCGAACGGGTCGAGCCGCATAAAAAATGCATCACATAATGCCGCATGACCCGGTCGAGACATGCCCACATAACGCCCACAAAAAGAAATGATAAAAAAGCAAAAATGGGAATAAAATAAATGTGAGCGTATTGTCTGTCGCTAAAAAAAAAGAAGTAGCAAATGAGATGGAGAAAAAGAGAGAAGAGATGGGGAGAATCGCCGGAAATAAAGCGCAAAAAATAGCAACAACAAAGCTGATGAGGAAAAAAACGCCAAACCGACAGTTATTATAAAACAGCAGACGCTGTAAAGTGCCAGTGTGTGGGTGTGTGTGTGTGGTGTGTGTGTGCGCGAATGATGCTAACCTAGTTTATGACAGAGTTTAAATTATTCCTTTGTTTTTGCCACAGTTGTTTTTTTATCCCTCTCTCTCTCTGGCTCTCGCCGACTCTCGCAGTCCTTCTGCAACACACAGAAAAAGCCAAAGAGAAGCCTGAGTTCGAGCAGTCTACACACACACCCGCACACTCACGTACGTATGTAAATGGGTTAGCGGTTTACTGTGTATCTCCCTGACCCCCACCTCCCCTCTCTGAGTGGGAGTGTGTGTGTGTTAATGGCGGCTTTGCCTTCATCAAGAAATTGCATATTAATCAAGTGAAGGCAGCTAAACCGCAAAAAAGACTGAATTCCTAATGTCATAACAACGAATTCTGAATACCCCATAAGAGTCTAGAAGTGCTCCTTAAAGTAGGCAACTGAATTCCTTTCTCTCATTGCCAAGACCACCCAAAAGTAGGCAAAACAAATTTGAAGGATTCGCATTTAAGGCAAATTTTGATGACATTTCATCGTCTCTCGTTAGATAATAACGAAAAGGACTTCTAATGGACGAACATAATGAGACACCGTAATGCCAATAGAACATTTGTTGCTCCTCTGGTCCCATAAAAAAGGTCTAGCCAAAAGCCATACAAGGGTAGCAGTCTGTATGGAGCTATGTAATAAACACAAATTGCCTGTCATATGTGCGCTTTTGTCTAACGAGCTACGCAAAAGCCATGAAACTTACCAATTTGTCGGTCTTCTGCTCCACACACCATAGCACCACCCACTCACTCTCTCCCGCCGAAAGAAGAAAGAAGCAGAAAATAATGTGTGGTCCAGCAGAAGGCAGCTTATAAATCGAGTGACTGGCCTCAGGAGGACATCGGCAACACTAGCAACAACCATTACCACTGACAATTGAATTTATTGAGCTGAGGTCTATCAATCAGTAAATGCGAACCTCACATTCTGCCTCCGGGCTTGTGGTTACTGCATGTTTTGTGAAGCACGACCGTCTGGATGGGCGAGTGGGGCTTGTGTGGGTGGGTTCAGTTAGTGTCATGTAATGACAAAGTCCTAAGAAAAGTTGCCCACAGCAATACCTTGTCTGGACAGTATCGCAAAAGTGCACATTGGTTTGATTTACATATGTAAAATGTAACATGAATGAAAAAAGAGAATTCAAAATGCAATTAAAACCGGACAAGGCAATGAAATTAAATAGGGAAGCTCCTAAGAAAAAATAAAATTAAAATTTCAATTGGCATTAGTTATTTAAGAATGCAGGACACTGAATTGAAAAGGTAATTAAAATGGCAAGGGTAATGAAGTCAAATTAATTTGGAATAAGAAATGTAATTTGAATTCAAATGAGCATTAAATAATTAAATATTAAGCTGAAATTGAAACTGAACTGGGAACAGAAGTGAAAATGTGCAACAGGAAATTATTGAAAGAGAGATAGAAATAAAAGCTATCAGCTTATGTGAAAACTAAAAGTTGGTTGATATAAATGTGATAGATACTACATACAGATCAGAGTGAGAAAATTTTTTCCGCTATCAGGAATTGTAGTAGCCTTAATACTTATGAATTGAAAAAAGAGAATTCAAAATGCAAATGGACAAGCGAATGAAATTAAATGGAGAAACTCCTAAAAAAAAAGTTTTCCGCCTTGGATATTTATATTATTTCTTTTATTTATATTTATTATCTCGAGGATTTTATCCAAAAAAAAATAAGATAAAATATTTGGTAGTTTTAAAAAACTTTTTTCATAAGTGTACAGAAATTGTTTGACATTTTGTTAAATTCCATGGGGAAACCTTTAACATTTTAAGTGATATCATTAAATGATTATAACCTCATTTCAGTACCAATTTCTACATAATTAATAATCCCCTTAATAAACCATAAACCACTGTGCAATCGTGTGTAAAATGATGCTAAATTGTAGCCCTCAAGGTGTCGTTATATACCTTGTTAAAATTGCAAAAAGAGTTTAGCTTTCGCACCTTTTTTTCTGTTTATTTGGATACTGGTAATTGTATATAAGTTATGCAAAAAGGTGCAAGTGCCCAAAGACCTTTTTTGGGGAGCTATTAAAGAGATGTACACCCAAATACCCCCAGCCACACACTGATACTCAGACAGTTTGCAGGGGTCCCGGAAGCTGGCAACATCCTTGTTTTGCCCACTTTCTTGCCCACTTGTTTAGTCATAACTATAAGTGCACTTGCTTGGGTGTAACAAAGTTATAAACTAAATATTTAATGAATTGGATTAGCTTACGAGCTTAGACCAAAAAGTTATGTCTAATTAAATGCGGTCTAAACTGTTTCTCAAGGCAATTTATCAGTTTTAATGACTTGTCAGTTGACTGGCAAAATCTAATGCAATTGAAAAGTTTCAACGTGAGACACGACAACAGAACCACAAACTGCAAACGGCAAAGCAAGTCAGTCAGTCAGTCAGTCAGCCAACCTATCTGTCTGTCTGTCTCTCTGTCTGTCTCTCTGACAGTCACTGAGTTGGGGGAGTCGTGGAAGCAACATCATCAATGCAACTCAAATGGAGCATAGCCATGTACCATGTGAAATGAAACAAACAGCACGTTCCTCTGGCTTCCAAATTCAATTTGTCAAAAAATACAAGATGGTGTATGCTACACAGTCGTCTCTTCCCCTCTGTGTCTCTCCCTCTTTGAATGCTTGCTTAATTCCTTCTTCAAAATGCTCTTCAAATGTGACGAGACTAAACAACACGCAAGGAAAAATGTTTCCAAACAAAAAAAAAACTAGAAAAACTAACGGAAGGAAGGAAGCAGGAACACTAAAATATCATTTCTTGCTTGCACGTGAACAGTTAATAAATGCCAGAGCCAGAGGAGAACAAATGCATTGAAGGATGCTCGAGTGCGTGCTGCAATTACAGTTTCGATCCCTGTTCCCTATTTCCACTTGGCAGGGAAAACTTCAAGCCAAAAAGCGCCATCATTATGACTTATTGTTTGCTCGAGTGTTCCCATGTCGTATGAGTAACCCAAATTGAAGAAGAAAAAAAAAAAACTCTCAGCTTAAATTTGTACAATTGTTAAAACAGGAAATTCTATATACTTTCATTCATCAATGTTCACCCTCATCTGACTGGCGATTTGTTTGCCACTCTTTAGTTTCGCCTGGGCCATCTTTAATAGCTTCTTAAGCCAAAGGAAAACCGGGAAAAAGCAACAAACTAAATGGTAAATGTAAAGCGCCTTTTGATGACTACACGTCTTTGGAATAGCTCTCAACTTCAAACAACCACTAAAGATCAATTTCGTTGCAATTTAAAAATGCATTTAACTCAGTGTACCACACCTAGGTAACTCACTACACCCCCCACTTTTCCTTGCTCTTCACTCAACTTGAAGCTCATAAAACTATTGAGGCGTCCCCAAAGGAAAGCATCGATGCTCAGCCCGAAACGAGTTGAAGAAGCAAAAACCTTTCAAACTTCTTATGACTTCAGAGCAAGGAAAAACACAAAAAAAAAAAAAAAAACTTTCGCTGTTGAATAACAATAAGCTGTGAAATGGGAAATGCTTGCCGGCTTATAAGAGTCGGTGAGGGTGTATTTGTGTGTGTAGGTGTGTGTGTGTGTAGAAAGTGGCAGCTGAAGATTGGCACTGGGAGGTAGCTTTTGCTAAATGGCTTTCTAGATAAGAGTTAAGGTAGCCCGTCTGGCAATGCCATTGCGTTTATCTAGTCAAAAACAGAGCAAAGGTGGCCAAAAGGAAAATGATAGCTGTGTGAAATAAACCTTCTAATGCCAAGATACAAAATTTATTTACCAAAAAGAAAGCTAGATTGCTCCATACAAAGAGGCATATTAATTATGCCCTGAAGCCATCAAAATAAATGAAGAAGGTTAGCTGGTTGCAATCCTCAAGTTGAAGGACCTAACCAGATCTCGCCAAACTGGCTCTTACACAGGTCATCCACTTTTTCAATTTGATCTTTGAACCTGTTTTCGAATCCAACTTTTTCTTTTGTTTATTCAATTGTGTTCGCTTTTGTGTTAAAGAATTTATAGAATATGATTTCTTTATTTTTCTTTCAGTTTATCAAAAATTTTTGGGTTCTTTTGTAAAGTTGTTGTTGAAAATAAACTTTGAAAATAATTCTTTGGTATTTGGGGAAAAGGGATTGTGTTGTGCATTTTAGTTGCGATGATTTATAATTTACTTGTCCTCGGGGTCTTGAGAAAATGTCCCTTTTCGCTTCGTTTCGTTTCGTTTTTGTTGTGGTCAAGGTTGTTTTTGTTGTTCTTTGGATGAAAGGTTTCTTTTCTTTGTTTCGCTCGTAATTAGAAAACTGCAAACAGCATTAGGGACAAAGGAGAGAGGGGGGGAGAGAGGACGACAAATAAAATTTACATTTCACTCTAATACTTTTGGCCCGCCTGTCATTTGCACTCAGCCATCTGGGCGGACGGAACTGCCGGAGCATTGCATTTTTGCACTAGACTCACTCGCTCTCTCTCTCTCTCTCTCTCTCTCTCACTCTCTTAACTCTACTCTACTTCACGTTACTTCTAGTTGTACATTTTCATTTTCAACACAAAGTTTTTGTTTTATTACCCCGAGGACACACGAACAAGACTTTGTAACTTACAAGCCAAATAACAAGTTGGCCAGGAGAGACGAACTAACCAACATTCAACTCTGGGACTGGGATTGGGACTGAGACTTGAACGTGGGCCTGCTTGGGCAACAGTTGTTAAAGTTGGATTTGATAATAAAATTACTTTTGCTGCTGCTGCTGCTGTTGTGCTCTGAGTAAGTCCATAAGTCTCTCTCCACTTGGCCCAGTTTTGTAAGCGTGACTTTGTAATGATGCTGCTGGGCATAAAGGGGGAGATTGCAGATTGCAAGAGTGGCAGTAAAATCAATCACGTTAAGTATTCTGTTGATGTTCCCGAGTTGAAATCAAATATGAAACATCTATGATATGCAATTAGTAGCATTATATTTGCATCGCAAATGGCAATGGCAAATGGTTACACAGATGGTTGCCATTCAATTCCCATGGTGGACTTAATCTTGCCCATTATGCAAAGATGGACAGATGCTTGCTGCTAATGCGGAAGGCTTGTGTATTAGTTAATGAACTGGGCTATTCGGTGATCACTCATGACAGCATGATTCATTTATATAATGCATCTTTCAATTAATTACCTGATTACGCAAGTTATCAGAAATTTAAATTGCATTTAATGGCATTTCATTCGATAGGCGGTCTCCATGTCGACTCTTGTTTTGGGATAAAAATGCACAAAATGTGTGCCGAAATGTTTCTTTAGCAAATTGTTCAACAACTGCATTCATTGCTCGAAATTCGTTTCGAAATAAACGTTCTGGGTCATGCAGACTCTGAATAATGCAAAATGTTCTCAGACCCAAGGCGAGAACAAGCAAAAACTAAATGTGTAGGAGGAGAGGTAGGTGGGGGAGGAGGCAAATGCGTTTAATGTGTTGGACTGGGGAACAAAAGCACAAAAGTTGCAAAAGTGTAGCATACTTTTTTGGTCTGGCAAAGGCGATTGCCGTTTATGAAGTGCTGCTGCTGTTGCTTGCTGCATGGATTGATGATTGAAGTGCTTGTTGCAGATGTACTTCCTGCAGTTATTGTACTGGTGTATGTCTACATAATAGAGAACCCTTTCCAACCATTAGGCTGACGTCCTCCATGTCCATGTCAATCAGCAGGTGTACTGGTGGCCCGGTCCTATGTGTGTGCTGGCGTTTTGTTTGCCCAGTGCACTGGGCGACAATTCACTTAAAAGCGCTCGTTGCGTAACATACTCCTCTCTCTCTCTTTTCTTTCTCTCTGTGTCTCTGTCTTTGTCCTTGCATGCTGCTCTTTGCTTTTGGGGGCAACATGCACATGTCGTTCGTTTTATGCCGGTTGCTTTGTAAAATTGTTGCCCGAAAATGCATAACAATGCCGACAACAGGACAACAGGACATCAGAACTAGAAGTAGCACTTAATAGGAGTAGAAGGAGGTGCAAGGAACGTGAGCACTTAAAGCAATTCAACTAACCGCTTTAAGGCTCGCTGACCAATTCCACTTCAGCCTCATCCACACACACACACACATACAATCCCATGGCCATTGTCTATGCATGCAATTTTCACTTTGCTCGAACGCGTATTCGATGTGAAATATGCACACGCTTAAATTGTTAATCATACGCAATGTGGGCCAAGCTGGAGACCCAGCTTGGCCAGGGCCGATGCCAGTGCCAGAGCAACAGCCGCCGTTTCCTCTTGCGCATAAACAATCACATACCAAAAAGAGTGTAAAAAGAGAAAAGGGGCTCTGGCATACACTCAGAGAAATTACAAAAATCTAATATGCATGAAAGTGTTGGTCTTTTAACAGAAAACAGGTGAGAAAGGCTTAAGAAAAATAGCGAAAAATGAACAAGGAACTAAGGAAATTAAAACCTAAAGGATTTGCAAGAAATGCCAAAGGAAAAAAAAGAGTACAAATTGAAGATAGATAAATTGCTGGCAATTTCAAACTTTTTATGTAAAGAAACAAAAACAAGTCTCATGTTAAGTACTTTTGATGAAAATATAAGAAATTTTAAACATATGGTTAAGTCAAATAGAAACTTATTAGACTTAAATAATTGGAATTAAATAAAATAAAGCTTAAATCCAATAAGACTTAACAGCAGCTAACAGATTTATCCGCTTTCTTCTTTTCTTTTCCATACAAGTTGCCAATTTCAAAATAATTGAGAATTTAAGAAAATAGAGTAATTTTGTTTAGGATTTCCAATAAAACATTATTAGGTTAACAAAAGCTTTGGTAATAGAATGTGAAAAACACAAATGTTTATTTATACTACAATAAACAGCAGTGAAATCAGTTTGATTATAATTAGCAGCAAATGGAGTTGACTTCAGTGAATTCACTTAAGATTATTAAAGGGAACTAAAACGCAATTGCAATTATTGTTGCATGAGCGCGTCTGCTTCGTTCTCTCTCTCTCAGGAAGTAGCAGAAGGCAGAGCAATGAAGACATTACAGTTTATCTTTGAGATTAATCCTGGTTAACTGAAATACACACACCGACTGAGCTGATACACTTTACAAGTGATTACAACTTCAATTTGGAATCAATTCAGCCCACTTTTTCGTTTTTTGTTGCCAAAAATGATGCCAGCCCCCAAAACCCACAAATGGATGAGTGAAAATTTCCCATCTGAGCCACCTAGAAAAGTGATGGGGCGTTTTATTAAGAGAAATTAAAAGAATAATTCATTTTAATTGGTATTGTTTTTTTCCTCCTTACTCGGTGCATTTATTTGTGATGTTTGATATTGGTGATGAGTAGGTCTTAAAATAGTATATATGTATATGTAAATAAATGTTTATTTTACACTATTGACAATTAATAGTCAGAGTCATCCTTAACACAATTTATGAAACTAAGAACAATACAAGTTATTTTTTTGATCAAAAATAAATAAAAGTCAGAAAATGTTTTTAAGCGATATAAATTTAAATAGAAAACCAAAAAATTTACTGAACATATTAAAAATAAATAAAACATATTTGATTATCCATAAATATATTTCTTGTTAAGTTGAATAATACAAAAAGTTTAAAATTCTTGAAAAAGAAATGCTACTCAAGAGAAAACCACAATCGGTTCATTTTTTTTGGTTTTATAGACTTAAGAACTAGTTGACCAAGATGGAAACCAAGGAAAAAAATTTACCTTAAATCATATATTTGACACTAAAGCTAAAATCTAGAATAAAATTTGACATTTAGATACAGATATTTTAGTCTAAAATACTTAAGTAGAGTTTAATTAGTTTCTTTTATTAATCATAATCTTGTAAGCTTTAATTTTAGTTGAAGCTTTTGAAGTAGTTAAAGGCAAAAGGAAAAAATGTATGTATATATGGTCAACGCCCACACAGAAACCGCAATGAATCAAAATCAACACAAGGCAAATTTAAGCAGCTTAGAGGCAGCCAACTGAAATGTAATTAAATACAGAAACTCTCAAACAAATACAGGCAAACATAAACAAAATATACATATATCTAACAGGTATATATACATATATAAGTTAGTTTGTTTATTTGATCCATTCAAGCATATGAAAGAGCGTGAAAATAATAATTGACAGAGTGTTGAATAGATTTTGCACTCGCCTCGACTCACTCAACTGACCGCAAAACTTTTCGTACTTCTATTATATACTATATATGTACATATATATATATATACGTATAACTAATATATCATTGTTTGTGAACAGAATGTGTAACAGGCACTTTGTATTATTTCCTAATTAAAGTTTAATTAGTTGGCCAAACTTGTGCATAATACATACATCTCACACCGATTACCATGGCAATGGTAAGGCCAATGGCAAAGGCAAAGGCATCCGGTCACATCAGTAACTAACCATGACCACAATCCTTGGAAATGTTAGCGAAAATGTCAAAATGTGTCAAATGGTAAATGATATTGGGATGAGGGGTTGAAGGGCTGCAAAACCAACTCGGAAAACCACAGTCATCCCACTGGATATAGAGAATTTACAGCAGATTCTCTCTCTCTGGTTTGCAATTTGGGTCTAATTAGAGTTTTGGCCATGGATAAAATTCATGCTTTAAAAGGTAAATGTCATCGATGCCATCAAAAGTTATGGAGAATGCTCTTTTATGTCTTAGTTAGTCACACAATTAATTGAGGGCATTTTATGTATCTCTACAGTCTAGACTTGGTCCTACCTCCTGCTGCGATGCGCTCAATTAGGGGTGCAATGAACTTGCTCACTTTCACTTTAATGGCCGTAATCAGCCATGGGTTTAACGATATTAGGGCTAGGAGCTTCGAACTTTGTCAACGCTAAGTAAGAAATTTGCCACTGTCCGGCTAAAAAAGTTTCTCTCTGGCTATAGTCTAATGAGACGTCAAGTTGAAACATCAAAGCCCCAGCAACGCAACGCAACGCAACGTATAGAATATGCTAATAATTGTGGCCAAGATTAGCCCTCATCAAAGGCGAAACTTTTTCCTTAAAAGATGCGGATGAATAGTTTATGAACAAAAACACAGAAGCAAAAAAAAAAAAAAGGAAGAAAGGGCCACTGACAAAATGCCAAAGTAAAAGGTGCTGAAGGAAAATCCTGCTAGAAGATCGCAAATGAATAAAAATGACATTCTGCTTAAAGAAGATAGAAAAAGGCAAAAATAGTATAATGAATATCCATGATTGAGATGAAACTGTGTTTTAACCCAGGGCATAAAGTTAGTTCATTGATTTTAATCAAACGCATTAAGCTACTGCGTATTTAAAACGAAATAAAAACTTAGTAACTGACGATGGCAAGTCAAGAAATGGAGATAATAGATAACTTAACTCTTATTAAAGATATCTGCATTATTTTACATACATACGTATTTGTAGTTAGAATGTCTACATCTTATTTCTTGCAGAGGAACTGTGTCATTTTATCTTGCACATTTTCTTTTGTTCCACCCTACTTAGGTCCTGGCTATGAATATTGACTAACTAATATATTATATCTTAATATAATGAACAGCTTTAATACATTGTTTTTTAGTTTATTTATAAGAACAGAGGATTCCAACATAACGTGTATTATCTTACATACTTTGTTTTTTAATTTATCGGTATTATTTCGACAGAGTGGCAATTTTTAATTATTAAATGGATGTATTCTTAGTCACTATCAAAGTGTACACATTTCATTGCAACTTGTATATTTAAGCCAGCATTTTAATTAATTTAAATAATTTTTTTTTAAATAATAATCAATTGCCATTAGTTTTAAATTAATTAAAAATGGCTCCTTTAAAATTTAATCCTACTTTTTTTTTTAGTGTGGTTGCCACGTCTGTTTCGGAAGTTGATGCAATAAGCAATTTTTTACCCCATTCTTTTACGAGTTAATGTTCTTTGTGCGTTAACTTTTTGACGCTTTCTCTTGTAAAATTTACATGGCTCGCAATGGCAGGTGTGAAATGTAAATGCGCTAAAGTTGTGTTGACTGCCGGCTATGCACATACTATACACAATTCGCGCGCACACACACACACACACACACAGCTCGGCATTTACCTTTTGCCAAGTTTAATTACTTTGGCAAAAGTTAAAGGCACATGCGAGGTGACGTCTAACTTTTTAATTAGTTGGCCGCCTGGCTTCATTCGCATTCGTATTTGCCATTTCCCATTTGGCGCCTTCAGAGCAATCATTGTCAGGATAACAGGACCAACTCACTGGCAATCGGCACAGACACGCAAGCAAATAAAGTCGAAGCAGCGGAAGAGGTCCTGTTTAACATGCTGTTAACATGCAAATCGGGGAAACTGCAAGACAGGCAAATATGTAATAATAATAAAAATCATTGAAGTCACCTTTTTGTCAGCACCTGTCGATAAAATCGGACAACCCGAAGGACATTTCTCTCTCTCTCTCTCGATATCGATAATCTTAATCAGGTCGGGGTTATGCATGAGTTCTTGGTCCACCGAGGAGGTCCTTGGACTGCTTTCATATGTAAACTCATTTCGCCAAACCTGCTAATTTACTTGAACCAGCGAGAGGCGGCCACACAAGCCACACAAACCATCCAAACCACCGATCATTATTGGCTTCTGGCGTGTGCGTATTGTAGGCGTATGGGCGTGTCTCCACTGAATATAAATAAGCCTTAACTTCACCTGCCATCGTGCTATGGCATTATATAGTGGCCAACAAATTGCATGTTAATACTGAAAACTTCAAGACGAAGTTGGCAACTTGATTTAGCTTTAAATGTATACTACGTTGGCGCCGAATAATATTGAAACATAGTCTCGGTCTCGGTCCCGGTCTCGGTCTGTAAAGGTGCGTACGTGTGTGGTGTGCAATTCAGTGGGATTTAATGCGAGTCAATCAATCAGGCATTCAGGCCATTTAGTCAGTCTATCAATCAATAAGGCCACCAGAAACGTGAGATTCATTCAAAACAGCTTAACGCATTTCCAATGGGTTTTCCCGTTTACCCTTTGCCGTAAATTTAAGTTCAACCCATTTCGTGTTCAATTTGGCTTAACTTAAAGCTTAACTCCGACTTAAGAGCAAATTATGAAGCAATTTTGTGTTCTCCACTCAAAAATATAAGTGTCAAAGTCAAGTGCTTGCTTCAAGCTCTTTTCCCTTAAAAGTCTCTTCTATATGTGATGCCTTCGAAACGCTTACCCCAAAACCAAAATGAAAAAAAAAGGAAAAAATATTCTACAAACACACAGAAAAGTGTCCCACAAAAAAATGCAAGGATATGCGATATGCACATTGCACTTGGGTTACACAAAGGAAAAAGAATTAATAAAAAAAGGCAAACCAACAATTTCCACACCCTGATATTGGATATACTCTAAAAATTTATGAAATACAAATATTAATGGAATACAGCAGAAAGTCAAAAGGCAAGGGGAAGATAGGGTTGGTGATTCTCTAAATAACAAACAGATTTATTTCGCAAATATTATTTATTTAAATTGTATTTTACTTAATCCAATGCTATTTCTCATTTTGTATCCCTCACAAAAAGAAAATATTGCTTGAGAGACATGTCAGAGACAAACCTTTTATCGGTTTTTTTAAGGCATGAAAACAAGCAATATCCACTAGAAACCAAGTTCAGAAAATAGGGCGAATGAGGAAGCAATTTGTGGTCCGATTATTGGAACTTCGAAGTGGAGACTCTTTATCTTTGTCTTAGTACACAAAGTGATTAGACTTGGATCACTTTTGGTGTCTAAGTTTACAGTTTATAAAGTAGTAATTTAATTTGTTAATTATGTCTTCCCTAAATTTATATTGAATTGATAATTCAGGTCTGCTAAGGGCGATGCATTTTTTTAAAAGTTATTGAAATAAATTTATCTCAATCAGAGTACTAAAGGAAAACTTCAGAAATGGAAATTGCTATTTAGGATTAAGGAGGTAGGAAAACAAGTAATTATAATATGCATCATAAATATATTTTAAATAACATGTTCCAGGAACTTTAATGCCTAATACAATTTTAAACTGGTCGAATATGAAGACAAGCCTACGAGTTTTGAACTTAAAAAAACTATTTTAAATGCATGTTAATTGCTTGATCGAAAAAAATTGATTTATTTGAAAAAAAAAATATCAAAGATAAGTACAACTATTGTTTTAAGAAACTATTTAACACTATTATTGCTTATGTTTATAACAAATAAGGTCAGCCACAGACACATACATATGTTTAGACATTTGCCTTAGGTTATTTACAACAAATGTTTAAGCGAAAGGTAAAAGAAAATAGAAGAAAGCGATTAGCCTCGTTAAAAAACTTAAAATTTAATTTTAAACAACTTTAATGGACGCTAAGCATGCTAGATAAGTGTATATGCCTTGCTGTTGGAAGTGTATCTGGATGTGTGAAATAAGTGTATGTCAGCGACAGTAGAATTTGGATTGAAGAAATGGATATATAGATACTATAGATATATAGGAAAAGGGTTAGGGGAATATGCAATTGAAATGGCATTAACATTTAGCAAATGGCAATGGCATAAGATACGGGGAAAATGTAATAGTGAAAGAGTAGAGCAGAGCAGAGCAGAGCAGCAGCTGCACTTTGCCAAAATCAAACAATTCCACGTTGAATGTCTGCGAAAATTGCACGTCTCCAGGAGGAGATTTTGAAGCTGTAGACTGGGGTCTTAGCTGCCAGTTGAAGTGCGTGTGTATGTGTGTGAGTGTGCCAGGCACGTTTTGTTCGATTCGTTTCGTTGCATTTCATTTGATTTGCTGCCTCAATTGCGCACTTTTATGCTACAGCTGCGGTCCATCCAAATCAAATAGTCAGCTTGCTCCCTTCATTTCATCTCATTTTCTGTCTTTGCCTTTGCGAATATTGAGTTTTAATTTCCGCCGTCGACATCTGGCTGCCGCAGGATATTAAAAATGAGTTGCATTTTTCTCACCACACAGAAATGACAGGGAGAGTGAGAGAGAGAGAAAGAATCTGAGGAAAGAATCTTTTGCAGTCATTCCATTTGCATTTTGTTTGGGCAGTTGCTTAATGAACTCAAATGTTTGGGCTGCTTCTGGCATCTACTTTCTTTCTTTTTTTTCTCTATAAAAAACTTTTTACCTGGAGAATTTCAAATGGATTTTGGTTTTTGGCATCATTAAGAGTTGAGCAACATTTTTGCTTTGAAACTGACCACTGAAAACCATTATTAAAGGGGGCAAGGCACACACAGCCACCTAGCTAGCTAGCTATAAAATATGCTAACATTCTCGACGGTAGCCCACAACAACTACGCAGCAGCAGCAACAGCAGCATCAACATGAAACAGCTTTTGCTCCAACATTGCGTATACGTAACATATTGCTTCTTCTTTACAGCTTATTTAAATGTATTTATGCAAGGGCAAGACCAAACGAGCACACCAGCAACACCATCAAAAGCAACAAGAACCGACAACGGCAACGGCCCCATTCAACAAATTGTCAAAAGCTGCTTAGTTTAAGTTAAGGGAAAGCCACAACAAAGAGAGTAAGAGAGAGATCGAGAGATAGATTTTCCTGGAAAATACCTGCTAAAAATTGATTGCAAAAATCTTTGATTTTGATCTCTAAAATGTATTTCTAATAATGAGTCAAGTTTTCTATCCTCTAAATCAATTATGAATGTTCTTTTGAGAATTCTCTGTCAGTTTGGTTTTAGCTGGCAAGAATTCTATAAGTATTTATCGTTTGTGATAAGAGCTTGGAGAACAAATGGATATTAACAACAATAAGGTGCAGCAGGACTCAATGTGGCAGTTGGTGCCTAGTGAGCTTGAAACTGTCTAACAGCTTGGAAATAGTTGGCCGCATTACACGCGGCGTATACGCAATGCTGCTCTTCGAGGCTAATGGCTTGTTGTTGTCCTTGTCCTCTTCTTTTCCATTCGAGTGGATGCAACAAATGCTGCAAATGAGCTGACGTTAGGTTATGATAGTGCACACTAGCACACACACACTCGCACACAATAGAGATAACTTAGTATCTGGGTGCGGTCCGGGTTCAATTAAACTGCCAGCCATTAGTGCGCATATATCCCCAGTCATTATGGTTATGGCTTATGCATCGCCTTAGCACATACTTCATTTTGCACATTTCACATTCGCATTTTCATTTAATTACGCTAGAAAGGGCTCTACACGGCTCACACACCTAACAATTGCACATTGTATTATATGGCTGAAAGAGTTTTCGTAGTCATTCATTAAGGCAAATTGTGTGTGTGTGTGCGGCGAGCTTGTGGGCTGTGGCGGGGTCGAAGGTGAGAATATGCCCTCGAGTGCTCGCAAAAGTTACTTAGACTCTTACATTGTTCCCCGGGCATGGCACAGTGGTTGCCTCAGACCAAATAAATTAGCTAAGACAAGATTGAAAATAGTTTTGTAAATATTTTTACTACATATTGCCAAATTTGTACTGAAGCTGAGAATAGAAACAGAAAAAGTGCGTCTCTTAACCATATCATAAGAATTTTATTTTGACTTATAATTATGGGTAAAGACTTTTTGGTTATTTTGAGATCCAAACCACATACATAAAGGCAAAAAATAAGTTCTTCTAGGGTTACTTACAGTTTTTACTATATCATAAGAATTTAATTTTGACTTATAATTATGGGTAAAGACTTTTTAAATATTTTGAGATCCAAACCACATACTTAAAGGCAAAAAATGTGTTCTTTTTGAGCATTACTTACAGTTTTTTTTTAAATTTCATATAGTGATTTTGACTGTTAAACTAGACAAATATATTCTTAGATTTAATTACTTATTCCTAAGAAATATTTTCGCTTCTTTCCTGTGTTGTTCTAAGTGTGCCCATATATCGATATCGCCATCATATCCGGGTAATGTGCCCATATATCACAAAGACTAGAAATGACGTTGAGCGGGCACATTTGCAAATTGTGTGGACGTTTACATAAAATTGCTTTTTGCTTATCAAAAACCACTTGCAAACCACTGGAAAACAAAAACATCTTTGGGTAAAGTTTTTCCAATTCCAACTATTGATACTAAGGAGACTTCTATCGATTTTCGTAGAACACATTAACAGAAGAGGATGGCGGATCCTTTTGCATTTCCATTCAGTAGTCAACTGTAAGTTAATTTGTCATATTGTTGCCACTGTGCTTACCACAAAAAGAGCAACTTATTGCCATTGTTTCGTTTTGTTTATGGTTTTTAAACGTCTGATATATTGGTAAAGTTGTTTTTCCTTTTTTTACCTTTGGGTGTGCTAGTTGGCATGTCTCAAGTGCATGCAAATGAAGCAAACTTTGTCTTACAGTGCACTTACTCACTTCATTTGGTGTGACAGCAGCAGGTCCTGGGCAGAGCCTGGCACTCCTTTGTCACCTGCTGTTGTGGTAATTTATTCTCTTTAAGCAATGTGGTGTAAATGGCATTCGGTTACTTTTGTCACCAGCAATGTTGTCCACTAATTGCCTAAAATATTTAAACTGGATACTTTTCAATCTTTTTTCCCCCATGTGTGTGTCTGTGTCTCTGTGGTTCATGTTTGTGTGCCGTTTGCTATTTTAAATTTGATTGCACAGGTAAATATTTGCACACGCCGTAGAAGCCAAAAATGGGATGAGGGAAAGGGGCGGCTGAAAGGGGGGAATCACGCGGCATGCAGCATGTTGTATGTGGTTTTTAGGGTTTCGTGTTTTGTGCGCACAGCTTTCGTTTTTATTGCATTTTGTTGCTATTGCTGTTGTTTGGATGTTGCTGCTCTGCAGTCGGCCCAAAGTGGCTTAACTTTTAGACAAAACCCCACCCTCCTGCCCACCCATTTTTGACAATAACAACAACAACTATGAAATGCATTTTAGGCTCTATCTCAAAGCAACAGTAACAGTTCCCAACTACCCTAACACCCCCACCCCCCTGCATTGCATGGTCTGGTTTTTGCATGTTTTGGTTCGTTTGAATAAAATGGTGAAAAAAATCAATAAAATCAACATCAACTATTTTCCGCATTCAGAGCAAAAACCAACTCAACACCCGGAACATAAAATATGTAAAAGCCCAACCACGCCGCGTAAATGCGGCAGATTTATTTTTATGCATTGTGCCCCGAAACATGCCGCACAGTGTAAAGCGCCACCACCTGAGCTCTATCTGGCCTCTTTCCGTGTAACCACAGATATGCCATGTAAAAAAATATTCCAAAAATATCCTTTCAATGATTTAAATAGAAAATGGCATTCAGTTTCGTTTATTGATAACGTTAAAAGAAAATATCCAAAATGAAATGTTAAAAAAAGCCTTTGAAAATTGAAAAAACTTTTGAAAAACGAAACCCATCAAAAAGCTGTATAATAAGGGAGACGAGGGGCATTTATTTTGGCTTTATTGCAAAACAGAAACTTCAATTGAGCAAAACCGTTAAAAATATTGGCTTAAGATGATTAAATTTATAAAAATATATAAGACAAAGCCTTGCAGTTGGCAAAAAAAGTGTTTAAGTGATATTTTTGAAGTTGGGATTCAATTGAACCAGAGAAGAACATTTTCTACCTAAGGTAATGTGGGAAAAAGAAGTGAACGGATAATTCGGATGGATTGTATAAAGAAAAGATTCTGTTGATCAAAAGCCAGATCGATAAGGTTCTACTTAACTTTATGCAAAGTGGGAAAAATGAAAACCAATTCCATTGAAACTAATATATCAGCATATCAATTAACATACTCAGAAAGAAAAGCAAGGACTTAGTAGGACCAAAAATCATCACTTAAAATATTGATTGAACAAAGTAATAGAACTTAATTGAAATGTTTTAAGAGTAGCTCTACTTTTGCGAAACACCTAATCCACACACATAGACACAGAACTTTAATAGTGATGCAGCATCTATGCAAACTTTTGCAGTTCTTTCCGCAAAGAGTATTACACCAAAAAAAATGTTGGAAGGGAAAATATTTTGCCATTTATTTGGTTTTTCGCTTTGTTTATTTGTTGTTGGCCCAGTTAGACAGACATCCGGGATACTGGAATTTATTTCGCTATTTTTAGGGAAAACTTTTTGACTAAATGCATTTTTTACGCTCGAAACGCGCTGGGCGCGGTTAAATGGGCCAAGCGGCTTTTACATCTACAGGCAATAAAACCGAATCGAATACGCAAAAAATCTGCATTGATCAAAATTTATGCGAATTTTATCAAGTGTTTACCAGTGAGCATAACAACAACAACAAAAAAAAAAAAATACTGAATCTGCTATAGCAATGTTTGCTTCATGCAGACAGTAAGATAAGCGGCACAACGTTACGTATGCGTAATAAATATACATGCGCCTGTCTCTCGCCTGCCTAAGTGACTATCTGCCTGTCTGTCTATCTGTCTGTGTGTCTGTCTGTCAGAGTTTCTGCTCGACGACTGATGCTTATTGTTTTTCGCTCATCTTTGGTATGTGTTGTGCTTATCAAACTGTGTGGAAAAGTATGAACAAGTATTTAAAATTTTGCTCGGCTTTTGGCACGTGCTTGGAGCTTAAGTGTATACAAAGTTTTTGGCATGTGACAGGCAGCCCCAAAGAGCACCCAGCAAAAGGGTGGGGCTGGCAAACAGACCGTGTAAATAATGACTTAGGCTTGAACACCTTGCAAAATTTTCTGTTTAACTTTCACCTTTGAGGCGAAAGCAGTCAATTAATTGCTTCTAATGACTCATGAGAGATAGATATGAACCCTCCAAAAAAAATTAATGAATAAAATGGATGAATTATGCAGAATTTTTGAAATTCCTTCAACTCTTTCTCTCTCTCGCTTCTTTTTGTTTGTAAATTCTTTTGCTTTAAGCCCAAAGTGGGATGAATGGAGACGAGTTTAAAAGACGATCCGCCTGCCTGCCTGTCCGTGCTGTTTGTTGTTTCACATGCTCGACTCCATTAACAATATGTTTTTCTTTAACACCAACAACAACAGCAACAGCAACAGTAGGCAAAATGGGAAAAACACACTCACTCTACTGTATGCAGGGCGAGAAGAGCTCTCTGAGAACATGTCGCTTCAATTTTGTGTCTATGTAACGATGCCAAGCCATTGCCATGTTTGCGGTTGCCAACCACGCCTCTTTACCTCTACCACTGGCACAGAGAAGAACCAACAACAAAAAATTCGAAGGCAAATTAAGCCCCCCCTCGAAGCTTTTGGAAAAACTTCGCTGTTGTGACAATATGCGTTTCGCTTATTTTGTCAGTCGGAAAAGCCCGTCTCTGAGCATGTGTGTGTGTGCGTGTGTGTTCATTTGGAAAATTTAAAAAACATAAAAAGAAAATTTTGTAAATGTGTTTATATTAATGGCAACTTTTGCTTTTAAATATATGTGTAATACATTTTCATTATTTAACAATTTGCCAAGTTTTGCCAAATTAAAAAAAAAAAAAAAATGTTGCCTACTTCTTTGGGCCACATTGATTCAAGAAGAAATGTTAGTTCTAACAAAAGAAACAAGTAAATTTGTGGTTATTGATAATATTTATGGTTGGTTTTCTTTTTTGTTAAATTAAAAGTAGACTTATTCAGTGTAGTAAATAGAGCAGAATCTCTGGGCTTGTATCTTGGAATTGGTAAAATGTAGTATTCGAGAGTTATGTATTATAAACTCCGATCTTTCGAATACACATAGACATATAAGAAGGTAATCATAAAAAACGAGCGCTACGGAATAAGAACCATATGTATGCATTTAAAAAACTAAAACGCATTTAAATTTATATTTTTTAATTGTGATTTCGGCTTGAATCTGATTGCATCTGACAAAATTATCTTAATTATTCTATAATTCGAGAACTTTGGTAAAGTTAAATTTATATATTTTGTTTTCCAAATAATTAAACGTCGCTCAACCTCAACAATTATTCAACTCCATTGTTTTACTTATTTTTCCAAACTTGCTGGCCAATTTTCTCTCAGTGTTGTAACGTTTTAGTGGTTTCCAGATTTCTGCCTCAATAGTCATTTGGCTTTTTGGTCTAATTTAAGTGGCAAAACATCAAAGTGTCGAGCTTGGTGCTTGTTCAGATTTTTCAGGCCTAACAGCCAAAATGTAGCCAGACTAAGTGGCCGCTGGTTGTGTGTTGCCTTCCATTCCCTGCAACTAGTTACTGCGGCAATTTAGGAGACTTGTTATGTAGGACAGTGGGGACACAAGTGGGTAACACGCACGCACACACAAACGCACATAACGTATCTAAAATTTCAGCTTCAAATGTAGATAAGCCAAAAACCACAAAGCTAAAAAAAGAATGAAATTTGTTGTCTACTTGCCAAATGTTTGGGCCATACTTTAGGGCTTACTTGGAGAGAGAGAGAAAAGATTTTTCATTTAAATTTTTGGATAGATATTTTATAGGGAAATGCATTTTAGTCTCTGGCACAGTTGGCTGCATCTCATATCCCATATCCCACATGATCTAAGCCACAATTACGCTCAAGTGCGTTCCCTAGATTGCAATTGCAATTGCAACTTAAGTTTAGGCAAGAAACAGACGTAAGAAAGAGCTCTGCAAATTTTTTTAGTTGCCAAAAATACCAAGCAAGAGGAAGAAAGCAATAAATTTCGTATGCATAAATAAGGCGACAGATATGTACGAGTTGAGATAGGGGATAAAAATCAGGATGTGGATACTACCTACTTCTAACGACTTGAGACCGACAGGAAGTTGCGTAAGGACACGCTCTCTCTCTGCATGAATTGCTGCAAAGTTATATGCAAGTTTCTTCTTCTTTTGTGTCGACATAAAGCAAATGTCACACATCATAAAGTTTTAGTAACATTTTGTTAGCTAAGTACTTAGAGAGAGAGAGAGAGAGAGAGAGGACCAAAGAAAATTGGCACCCCAAGAAAAAAGGCAAACTAATTGCATTTTATTTTGCAGTGCAGAAAAAATTACAAATCTTTTTGTGTAGTTTTAATTAGAAATATTTTTCACTAACAACTAACAAAAAGGAGTAACGCTTTCTTTTTGTTTTCCTAGGCAAAGTGCCAACTGCATTGGCAACTTATTTTGTATTTTTCCTCACACTGACTGGTCTGTCGCTTAAGTACAAAGAACAGAAGCAAAGAAATGGAAACAGAAACTAATAAAGTTTTTCTTTTTTCGAAACTTGCAACTTTTCAATTGAAAGAAGACGACGACGATGACGATGACGACAAACTGTAAGTTTTCATATAAGTTTGTTGCTGCTGCTGCTGAAAAATTGTTGTTTAGACATTTAATACTTAGGGATATGTTGCTTAATTAAATTCACTAAATGAGCTCAGCTCACGTTCATGCCATGATGTCAGGGTAAGTGCTCAGAAGCAATTAGTTTGGCTATGATAGATGGCAAACTTTTTATGCCATTGTCAGTTAGTTAGGCAAACAATTTGCCAAAGTTTCTGCAGCTTTCACTCCTCCCTCCATCCACTTTGAAAAATCTTGAGTACTCATACGACCTGTTAGCTAGCACACACACACACACACACACACACACAGACACCTATACACGGAGATGGGTTTTGCTAATTTAAATATTTTGTGGTTTCAACTGGCAGCCACTCAAACAACAACAACAACCACAACAATAAGAACAACAACAACAACACAAAAAAGCAGCAACAAATTTTAATTAAAATACCTAATAGTTTGGCAAAAGTTTTGCAGCATCTAAAATCAATAGTCAGCTCTATTTTAATCAAATTCAACTTCAAAGCAAAAGTTCACTCTCAAAAAATAAAAGGTTCAATTTAGATAATCAAAGCTTTTGCTTAAAGCCAGAAATAATGAGAAATGGAGTAAACTGTAAATGGCTACTAAAATGAGGAAAAAAATGTTGCAACACTTGAGGTTTTATTGCCCACTAGAGCAGAGATGTTGGAATCTAATATTGCAGTTCAATTAGGATAATTGTCTAGACATATTTCTCATTTCAAATTAATTCAAGCAAATTAGTTGAAACACTTCCTATCAACTTGAAGTATCCGATTGAGAATTCCTTCTCAATTACATCAGATATGCATTTAATTATTTTAACTATTCATTATGCAATATTCCATATAATTATGATCAATATATAGAATATCTTGTTTGCATTAATTATCATCTATTTGTATTCGACTCCAAAAATTTATCTGATGGCAAACACTTAACATAGCAATTTGACAGCAATTTTCTTCTTCATGCTTTGCCATCTTATTGAAGTGCATAGTTTTGGCTTGTGACAAATTGCCAGACGATTGCTAGGGAATGGCATGTGTGAACGTGCTGCAATTCGCAAGAGGAGGGGCTAAACGTTGGCAACACAACGAGCACAAAGTTTCATGCAACTCACTTGCCAAAGCGAAATTCAAATTCAAATTCTGTTTCGCCGTTTGTAATAAACTTTGTTTATAACGCGCTTCATCGTCGCCGTCTGGAAAATTTGTGCAAACATGCAAGCATCGAGGAAAACGCATAACTCGGGGGGACTGGGAAAAGATCGTTGAGCCAGCTAGAGGCAGTGGCAGTGGCCGTGGCAGGAAAGGCATTCCCTGCAAAAGGAAACGGAAGTCGATTGCACAATGCACACTATCAGCTCTACCAAAGGAAGAACAGGGCACTGTAGTGACCAGGTCCCAGCAATTCGGGGGAGCTGGCATGTTGAAAATGTGCAACATTTGGCTGCCGCTTGTTTAACGCATTTTAATTTTGATTAACGACGATGGCGACTGCAAAAAACACTGCACTTGCAGCATGAGAATGTTTCCCCTAGAAATCTGTTTGGATTGGGCCAAATAAATTGCATTTCGTTGCTAAAAAATCTTCGCTATGGCATCTTTAATCTACTTTATTTATGTAAAAGCAATAAAGAAAAGAAATTAAAAAAAAAACAACAGAATTTATTTAAAATCTCAGACTTAAATGCGAATAAGCAAGCAAACAATAAAACTAAATTGAACTACTTTGAGGGAAAATTTTAGAGGTTTTTAAGAGTAAAGGAAACACATGTATACATCTAAGCTAGTTCCTACAATGTGACTGTGTTTTAATGTGTTTCCGACAGTCAATCGAATAGTCAGTAATTTGAATTTCTTTCTAAATCCCATTTGAGACTCGATTAAGAAAGAAAATAAAACTGTTGTTCACTTTCTTTGGAACCAACTGGAAATAAGTTCCTTTTTGTTTTTTGTTTGTTTACAATCAATTAATTCCATTATGTATTTTTACTCTTAACGCAGCTGCGACTCTCAGCGTGAGGTCATCCGAAACATTCAAATGGAAAATCCGTGAAAAACTGCAAATCTGAGCTCATGCTGTGGCAAATTGTTGGAGCTGATTTATTATTTATTGCTTACGGGTTTTTACTCTCTATGATTTATATCGGGCAGAAGTTGGAAAATGTCAAGCGAAAGGCATAAGAAAAGGAGAATTTCAGACTCATGAAAATCATGATAAGGCTGCAAAATATTTTATTTTTTTTTTGCCTCGTTTGCTTACAAATAATATGATTAATGTTAGGCCTGCGGGTAGACACACAGGCGTACACACACACACACGCGCACACACACACACACACACACACCATGTAGCACACACAATCAATCCGAGTCCTTTTAGTCCTTGGGGCGACATTGTTATAATGTTGTCATTTCTATCATAAATCGCAGCGGCTTTTACATTAAATATGCAACACAAAAAGCTGTTTAAATAACTAATAATTATCTTGTTTCATGGTGCCATAAGGGAAGAGGGAAAGGAGGGGGAGGGAGGGATTTATGTGGGCGTTCGATGTTTGGTGGTAAAGTGAGGAGTGGCGGATAATTTGTTGTTGTTTGTGCGCTGCGTCCGTAAGCAATTTATATGCATAAGCCGCTTAGTTTGAAATTAATTAAAATTAACATGAATAAAAAAGTGTAGAAAATAAAACCAACTAACAATAACAACTAATTCTTTGTCATTGTTAAATGTTTATATACAAAAAAAAAAAAAAAAAAAAAACAAAACATAGTAGGTATTGTGGTCATTTATTGTTAATGACATTGTAAGCCCAATAAATAATTGATATTCCATGTTGTTTATTTGTTGTTTATTCCCACCACATATTAACCAAAGTTATTTGAAGTAAAAATGTTTCACATACAAATATTGAAACTAAATGCAAGTATACTATATATTTTGTTTGTTAATTAAATAAACCTTGCTCTGTCTCTGTCTCTCTTCTGTCGCTCTCTCTCTCTTCCTCTAGTCACCATTATCTCATTTTGTGTGATTTATATTAGTTTATGCATTTGCATTTGACATCTGCAAATGCTTATTCTATTAAAAGTGATAAATAATATTTTTAATTGAATTATTTTGTCAGATGGCCTGGCTGGCTGGTTGCCTGCGGCATTTCAAATACGAAATTAGATTTCAATGGCAAAGAAAAAACCAAAAACTAATGGCATATTAGAAAATTTGTAATGTTTTTCAATGAATAGATTCAATATCCAAATGTATCTAATTTGTATTGGCAATCAAAACTTCTTTGCAAGAAGTATTATAAGTTATTTTTTTGGTTAAATAAATTAAATTATTTAAAACTAGTAAGCGAAAACAATATGTTAGCCAGCTTGGTTTTTTTTGCACCTTATCACAAATGAGGGAAATAACCAGAGAATTGATAAATTGCAATCTAAAGAACTTAATTGAGTTAAAATAGAGTTATATCAATCAGAGTCCCAAACTGAAAAAAGTTATTGCTTACTTTTCCTGTCACTAAATATTTAACAAGTTTTGCTTTAAACGCTTTTCCTCCACGTCGTTAAATATATTTCCGCGAATATTGTGCAAAAGCAACAGCAACTCTTCTCATGCTTAGTTACAAGCGTTATTCAATATAAGCACATGGAAAATGTGTAAACAGCGAGGGGATGGAGGGAGGGATGGATGGTGGCATTTCCGCACCGCCAGCGGGTTGCAGTCCAAGAAGCTCGCGGTGATGCTACGCTTAATCAGCACATAACTTGAAGCACACAGCACAAAGAGGAAGAGCCACAGGGGCAGAGCGAAAATAAAGAGGACTCTATAGAAGAAAAACATACAGCACACAGGAGCTAGGAGAAGGACCCCCATGCTGTTTGTTGCGAAAAAAGGGAAAATGAAAAGACTAACAAGAGAAATGCAGCACTTTAATTTTAAAACCCATGCAGCAGGAGAGCTGCTCCACATGAATTTTGGCATAGTCAGTCAGGCGAAAGTGGAAGAAGCTGCAGCAGAGGAAGAATACCAACTGGCCAACGAAGCGTGCTTAAATTACACTTTGCAATCAAATCTTTGAGCAACCGCAACATGCACATAGATAGCTGCCTCTGACAAAATTAACCACAACAACATGCCATAAGAAGGAAGCGGTGGCTAGTGGGAGTGGGTGTGGGTGTGGCATTTGCAACCACATGGATTTCAGATTACAAGCATCTACATGCTGCGGTCTGTGAGGCAACTTATTAGATTAGGCCATGCCATTTGGTCCACTTTGGTTAGGCAATGAATGCAACAGGCTACCACAAAACATCTGTCCGTCAAAATGGTCTTTGACTAATATGATTGGAGACAGTTTTGCCCCCCCTCCCTCTTTGCTATGCAGCCACATCAAAGTATTCTTTTTGGTAAAATACAAAAATCCTTTTTTGATATATCCATAAATAAATGCAAAAGGAGTTTGCTTTGGTTTACCATGCAGCCGGCAGCAGCTCAACTGACTGATGGCTATCTATATAAGTGTATCATTGTGTATCATTGTGTGTGTGTGTGTGTGTGTGTGTGTGTGTGTGAGTGTTTTCTGCCTCGTGGCTGTCAAGCACAAAAAAGTATGCTATGAAATTTTATTTATGCCACTTTTGGGTCTGCTCCCTGGCAGTTGGTTGGTTGCCTTGTCACATCTGCAGCAAAATGAGTTCAAGATGGATATAAATGCGTATTCGCCACTTTAATACCCAATAGAAAAGTTAAAAAAAATACCAATTGACACATTTCTGAAGAAAATTAAAATTTGGATTTAAACCGAATACAAGATCATCGGAGAAAATCATCGAAAAGGAATAAAATAAGTTATGAAAATTATATTAAATAAATAAAAATTAGTTTTATAGTCTCAGTGTGGTAAGGTGAGAAAGTTTTGTCATTGTTAAATTATGTATACTATGTATAGAGGATCTCTTTATTTAATTTGCTCTTCCACTATGCTACAGTTTCTTATGTCTTACTTTGTTGTGCTTCACTTAATGGTTGCCATTCGGTCTATCTGTTTGTCTGTGTTCTCTCAACTCTAGTGTTAAAAAATGTGCGCATTGCTCTGGCGCAACAGTGTTGGACAATGTGATCCGCACTCTTTATCGTTGATCGTTAAATTTCAAACTAGTCATCCTACCACAAATGGTATTGATTTTATCACTAGCCAGCGCCCAAATACTGGTCAAAACCAGGAAAACGCCTACTTGGATTCATAACGTGAAGTTAAAATGAAGATCCGAAACAGTCTGAAGAATCAATTATCGTTTCCCATAGTTGGGACTAGATGGTTTAAGACACATACTTTTTGTGGCATATAAATCTAGACATAAAAGTTAATTTCTCAATTACCTATTAGGGCAAACCTTTTGTTTTTTGTCACATTCGAAAAAGTGTGAAAAAAATCTCACCAAGTCGATGAAATAACAAAAAAACCTAGATGATTTAGTCAAAACAAATACGCACAGGGGTGTAGATATGTATATAAAATATTTGCTCCTAAAAAAACAGAACCAAAAAAAAGCCTAAAATATATTTCAGTAAGAGATTTTGCTAATCCTTAAAACTTTGATATGTCGTCATTACCAACGGATAATGAAGATAATGGCGAACCGCCAGCCAAGCGGCAATTATTAGATTTGAATAGGGCTTCCATTGCATCTGCGCCGGAAACCAACGATGATTTGGCCCAACGCATGTCAAGAGTTCTGGCCTGCTCCGTTTGCTTGGATCTTCCTCAAATGCCGATGTATCAGTGCAAATCGGGGCATCTGTTGTGTTTAGCCTGTTATTTGCATCTGCTGGCCGATCGAAACCTACGCGATGAGACGGCGACCTGTCCCAGCTGTCGTGTGCGTATAACAAAGGACAGAGTTTCCCGTAATTTGGCTGTCGAGAATGCTCTCTCTGAGCTGCCTGGCTTTTGTAAGTATTGCAGAAATGAGTTTCCCCAGAAATCTTTGAAGCACCATGAGAACGAAGTTTGTGGAGATCGTCCTTCAAAGTGCAGTTACTACCGCATCGGCTGCCCATGGATCGGCGCATTTTGTAATACTGTCGAGCATGAAGGCAATTGTTTGTACCCACAAAAGTCGGGACAAGATATCATGGCCGCTTTGATGGTCCGCGAAAATGAGTGCGATAACGAGGAGCCGGAAATGTTAATTCGCCTTAAGGGTTTGTTGAGCAGTGATACTATAATATACCATGATCTTAAGCTAAGGTCGTGTCGTACAAACAACTTGGCGCAAAACTTGTGCTATCAGTCGCATAGGTTCTCGGCCTTCGATGTAGATTGGGTTGTGACGGCCTGCATTAACAACCACCTCAATCCTCATCAATTCTTAGATCGAACAATCACATATCAACTGAAACTGATAACGACGATTTCTTCGCCCATGAATATCCACTTCTTTGTCTCGAACTGCCCATTCTCAGATATACAACTGAAAACTCGTATATACAAGCACAATTATTCAGAAGCAAGCACCGAGAGCGATTCCTATATTCTACCCTTGATAAGTGGCATATACGGCAACGGCTGGAGGGAGGAAAATCGAATGCTCTCCGAAACCGAGGTCAAAATTCGTTTCTTTTTGTTCGGGAAAAGCGCTTTTCGCGAGCAGTTGCAATACCTTTAAGGAAGAAGTTCATCAAAGTTAATTTATTTAATAATAATTCCAAATATTTATATGTCCACCATGCTTAATTTGAAAGTCATCCGATTATCCATATCGTGATTGGGTGACTTTCTTCTATGTGAATTTTAGAAACAATTCATCGAAGAAAATATTTTGATAGAGGTTTTTTTTTGAGCTGTATGACATGAAATTGTATAAATAAATATTGTTAAATAATTCTGCAAAATTTATCTTTTAAGAAAATTGGAATTACATGTGAACTGAAAGTAGAGATTAAATTTTTTGATTTACCATTAATCTTTCCATATATGTTTTGAAGAACTAATCTATTAAAAAAACGGATCTCCGATTTTTGTGTGTTCTATAACAGAAAACATTTTAAGGATTGCGTAAATTATTTGGGTTCTCTGTTTTTTGCAAAAGGTTTTTCGAGATAAGGGTTTGCAAGAAGTATAAAATCACATCAGATATAATAATGATAAATGGATGAAACGACCCGAAAGATGATAATGGCATTTCAAGAAGTTAATTTTATTATTTCAACATATAATTAATATAAAGCAAAGTTTTTTTTGGTGTTCCCAATATATTTCAAACTTCCCCGGAGATTGTCCCAATGGGTATTCTTACAAGATGGCTGACATACATATATATTGTATGTTTTACTCGAAGTGAAGTTTTTTAAACTGATATAATGTAGAAAAATCCTATATATAATTAAAGGATATAAATTACTTTAAATAGAAATTGAGATTTTGGAAAAATAAATACATACTTTTGATCTACTCTAATGATTGTCTAATAGTCCCATAAAATGATATATGTGGAATTTATATTTAGTCCGAAACGATGCTAATATACCCCATTTTATATAGCGAGTATGCAATTGTGAAGCTAATTTGAGGGATACTTTAGATTTTCTACACAATCATACTCACACATGCATATAAAGATTGCAGAGTTGCAATTTCAAGCTAGAAGAGCGTTAAGCGAGAGAGGGGGAAGGGGCAAAGGAAAAGAGGAAAACTGGAGAACTATAAATTTCATTTGTCACAGCAAATCCCTAGAGCGGCTTACAATGAAGTTCATTTTACAGGCAACGGACAGGATAGAGAGATAGTGACACAGGGAGCAGGGCCAAAGGAAGGAAAAGGGCATTTGAATTTTTACATAGTTTTGTGGCAAAGTCAAAAACAGCATAATGCATGTTACACACACAGACACACACACACTCGCACTCACACACAAAGGCATCTTTATATCGTTCATTGTGTTGTCTGGCTTGACATAAAAGCCATAGAGAACAATTTAGATATTTTCTGGAGATTTTTTGAGCGGTCTGCGACAAACGGAAACTTGTCAACAATCGCTTTAGTTACACTTCTGTCTCTCTCAGGTTCGTTTGCCATTTAAATAAGCATTAAAATACAAAAAGTAACCCATTTTCTATGCATATTCATGTGACTTGACATTATTACTTATGTTTATCTGTTGTTTAAATTTCCCTTTTTCTCTCTCTCTCTCTCTCTGTTACAGGTATGTAAAGATATCCCCACTACAGTTTCTGGAGACAAGACCTAACCAAGGACCTAAGTGGCTGCCAACCTGAGCCCCAGCCTGCGAATTGTATATTTGTTTACAACATTTGCATATGAAGGCAGCTGCTCTGATCCGGTGTGGGTGTACGTGTGTGTGTGTGTGGTTATGTGTTCTGGGCTCTTGAGTATCTTAAGTTTGTTGTAAGTGAGAACTTTACTCTTTTTTTTTTTTTTTTGTAGGTCCTCTCTGAATTGCTCCAAGTGGTTATTCAAAGACAGGTGCTCTATATCCTGTGGTCTGTCCCTCGTTTTCCCTCTCGCTCTGTCTATCTCCCTTTTTGGCTTTGAGTGTCTCTATGTATGTATGTCGGTCCGTAGACGGAACGGGGTTTTTGTCACCCAGATGTGACCTCAATTTGGACAAGAAGTTAGTGTTTATGTGGAGCGGAAATACATATACATATGTATATGCAGATGTTTGTTTGTTTGTTTGTTTGCTTCTGTTTTTGCAGCCATAAAAGCCAAGAGACTAAGAAGTGAAAAATATTTGCAGGTTTTTGCGGCTTTTTTAAAGTGTTGTTAAATGAGGATATGCAATGCCAATGGTAAAATTGTGTGGCCTATTAAATGCACTTTCAGCAAATTCATATAAAGGTGTCCCCCACTTTTGAGGTTCAGTTGATCTCTAGATCAAAGAGAATAGGCAAGAGAAAACTCTTTTGATGTCTAATAAAAAGGGTAATTTAGATTAGATGTAAGTAGTTAAATATAATTTAAATATCTCTTGGTTTCTCTTACGGGAAATTTGTTTGCCTGATTGATAGACTACTCAAAAAACAAAGTTTTTAAATCTAATTGGCATCCGAGTTGATTTTAAAAAACTATTCTAGTTTGTCTGGCAACTTTGTTGAAGACTCTGTTCTATGGCTACTTGATGGTACTTTAGATACTTTGGAATGGTGCTTGAATTGCTGAATAAATTAAATTTAAAGCGTTTAATTAATTCATGCTCAAAAATAAATCTTGCTTGTAATTAACCCACTTACGTGTGGTTTTCGAGGCAGCGAGAGACTGGTCAGTGCGATGGCCACAACAGAAAAGCGCCAAAAATCCGCACAAAAAATTGTTGCCCAGCTTTTAATGGCTCGCATAAGGGATGTCTATGTGTGTATGGGTGTGTGTGTGTGCAAGTGTGTGAGAGATTGTCGATGCAAGTGACCACCGAACAGAGGGAGAGCTGCTGCGGCCATGGCGAACGCGCTTTAAAAAGTCATTTCAGTGGGTTTTCTTTTTTCCGCGTATGTATGTAAGCGTGTGTGAGATATACGTGTGTGTGTGTGTACTTTCTCTGCCTTCCTGATGATGCCTGCCGTTGGATCCTTTAAAGTGCCCACCAAGCAAAAAAAAAAAACTGGGCGGATTATAAAACACTTAAACGATTTTAAGCGCAATTATGTTGGCACACGCATTGCATCCGCCGCACCACATCCGCACCCTCATCCGCATTGTAAAAGAGTTTTTGGTATTTAATTTTCAAATATTTCACGGTAAACAGAGGGAGATTCTGCTCTCATTAGGTTTTAATTTAAAGCTAACACACACACATACACAGAAATTTCACTCCTAAATAATTAAATAAGAAACAGAACAAAACGTGAGCTAAGCTGCCGCTGGCAAAAGAAAACAACAACTAAAAACCTAAAGCAGCAGAAGGATGCCAGAAAAGATAACCTGGCAGCTAACACAGATGAGAGCTTCAGAGCCAACTCCAGCTCCATTTCTGATTCGGATTTTGTATTCTCGACTAGACAATTAGAACGTCAGCTTACCGGAAAAAAAGTTTGCATTTTCATTTATACTCGAAGGGTTTTATTTACGGAGAAAATACAGAAAGAACGGAGAGAACTTTTCATCGGGCCAGTTCACAGTCCAGTTCTGGGAACGGACATTGTCCTAGAGAACTGACTTCTTGCCTGCCACTTCAATGCGATGACGCGGTGGCGCATCCGTGCTGCATTGTTGTAACAATAAACTTCCGGCTTTAAATTTCAATTGCTTTCCGGAATATGTTCCGCCCCTAGCCACACCCCCACCCCCACCAACTCATTTCTAACTGCCTCTTCATGAACAGAGTGTCTGCAGTCTGGGCTGCAGCATTTGGCGTCTGACATTAATTAGCCCAAAATATGTTGGCCCAACTTTGTATAGGACTGTCCTTTTTTCCACTTTGCTAAAGCTGCCAGTTTCACGCGGTTTTAATGTGCATTCCAAATTATGTGCGGCAATAATTGAGTGCAATTCTAACAAAGTATCTAAAAGTTGGAATACTACGTGTATATGGAAAGTATCTGTAAGTAGTTAAAAATTATTGCAATTTTTCACTTTGTATATATCTTTATTTTCATTTAATTACATCCAGATTTAAAAGAGATCTTAAGTAAAAAGTGCTTTCTTTCCTGTCCTTCCATCTCATTTCTTTGGGGAAATAGTTTCGTAATAATACTTGATGCTTGATTCCACTGGGTAGCCACTTGAACCCTTTCAATCGTGATCTCTTTCGTATGCTTTCCTGCCATCTAGATCTGGAAAGAAATATGTAATATTTGTTTTAATTACCAAACCATTGTAAGGGAAGGAGGTATATAAGAGGTATATTTTAGAATCAATGAAATCATTTAGAATTGTTGGATCCCTGCTGCGCCCGTTGCGGAGCCCCAAACTGCTCGTCACTTATGATGCGGCCTTCGGATTGTAGTCCAACCGAGGCGGCGTTGAGGTGCTTGGACGGTGGTATTCAACTCAGTAATGTAATGTTCAACTCAGACTCCAGATCTCCAGTTTAGCGAAATTCCATTTTATTTTCCTTAACCTAATTTAACGATTCAATTCAATGGCACAGAAGGTGCTTTCGACTTAGTGGGCTGATTCTAAACGACTAACATGTGCATAGCAAACTTCGCTGTTGCTAAGCAAGAAAAGTTCAAAAGCTACATAATTATACAAATACATAAGAAAGAAGAATCGAAAGTAACGGGACCAAAGCCCCCTATGATGCTTAGAATTCAAGTTCTTTACTAAACTGCTTGCTGACCTCTTAATATCTGCAGAGTCCAAACAAAATTATTTAAAGGACGCGACTTTTCGTTATTTTTTTTTAAATTTGTATCTTTGGATGACATATTTTTTTTTACCTTAAAAATAATATTTTTACTGTTGAACTAGCAGTTTCTTTGCGTTTTTTCTTAGTAACTGTTTTTTTTTTTTTTTTTTAAAAAAATTTTTTTTTGTTATCGATAAACTAAGTTTTTATAAAATATTACATTTAATATATAAATATGCAGCAAAAGCATTAAAGTTGATTTGCTATAGATGAAAAATAAATGCAAATTTATTGATCTTGATATTGGTCAACGTTTAAGTGGCAATTTGTTTGCTTTCATCTTGATTTGACCACAAAGAGAAATGTTGGAATTTCATTGTCATGTTCATCATTTGAATATTTGCATTTGCTTCTGCATCTCATCAGAGGTCATTTCAATGTCAAATGATATATATTTGGTCTAATTTGTCTGCCTTGTTTGAAATTGCATTTCCAAGTCAATTGCATTTATTTGCGGTTCACTGAGAAATTGACAAATTGTTGCAAGTCCTTTACATATATCCTTTTCCGCACAATCTTCTCTTCCCCTATATTTATAGCTGGTTGCTTCTTCTTCTTCGTATATAATGGCAAAAAGTTCACACTTCCCTTTTTGGTAAACTAAAGTTGGTCCACAGTTTTGGACCCAGTGATGGCATATGTTGGTGACTTTTGTTGCCATTGTCCAAATAGAGAGGCGATTTATTTGCTCTATTTGCAGTATTTGTTTTTGTGTCTGAGTGTTAAATATTTCAAACGAAAGCCAAACACACAGCTGACAACATCGGCAAGACTAACAGCAACATCAACACCAACACCAACACAGTAACAGCAGCAACATCAACACCAACACCAGCAGTAACGGCAGCAACAAATTGCTGCCGGAAGGATGCTCAACCTTAATAACGGATATTGGCTTAAATAAACAATGCGGAACGGTTTGGAGGGAGATCGTGCAAAGTTAGACTATAAGTCGGCATAGCTAAAAAGTCAGCCGGAAGTTAGCCTCTCCGCCATTTTGTGGTGCCATAAAGTTCTTCATATCCCATGGCATTGTTATTGCAGCTGCTGTTGCTCGCGTTTGCTGTTGCTGATGGCTGCCACAGCTGGGTTTTTTTTTGTCCCCCCGCCCCCTTTTTTTTTCTGTGCGAACCTTAATTGCTTGTTAATTAGCATAGTTGCTGTCGAGCCATGCTCTCTTTTGGACCGCCTGCTCAGTTGTTTTCTTTCTATTTGTGAAACTGTGTAAACTGGGCTGGGCCTTCGTTGCCGCTGCCGTGTGACATGTGTCACATGGAGGCAAAGTGAAGTGACATGCCATTGATGGAATTTAACAACTGTGCAAATATTTGACAGACACACACGGCTTCACCATCCCCCACTCCCGCACACACACACACACACACACACATACATTGGTTACGAGGACCCAGCATATCCAGTCGATTCGATTCGAGCTACCAAATCGGTCATTGACGCGTGATAGTGCGAAAATTGACTGGCTTTTAGTGAATGACTGCCTATCCATACATATTCTCTCACATACATACATATATACATATATTCATTTTTATACCATGCATTCGTAGAATGAAATGGTATATTAAAGTCGCCAAAATGTATGTAACAGGGAGAAGGAAGCTTCTCCGACCCTATAAAGTATATATATTCTTGATCAGTATCAATAGCCGAGTCGATTGAGACATGTCCGTCTGTCTGTCCGTGTCCGTCTGAAGATCATCGAGATCTCGGAGACTATAAGAGCTAGAGCTACCAAACTTGGCATGTAGACCCGTTTGCTCTGCAGGCAGATCGAGTTTATTTTTTTGCCCGCCCCTTCCGCCCCGCTATTTGAAAAACAATATTTTGAGCCTCCATATCTCGGGAACTATAATAGATAGAGCTTTCGGATTTGGACATTAGATGCGTGCAGTGTGCACGCAGACCAAGTTTGTTTCAAAATTTGGCCACGCCCCCTTCCGCCCCCGAAATTCAAAAAATTCGATTTTCAGCCGAAATATTTATCGTATCGTAATTTAATTTGGCACACTAATACATGTCACGTATATCTATCATTCCACCAAATATCACAAGAATCGAAATAAAAATGGCCGAGTTATACATAGAAACGTATTTCACTCATAGCGGTGCAAGGCAGATGCACGCGAAAAAGAGCGAGATAGCATATGCTGCAAATCACTGATTTGGTCGGGGGCGTAAAGTGCTCGTTTCAAAAGAGAGATAGCATTTGAAAGAAATTTAATATTATCTCTTCACCTAATGCATGGTATATCCAAGTCGGCCCGGCGACTTACTTACTTTTTATATATACATACAACATATATGAGATTGAGGCTATTGAAATTGTGTTATATGGAAAACAGCGGCACTGTGGGCAGCAACTAATGGAATAGATTTAAATCAACTCATGAATTTACATGAGAGGCTGTCTTTCAATTTTACTTAACATTAATTTCATGTGACAATAATTCATCTATATATAAGGGAAAAATATTTAGTATGTTTAATAGTTAATCTAGTTTAAAGTAGATTATTGTTTTAAATTTTAAGAAGATTATGTTTTAAAAATTTTAAGTAGATTATTTTTCAAAAGTTTAATGTAGATTATCGTTTTGACAAATAGAAGGGCAGACAGAAAATCAAATATTTATCTGAAATGGATTCGAGTAGTTAGTCAAGCACGAGATTTTTACTTCGAACTTTCGGTCAAAATTGCTAATTTTCTTAGGATGAATTTAGAGTCGTTTCGTGCCGTTAATCGATATCACATGAACAAATAGTAGTAACAAAACTAAACTAACTAAATGAAGACGGCATGGACCACTAAGAAAACCAATGAAATCGAAATGAAACTCTATGAAAATAAAAATCAACTTTAAAATGCGATTTCCCACCGATATATTTTGTTTATTGATATTCGTTAATCGAGAAAATTGTTAAAAAATTGTTTAGGCAGCTTTTAGAAACAGAAGAAAGTACGCCTTGTATAAGTTAAGTATAAAGTATATTTATTTAATAATTAGTCGATTTTTGGCAGCACTATGTGCTTTGAAATTTTGCATTCGATGGACTATACTTTCAGACTAATATGGCTTTCTAATCTAATGCTAAACCACGCTTACGCCAAGGCAGAACAATGCAAAATCTAAGATCATCCGAGATAATTCGACGAATCACTGTATCATATCTTGGGGACGTCCCGTTCTATGGAGCACAACGTTAGGTATTAACTTATTTAATAGTTTTCTATCACATTATTTCTTGATCATTGTAAGGGAGGCATGGCCTCTCATTTGCATTTCTTTGCCCACTGTATGACAACAGTGAAATAATTTTTTCACCTCTGCACTAGCGGCAATATTTGTTTAGCACTACAAAAACAAAAAAAAAAAAAAGGAAAGAGGAGAGAAACAGAAAGGAAAAGAAAATAAAACATAAACTGAGAGTAAACTTGGGGAAGAGCAAAAGAAAATACAAGGCGAAAAAAAAGAAGAAAATCCTGGGTAAGGTATAAACGAATGCTCAACTGACTCGCTAAAAGGATAAGCGCATTAAGGCATTTACTTTGCAATTGCAATTGGAATGCCGAGTGCCAGCCACAAGGAATCAAAACGTATTAATACTATATATGTACATACATACATATAGTATAAAAGAGGGAAACGAGGGGGGGAGTTAGAGAGAAAGTCCTTTTTAGCTATGTTTGTATGTATGTGTGAATGTAAGCTTAGTTGGCAAACCGCCTTTGAGCAGGCAAGTGGCAGCTTGCCGGTTTCTGTTGCTATTGCTTGTTTGGTTGTCCTCGAGCAAACTAGACAAACAAGCCACATGCATGTTCGAGGACTCGGCTCCTCTGCACCAACTCCAGTGCCAACACAAAAGCGCAACAATAACAACAACGACAACAACAGGCATTTGCCCGAGGAGAGGAATGGTTGAGGACAAAGGATACAAGAAACTGCGACAACAAGCGCGAACATTGCACTTTGGACCCACTTAATCCTGCCCATTGTGTTAGCCTTATTATGACAAAGCCTTCGCCCACATTACCCGTTAGCCTCGCCCTCCCGCTCCACCATGCCATGGGCGGACATTGTCTTGGCCCCTAATGCTGTTGACTCAAGTCGCATTGCAAGTTTTCGTTTTGCTTCTTTTCTCCTTTAATTTTCCGCCCTGTGTCCAAAGCCTCGACGACAGTTTTTATGCTTTATCAGCGGCAGCATCGTTCCAACCCTCCACCCTCCCCATCCCCATCCCCATCCTCATTTCTCATTTCTCATGCTTTCTCTCGTGGTTGTCGTCGCCGCCGCCGCCGCCAACAAAACTTGTTTGTTTTTCATACGCTTGCCGCCTCGTGTAATGAACGCAAGTGTCTGGCTCTTTGGGGGAGGTTGATGCAGTCATTGAAGGTCCGGGCCGCCGTGTGTGTTAAGGTTACATTTTGGATTTTTGGCGCCCAGACGGCGTCATTCAACAACATGAAAACCATCTACTTGGTTTCCTTTTTGCCGTTTTTGGCAACTACTTTTCCAAGGGGAAATCGATGAAAATCGTTACGAAATTAAACAATATTTAAAGTGAACTTGAAAGTGGGAAAAGTGGGAATAATGTGAAGTCAAAGTGGATGCTCTTAAAAAATTATGAAACAAGAAATGCTAATTAAATGATGTCATCCTCATTGAGGTCCATAGAACCGAAAGTGTTTAATATAAAAATTTAGAAATCTGGATAAGATTTGCATTAATCCATCTTTTGTTATGTACCAATTATGTGCCAATTTAGTGATTCTCTGATTTAAAGTCCTACATTTTAGCTTTATATTGTTAAAATTTATTAAAATTTCAGCAAGATTAAAAACTTATTCAACTTTGAAAATGTTAATTTTGAAAAAAACTCAGTTTGAGCTTCTGAAGATATTATATCAAACTGGTAAATTGAATAGTAATGGTTTCTAATGGCATCGGAAGCTAAAAAATCTTGAAGTTATAATAAATCTATGGCATATCAGCCAATCGTTCATTTCTATTTTTTTTCCTGGGATGACATATAATTATTATAATATAATATATAATAATAATCATGTTTGGGATATATTTACAATAAATATAAAAATGATTACAATTTATATTACCTTTATGAAGTAAAAAATTAAGCATTGAAACGTTTCGCATTTGCAAATTAAACCAACTTGAAAATATTGAATTAAAAATTCGTCCAAGTACCTAATAAATAGCAAACTTAATTCTCACACAAAAGATCGTCATGTGGATTTTAAATTGCTTTATTAACTTATGTAAATTTTTTCCCCGGCTGAAACAAACTCTTGCAAAGGCAATTTAAAACCGATTACGTAGATATACTCGTGAATGATATATTATTTCTGAATAACGACCGAGTAAACCCAAAAAAAAAAAAACTTTGAACCTGCCCAACATTGTTTCGAACATTGCGCATTTTTCAATATCAAAACAGTTAATAACAAAAATCGAGAGAAAAAACACGGGAATGAAGGATAAAAAATGCTCACCCAACTAGTTCATCTCTTTGCCTTTCTCTCACCCACGATGGGAACAGCAATTTGACAGTTGTTGATGGATCTGACAGTAGAGAAACGGAACTGGGCAAAGAGGGAACCATAACTATCCATATCGCTAGAGACTTTCGCCAGCTCTACAACTTTAATTCGCTTGAAAAACAGGCAACACAGAGCCATAGAGGATTGAAGGGAAAGCAGGAGATGGGGAGAGGGAGGGAGGCTACAGAAAGGCATGGGAAATCAATAGTGGTGTCCGTGTCCTGGCAGTGCTAAGCATACCCAATGCGCGATAACGGGCCGCTGGATTTATTTCCAGCCTCAGTCTGGCAAAGAAATGGCTGCTATAAAAAATTGGCACTGACAAGCCGGCAAAAGCAGAAAGACAGGCAGCCACACGGGGGCGGGAACGGCAACGGGCAACGGGGGCCAAATGCGGAGGTTTGCGTTGGCGCCACGATACTGCGACGCCATTTGTCTGCCCAAAATAGGAAGCAAACAACAGCACCAGCCAAAGAGATGGACCAAAAGAGAGGATGTGATAGAGAGAGCGAGAGAGACAGAGAGACACCCGAGTGGTAGAGAGAAATGCCGCACACATTGCTTCTAGCCAATGTCTCTGACCTAGAAAAGAAGAAAACTGTCGAGGCAAGTGCCACCAGTGGCCACCTTTGCCCATTTCTTGATTTCCTCCATTTGGTGGCAACTTAATAAGCAAGATGAAGAGTATTGCCAGTGGCAGCGGCAAACCATGTGCGTGTACTCTTCTCGGTTTCAGCCATAATCAATTGATTTATTAGCCATTCAATTTTTGCCAGTCCATAATTAGTTTTTGTGTTGTATTTTGTTAACCAAATTGATTGAGTGTCCAGTTGACTGCAAAACTCATTTATTAAGGGCAACAACAACTGATTGGACTGTGCCGCAAAATGTTGATAATTTAATTAGTTTTCATTTAAGCCAATTTATATCGCCAGGGTGTGAGAGAGACAGAGAGAGAGAGAGGCAAAGTGAAATCTATCAAAGGATTGCAATTGAAAAGCCTTTGAAAAGCTGCCAGTGTCAAATAAAACCCAATTAATGCTGATCAAATGCATTTTAACACTCATTTTTAATTCATTGAGGTTGAGGTTTGCATACAAAAAAAAAAAAAAAACAAAACCAAAGCCATCACTTACCCCAAATTGACAGCTGGCTTAAATGCCTTTTCGATAAATGCTTTTTTGAGTAACTGCTGAAATGATGGAAATATATCACTTAAAGTGATATAAAACTTGCTTAATTGTGCTAATTGATATTAATAATCTTTAAACTTCACAATAATTTAAAATATTAACTGTTTCCGTGACTATTTTTTTCATCAGGTATGAAACAAATTTACTAACTTAAATTAAGAACATGCTTGAAAAGAGAGAGCGTTTCCCTTTTGCCTAGGGGAGCTATCCATATCTATAATATATGTAAAATAATTAAAAAGCACATTATTTGTACAGAGGACATTGAACCCAAAATAATACACAATTATTTATTTTTTTTTTTTATCGAAAAATAAGGGCATTTTTATTTGAACCCGAAAATCAATACTCAATACTTTATGTCTTTTGTTTTGTTTGATTCGAAAAAACCAACGGCAAATCTATGCGTAACTACTTATAAAAGAAAGCTTTTAATAATGATTTAATTGCATTTCCGTGTTTTCGATGCTTTGAATGTTTTCAGGCTATGGTAATATATAGAAATCTGTATGAGGATAAGACTCTTTGGTAACTCATCCCCTACCACACTACTTAACGAACCAACTACTGCAAATATTAACTTAATTATAAAATTCCTAAATCATTGTAAAATACTCCACCCATTACGTATAATATATACGTTTTTGCAATTAGATTTATATTTTTATATACTTTCTAATATATAATAATAATAATATATAGAAATCTATAGCAATATATCTAAATCTATAGTAATAAATTTGAAATTATGTAGTATTCAGACAATTTTGGTCAAAATAATCTTTAACCAAACTCAACTTTTATAGGTTAACAAATAAATTTTTCTAACTCTGCAAACATTTGAGAGATATAAATAAATAGAATTAGTAATTGTTCATATAAATTGGCTGAGTTGCTTTTTCTAAACGCAAATTTGAAAGTGTTAATTTACTCTTGCACCTTTTGACCCTGATTTGAATTCCCCCAAGATGACTTTTACATCAGCATTAATGCAACCATTTGCCAATTCGTCTTGATCAACGTGTAAACTTCCTCTCGGTTGCTTGGATTTGCAAAATGCAAATGCATTTGTAGGTATTTATCTCTCACATCAGGGTACAGAATGCAGAATGCTAGATGCTGAGTAACGTTTAAATTGCAACTCGCTTGTCACTCATTGCAAATCGGGCAAACAAATGTGCACAGAGCGAAATTCCGCTTCTCATCATCCGAACTGAACTGAGACTGACGGACTGACTGACTGAGTGACTGGAACCGACCTTTTTCATGTTATTCCTGGGCCCAGGGACTTAAGTAATTCATTACTTTAGTCATGCATTGTCATGCATGTTTGCCAGTTTTTTTTTCCACTTTTTTCCATTCCCCTACCTCTCTCTTGCATCTTTTTTCACATCTTGTTGTACTTTATTTGCATGGCTGGCGTTGAATTTTTATATAGAATGTGTATCTTGGCTTGGATCTGGCACTGACAAAGGGGTATAGGGGTAAGAAAGACTGCCTCACTGCCTTCCTGCTGACTGCTGAAGCTGTTGCAATTTGTATGCAAAATTGTTTTACAAATTGAGCAAGAAAGATGGCGTAAGCAGAACACCATACACAGATACAGATGCAGACACATATTCTCATGCATACGAAGATACTTCAAACAGACGACAGTTGTTACATTTCACTTTTAGTTTTTCCTTTATTTCGTTTTTCTCTTGGCATTTTCTATAAATTTCAGAATTTTCCATATGACAGTTTACTCAGAATATGCCATGAAAATTGTGGCCCGAAGGCGGCTTTAAATCGCAGAGGTTGATCTGAATCTTATGTCAATATTTACATAATTAATTAAGTTTAATTTTAATTTATGACAAACAAAAGCCCCACTGATTACAAGTCTATGGCAGCGAGTTGCAAAGTTGAAAATAAAAGAAGATTAATTACAATTTAACAACAACAGCAAAAGCAACAGCAACAGCATTCGGCATTTGCCACCCTCAGGGATATTGCCCTGTAGCTTATTGTTTTCCTTATATAAATCCCATTTTACATTTTCCATATCATAATTTACATTTTTTGTTCGTTTTGCATTTATCTCGTTTCAATGAAAATCTGTTGCAGTTTTGGCCCCCATAAGTAGGCTTTAAATAAAGCATATTGAAATACATACATGTGAATAAATTTTCATACAAATTTATGTATGTGGCCAATTTGCGTATTCAAATATTGGCTCAAGTTTCGAATGCAAAACTTATTGAAAATTTTATCATCAATGTTGCAGCAAATTTTCGATTACAAATTGTTCAGCTGTTGAGAGAACTTCCCCTTGAATGTAGCTGGAGACACAGAGGCTTGGGCCGCATGTGCTTCATTTGTTTGTTGGCCAAAGTCCACTCCAGAAAGAAAGAGAGAGAGAGAGAGAGACTCGACGACAACTGCGGGACAAAGTTTCCCAAAAAGTGGAATTGCATTTTGCTTTGCTTGAAAAACTATTATAACTTTGGCCATCGCCTCGAAAAGGGAGAACGGGAGAAGAGTTTCAGCTCCGCTCAGTTCAGTTCATCCAACTATGAAAGTACTTTATGTTAGCTAACGCAAATATTTCTTTTATTGAGTTTAGGCCTGGCCACTTGAATGCGGCATAAGAAAACTTTTTGTGTGCCAAGTGGAGCCAGATACGGCCTTTGTTCCCACATCTCTATCCCCAAAAACACGGTGCAGACAAAGCCAAGACAATTCAAAAGATATTGCTTTTGCAAGTAATCTGATATAAGCTGTATAGAAAATCATCTCGGCTTTTTGTTTTCTCTAAATAAAGTTAAAATTTTAGTTTTTCAACAAATTCGGAAATGTAATTTAATCCGAAAATGGTTTTAAATTAAATAAAACAAATTATTTTATTTTACAACAAATAATCGATTTCCGTTTACACAACACAAAGTTATGTATATAAAATATATGTGTCTCATGTGTCCCCTTAACAGTTTTTTTTAGCACTCGAGGGTGGCTTTCAAAGTTCCTAACACAAGAGGAAAACACAAAAAAATCTAACAAACTTTTTTTTTATTCAAATCATTTCAATATTAGAATATAATGTCATAGAAACATTTTTTATTTCCTTTCTATAATAATTAATTTCAATGAAAAGCTTATTAATACTATAAATTTTAGATATTTCCTAAACTTTTCACACATTCTTGCTTTCCGATTTAGAAATTTCCTTCAATATTTCATCACATAATAACAATTGTTAAAATAATATTAAATTATAATTAACTTAAAACATGTTAGTATTAATATATGAGCAGAACTTTCATTTCGCACCTCTTGCGCTTAGTGTAGGCTTTATTGCATTTGCATTATTTATCATGTGAGTTATATTGCAAATTTTCAAATGCAATTATGTCAATTGGTTTTATGACCTTTGTGTTTGGCCAGAAAACTATAAAATTTGATTTATTAACTACACAAATTAACCACAAGTGTTTGGGCAATAAATTCAAAAAGATGTAAAATATTCAACAATTTTATAAAAATTAGTTTTGATGCGACATAAATTGTGTAACATTTGCATTCACTCAAAGTGTCACTAAAAATTATGTCTTTAAAATGTTGCAAACAACAAATAACCGAGAGGCAACACCAACATTAGCAACAGCAAAAAACCTGCCTCACACACACAAACAAGCCACAGAATGTGGCAGCATATGGTTTAAGTTTTGGTTTCGGTTATTGTTGTCGTTCTTGTTGTTGTTTCAGGTTGCGCTAGTTTTGTGGTTGCCTTTGTTTTATATCAGACAATGTAAGAGCCAAAAAAAAGTAAAAAAAAATAAAACAAGAAAAATGTGGAGGAAAAAGGGAAAACCTTTACGCAACACCCTCAGCTCAGCCTCGTTCAGTTGAAAAACAAACAAATCCCAACAACAACAACAACATGCAAAAAAATGCATTACTATGCAACGTCAGCGGCAGCCAAGTTTTAATTACGTAAAATATTTTTGCGTAGTTCTTCTCATCCCCTCTCCCTCTGGCTCTTAGTTAGTGTCTCTCTCTTTCTCTCTCTCTCTCACTCTAATCAAGTTAAAAGCACTGGCAGTGGCACGGCAGCAACTGCAACAGAAAACATTCAAAACTGCAATTCGGCAACATGGTCAGAATTGTTGCGTGAGTTGCAACTCAGCGCCACTTCAAAAGCTGCAATACAAAAACTTTTTTTTTGCATATTCCCATGCGGCGCGAAGTCTAATAGTTGCACCCAAAAACTCCAAACATGCCATCCCGAGTCCTGGTCTAATGATTTACCTCTAACGTTTGCCCAAAGCTAATTCGAAAGGGAAGAATCCATTCGCTTGCTAATTAAAAAACAAATCCTCAAATGTTCTACACAAACAATCATCTGACATCTGCTTAACTGCATTTCGATTTCCATATTTCCACTATAGTTGAAATTTCCATATTTCCACTATAGTTGAAATTTCATATTTCCACTATAGTTGAAATTTCATAATTTCCACTATAGTTTAAATTTCAATAATTCCAATATTTCCACTATAATTGAAATTTAATAATTTCCACTATAGTTGAAATTCCACTATTGTTGAAATTTCCATATTTGTTTTTTGTACCCAATCCATTCAAAAGTGCCTTAAAATTTCCACTATAGTTTAAATTTTAATAATTCCACTATAGTTGAAATTTCCATATTTCCACTATAGTTGTAATTTCCATATTTCCACTATAGTTGAAATTTCCATATACCCACTATAGTTAAAATTTCCATATTTCCACTATAGATGAAATTTCCATATTTCAACTATAGTTGAAATTTCCATATTTCAACTATAATTGAAATTTCATAATTTCCACTATAGTTGAAATTTCCATATTTCCACTATAGTTAAAATTTCCATATTTCCACTATAGTTGAAATTTCCATATTTCCACTATAGTTGAAATTTCCATATTTCCACTATAGTTGAGATTACCATATTTCCACTATAGTTGAAATTTCCATATTTCCACTATAGTTGAAATTTCCATATTTCCACTATAGTTGAAATTTCCATATTTCCATTATAGATGAAATTTCCGTATTTCCACTATAGTTGAAATTTCCATATTTCCACTATAGTTGAGATTTCCATATTTCCACTATAGTTGAAATTTCCATACTTCCACTATAATTGAGATTACCATATTTCCACTATAGTTGAAATTTCCATATTTCCACTATAGTTGAAATTTCCATATTTCCACTATAGATGAAATTTCCGTATTTCCACTGTAGTTGAAATTTCCATATTTCCACTATAGTTGAGATTACCATATTTCCACTATAGTTGAAATTTCCATACTTCCACTATAATTGAGATTACCATATTTCCACTATAGTTGAAATTTCCATATTTCCACTATAGTTGAAATTTCCATATTTCCACTATAGATGAAATTTCCGTATTTCCACTGTAGTTGAAATTTCCATATTTCCACTATAGTTGAGATTACCATATTTCCACTATAGTTGAAATTTCCATATTTCCACTATAGTTGAGATTACTACACTATAGTTGAAATTTCCATATTTCCACTAAAGTTGTAATTTCCATATTTCCACTATAGTTGAAATTTCCATATTTCCACTATAGTTGAAATTTCCGTAGTTGAAATTTCCATATTTCCACTATAGTTGAAATTTCCATATTTCCACTATAGTTGAAATTTTAATTCCACTATAGTTGAAATATCATAATTTCCACTATAGTTGAAATTTCATAATTTCCACTATAGTTGAAATTTCATAATTTCCACTATAGTTGAAATTTCATAATTTCCACTATAGTTGAAATTTCAATAATTCCAATATTTCCACTATAATTGAAATTTAATAATTTCCACTATAGTTGAAATTCCACTATTGTTGAAATTTCCATATTTGTTTCTTTGTACCCAATCCATTCAAAAGATGCCTTAAAATTTCCACTATAGTTTAAATTTTAATAATTCCACTATAGTTGAAATTTCCATATTTCCACTATAGTTGTAATTTCCATATTTCCACTATAGTTGAAATTTCCATATACCCACTATAGTTAAAATTTCCATATTTCCACTATAGATGAAATTTCCATATTTCAACTATAGTTGAAATTTCCATATTTCAACTATAGTTGAAATTTCATAATTTCCACTATAGTTGAAATTTCCATATTTCCACTATAGTTAAAATTTCCATATTTCCACTATAGTTGAAATTTCCATATTTCCACTATAGTTGAGATTACCATATTTCCACTATAGTTGAAATTTCCATATTTCCACTATAGTTGAAATTTCCATATTTCCACTATAGTTGTAATTTCCATATTTCCACTATAGTTGAAATTTCCATATATCCACTATAGTTAAAATTTCCATATTTCCACTATAGTTGAATTTCCATATTTCAACTATAGTTGAAATTTCCATATTTCAACTATAGTTGAAATTTCATAATTTCCACTATAGTTGAAATTTCCATATTTCCACTATAGTTAAAATTTCCATATTTCCACTATAGTTGAAATTTCCATATTTCCACTATAGTTGAAATTTCCATATTTCCACTATAGTTGAGATTACCATATTTCCACTATAGTTGAAATTTCCATATTTCCACTATAGTTGAAATTTCCATATTTCCACTATAGTTGAAATTTCCATATTTCCATTATAGATGAAATTTCCGTATTTCCACTATAGTTGAAATTTCCATATTTCCACTATAGTTGAGATTACCATATTTCCACTATAGTTGAAATTTCCATATTTCCACTATAGTTGAAATTTCCATATTTCCACTATAGTTGAAATTTCCATATTTCCACTATAGATGAAATTTCCGTATTTCCACTATAGATGAAATTTCCATATTTCCACTATAGTTGAAATTTCCGTATTTCCACTATAGTTGAAATTTCCATATTTCCACTATAGTTGAAATTTCCATATTTCCACTATAGTTGAAATTTCCATATTTCCACTATAGTTGAGATTACCATATTTCCACTATAGTTGAAATTTCCATATTTCCACTATAGTTGAAATTTCCATATTTCCACTATAGTTGAAATTTCCATATTTCCACTATAGATGAAATTTCCGTATTTCCACTATAGTTGAAATTTCCATATTTCCACTATAGTTGAGATTACCATATTTCCACTATAGTTGAAATTTCCATATTTCCACTATAGTTGAGATTACTACACTATAGTTGAAATTTCCATATTTCCACTATAGTTGAAATTTCCATATTTCCACTATAGTTGAAATTTTAATTCCACTATAGTTGAAATTTCATATTTCCACTATAGTTGAAATTTCCATATTTCCACTATAGTTGAAATTTCCATATTTCCACTATAGTTGAGATTACTACACTATAGTTGAAATTTCCATATTTCCACTAAAGTTGTAATTTCCATATTTCCACTATAGTTGAAATTTCCATATTTCCACTATAGTTGAAATTTCCATATTTCCACTATAGTTGAAATTTCCGTAGTTGAAATTTCCATATTTCCACTATAGTTGAAATTTCCATATTTCCACTATAGTTGAAATTTTAATTCCACTATAGTTGAAATATCATAATTTCCACTATAGTTGAAATTTCATAATTTCCACTATAGTTGAAATTTCATAATTTCCACTATAGTTGAAATTTCAATAATTCCAATATTTCCACTATAATTGAAATTTAATAATTTCCACTATAGTTGAAATTCCACTATTGTTGAAATTTCCATATTTGTTTCTTTGTACCCAATCCATTCAAAAGATGCCTTAAAATTTCCACTATAGTTTAAATTTTAATAATTCCACTATAGTTGAAATTTCCATATTTCCACTATAGTTGTAATTTCCATATTTCCACTATAGTTGAAATTTCCATATATCCACTATAGTTAAAATTTCCATATTTCCACTATAGATGAAATTTCCATATTTCAACTATAGTTGAAATTTCCATATTTCAACTATAGTTGAAATTTCATAATTTCCACTATAGTTAAAATTTCCATATTTCCACTATAGTTGAAATTTCCATATTTCCACTATAGTTGAAATTTCCATATTTCCACTATAGTTGAGATTACCATATTTCCACTATAGTTGAAATTTCCATATTTCCACTATAGTTGAAATTTCCATATTTCCACTATAGTTGAAATTTCCATATTTCCATTATAGATGAAATTTCCGTATTTCCACTATAGTTGAAATTTCCATATTTCCACTATAGTTGAAATTTCCATATTTCCACTATAGTTGAAATTTCCATATTTCCACTATAGATGAAATTTCCGTATTTCCACTATAGATGAAATTTCCATATTTCCACTATAGTTGAAATTTCCGTATTTCCACTATAGTTGAAATTTCCATATTTCCACTATAGTTGAAATTTCCATATTTCCACTATAGTTGAAATTTCCATATTTCCACTATAGTTGAGATTACCATATTTCCACTATAGTTGAAATTTCCATATTTCCACTATAGTTGAAATTTCCATATTTCCACTATAGTTGAAATTTCCATATTTCCACTATAGTTGAAATTTCCATATTTCCACTATAGTTGAGATTACTACACTATAGTTGAAATTTCCATATTTCCACTATAGTTGAAATTTTAATTCCACTATAGTTGAAATTTCATAATTTCCACTATAGTTGAAATTTCCATATTTCCACTATAGTTGAAATTTCCATATTTCCACTATAGTTGAGATTACCATATTTCCACTATAGTTGAAATTTCCATATTTCCACTATAGTTGAAATTTCCATATTTCCACTATAGTTGAAATTTCCATATTTCCACTATAGTTGAGATTACCATATTTCCACTATAGTTGAAATTTCCATATTTCCACTATAGTTGAAATTTCCATATTTCCACTATAGTTGAAATTTCCATATTTCCACTATAGTTGAGATTACCATATTTCCACTATAGTTGAAATTTCCATATTTCCACTATATACTATAGTTGAGATTACTACACTATAGTTGAAATTTCCATATTTCCACTAAAGTTGTAATTTCCATATTTCCACTATAGTTGAAATTTCCATATTTCCACTATAGTTGAAATTTCCATATTTCCACTATAGTTGAAATTTCCTAGTTGAAATTTCCATATTTCCACTATAGTTGAAATTTCCATATTTCCACTATAGTTGAAATTTTAATTCCACTATAGTTGAAATATCATAATTTCCACTATAGTTGAAATTTCATAATTTCCACTATAGTTGAAATTTCATAATTTCCACTATAGTTGAAATTTCATAATTTCCACTATAGTTGAAATTTCAATAATTCCAATATTTCCACTATAATTGAAATTTAATAATTTCCACTATAGTTGAAATTCCACTATTGTTGAAATTTCCATATTTGTTTCTTTGTACCCAATCCATTCAAAGATGCCTTAAAATTTCCACTATAGTTGAAATTTCCATATTTCCACTATAGTTGAAATTTCCATATTTCCACTATAGTTGAAATTTTAATTCCACTATAGTTGAAATTTCCATATTTCCACTATAGTTGAAATTTTAATTCCACTATAGTTGAAATATCATAATTTCCACTATAGTTGAAATTTCATAATTTCCACTATAGTTGAAATATCATAATTTCCACTATAGTTGAAATTTCATAATTTCCACTATAGTTGAAATTTCATAATTTCCACTATAGTTGAAATTTCATAATTTCCACTATAGTTGAAATTTCATAATTTCCACTATAGTTGAAATTTCATAATTTCCACTATAGTTGAAATTTCAATAATTCCAATATTTCCACTATAATTGAAATTTAATAATTTCCACTATAGTTGAAATTCCACTATTGTTGAAATTTCCATATTTGTTTTTTGTACCCAATCCATTCAAAGATGCCTTAAAATTTCCACTATAGTTTAAATTTTAATAATTCCACTATAGTTGAGATTACTACACTATAGTTGAAATTTCCATATTTCCACTATAGTTGAAATTTTAATTCCACTATAGTTGAAATTTCCATATTTCCACTATAGTTGAAATTTCCATATTTCCACTATTGTTGAGATTACCATATTTCCACTATAGTTGAAATTTCCATATTTCCACTATAGTTGAAATTTCCATATTTCCACTATAGTTGAAATTTTAATTCCACTATAGTTGAAATATCATAATTTCCACTATAGTTGAAATATCATAATTTCCACTATAGTTGAAATTTCATAATTTCCACTATAGTTGAAATTTCAATAATTCAATATTTCCACTATAATTGAAATTTAATAATTTCCACTATAGTTGAAATTCCACTATTGTTGAAATTTCCATATTTGTTTCTTTGTACCCAATCCATTCAAAAGATGCCTTAAAATTTCCACTATAGTTTAAATTTTAATAATTCCACTGTAGTTGAAATTTCCATATTTCCACTATAGTTGAAATTTCCATATTTCCACTATAGTTGAAATTTCCATATTTCCACTATAGTTGAAATTTTAATTCCACTATAGTTGAAATTTCATAATTTCCACTATAGTTGAAATTTCATAATTTCCACTATAGTTGAAATTTCATAATTTCCACTATAGTTGAAATTTCAATAATTCCAATATTTCCACTATAATTGAAATTTAATAATTTCACTATAGTTGAAATTCCACTATTGTTGAATTTTTTTCCCATCATTCAAAGATGCCTTAAAATTTCCACTATAGTTTAAATTTTAATAATTCCACTATAGTTGTAATTTCCATATTTCCACTAAAGTTGTAATTTCCATATTTCCACTATAGTTGAAATTTCCGTATTTCCACTATAGTTGAAATTTCCATATTTCCACTATAGTTGAAATTTCCGTATTTCCACTATAGTTGAGATTACCATATTTCCACTATAGTTGAAATTTCCATATTTCCACTATAGTTGAAATTTCCATATTTCCACTATAGTTGAAATTTCCATATTTTCACTATAGTTGAAATTTCCATATTTCCACTATAGTTGAAATTTTAATTCCACTATAGTTGAAATATCATAATTTCCACTATAGTTGAAATATCATAATTTCCACTATAGTTGAAATTTCATAATTTCCACTATAGTTGAAATTTCAATAATTCCAATATTTCCACTATAATTGAAATTTAATAATTTTTTCCTATTGTTGAAATTTCCATATTTTCTTTGTACCCAATCCATTCAAAGATGCCTTAAAATTTCCACTATAGTTTAAATTTTAATAATTCCACTATAGTTGAAATTTCCATATTTCCACTATAGTTGTAATTTCCATATTTCCACTATAGTTGAAATTTCCATATTTTTACTATAGTTGAAATTTCCATATTTCAACTATAGTTGAAATTTCATAATTTCCACTATAGTTTAAATTTCCATATTTCCACTATAGTTGAAATTTCCATATTTCCACTATAGTTGAAATTTCCATATTTCCACTATAGTTGAAATTTCCATATTTCCACTATAGTTGAAATTTCCATATTTCCACTATAGTTGAGATTACCATATTTCCACTATAGTTGAAATTTTAGTTCCACTATAGTTGAAATATCATAATTTCCACTATAGTTGAAATATCATAATTTCCACTAAATGTTAATAATTCCACTATAGTTGAAATGTCAATATTTCCACTATAGTTGAAATGTCAATATTTCCACTATAGTTGAAATTTCCATATTTCCACTATAGTTGAAATTTCCGTTTCTTTGTACCTAAGCATCGATTCCAGGTTTCTTAATAAAATCCAATTATTGAAATTTCAATATTTCCACTATAGTTGAAATTTCAATAATTCCACTATAGTTGAAATTTCAATATTTCGTTTCTTTGTACCCAATCCATAAAAAAGATGCCTTAAGGAACCGATTTCATATGATTAATCTTCCAGGACTAGTAGCATCGATTCCAGTTTTCTTAATAAAATCCATGTATGGAAATATTTCCACTATATTTGAAATTTCAATAATAATTTGTCAACTATAGTGGAAATATTGAAATTTAACTATATATGTATATATATACATATAAATTTACCTTTCATATCGATACGCAAAGTTCTCACAGAGCCTGAAGTGCGTTCAAAATCATTTCAATTGTTTCAAAACTTGAAAGATAAGTGGTTATCATCAAAGTGTTTTGTATATATTGTTCATGTGGTGTATAACAAAATTCGTTATGGCAAAGTTGGTGAATGTTTCTTTGCAGTTGCAGTTGTTGTAGTTGTTATTATGTAATTACTTGCTGAGAGGCGTATGCAAAATATTTTCTGTTGCAGCAGCAAAACAGGCAGCAACAGAGGCAACAGCAACAGCCACTCTAAGTGCTTTTTGACATGCAACTGCAGACTTGCGTTAGTTAGTGCTTTCCCCTGCATTCGCTCGGTCTACTCTAACATTCTGTTCGTGCCTCTGTATGTAGGTGCGAACAGCATTTATTAACATGCTGTGCGTTAGAGGCAACAATACCAAAAGCAATTTAGTTTACTCCAAGCCCACAAAATAGAGCCAGAGAGACAGAAGGAGGGAAGTGGGGGAAATAGAGAACGAGTGAGATGTGTATGTATGTATGTGCGAGTTTATCCCGGCGGCGGCTTTTAGCCTTTACAACCTCTCAGCTGATTCCTGGCTAAACGTTTTTGCCGCAAACAGTGCGTATGATTGATATCATAGTGGGTAGCTACTGCTAAGTGCTAACTACCAGCTCGGCAAAATTAAATTTTGCCAAACTTACAAGTAAATTCTGTGGTTAACTGACCAACATGTCTACCTACACACGCCAACACACATGCCAGCACACACAACATACACACAGAGAGAGAGGAGAGCAAAAGATAATACACATTGTCTACATAAATCACTAGCTACCTGACCACACGTACCACCTACCATGGACCTGAATCTACTCAGTGTGTGTGTGTGCGGATATGTGTACGGATGAGTATGCGTTTGTGGGTTGTGTGTGTGTGTGCGTTGATATTTTGGCATTTTGGCTAACAATTGTTAATCAACTTCAAACATGACATGCACAAATTATGCAAGCTCACAAGTCCGAAAATTCTCTAGAAATTGCTACTCCACCGTACTCCATACTGCTGGTCCTCAACATGTTTGGCAATCATCGTGATGGGAATGCTTGATTGTAAGCCAATGAACTGCACAACTGTGAATGAAAATTAAAAGAAGAAAGAAAAATGCAATTATCTGTAAATTTGCAGACTGCATTTGCATAATTCAATCAACCAAAATGTTGCCAAATGACATAAGGCCCGAAAAACTAATTCCAATCGTTAGCAGCATCATTCAAATTTTCTAAATTCGAAACTGAGAGAAGCCAGTCAGCAGAAAAGTTTTCCCATTTTGATTTCTGCTACGTTTGATTACGCAACATCTACATACTACATACCTAATAATTTGTGCTTTTCAGTTTGAGTTTCTAATCAATAAATTTGAAAATAAAGCAAAACCAAAAGATTTCGCCTTGTACCTGGCTATGAAATTGGCAGTAACTTTTAGCATTCCTCCAACATACATAGTTACCCCATTGCCATATTGGTCTTTTCAACTTGTACTCTTATGCCCCAGTAGAGGAGAAGCTCTTCTCTCTCTCTCTCTTCACAAACATCAACTATATTTTAAAAGAAGCCAACATTGAGTTGTTGTTTTCAATTAGAAATATGAGAAAACCGAAATTTGCAGCTCTTTGAATGGGTTCAATTAAGTTGTCTCTCAACAATTTGAAGCCAAATAACCATTAAATATTTAGTTGGCTAAATGGTTTATCATTTCTCGCACAATTCTGCATATTTTCACAATCAATTACGGGGCCAAAAGCTCTATTGATCACCGGAGAGTGTGGAAAGCGGCTGCATAATTATGGTAAAATTTTCATCAATATACACATGTATGTATGTACTTGCATTCCACAATTTACCGCATTTAAAATTAATTTTTGGTGGCCAGTTGCCATTTTCATTTCAATTTGCAATTCGTTTCATTTACTATGCGGCTGGCCAAATTGCTAAATATGTTTTGTTGTTTGTTTGCCCATTTTCTGTTGAAACAATCAATGGTCTTTGCCAAGTTTAAATAAATCATTTGACTAACTGTATCGTTTGCAATGTATTCGCTAATTGATGTGTCAAACAGCAACACAGTGCGTATACCTAATGCGTCAGGTAATAAGCAGGGCATCGTCCAAAATTATATGTAACTGTTGAAATATTTATGGTTCGAATTGTTTTATAGCTTTTACCAGGCGAGTCACATGGTCCTCAATTTAATGAACTATTTTTCGAATTTTAGTGTTAAACAATGTACACATATTTACGCGATTTTGGTATATTAGTAAAGATACTTGGTCACACTAAAGATGAGCTTACTTATACCCTGCAAAAAGGGTATATTCAATTTGGTGAGAAGTGTGCAACACATAGAAGGAGACATGTCCGACCATATAAAGTATATATATTCTTGATCAGCATGACAAGACGAGTTAAAATCCGTTTGTCCGCCTGTCTGTCTGGATCAACAGCTTCTCCTCCTAGACCACTAAGGCTATAGAGCTGCAATTTTGCACGAAGTCTTGTATATACTGCAGGCATTGTATATCTCGGATTCATCCGGATCGGAGGACTATATCATATAGCTTCCATAGGAACAATCGGACCAAAAATAGTTTTGCTTCCAAAAACTTTCTTTTGCGATCATTACTAAACTTGGGAAATAACATATGATCAAAATCGGATAACTACATATAGCTGTCATACACACAAATGAAAAAATTGCATGTTGCATATCTACATAAATAAGGCGAGTAGATACGGATTTTTACATAAATGTCTTTACATTTAGATAGTTTTTTTTAGGGATTTAGTAACACAAGAACTTGCAAGGGTATACAAACTTCGGCGTGGTCGAAGTTTGCTCGGCCTTCTGGTTTTTATTTGAATTATCGCTAAGGATTTACGACTCACAAATCCATTTCAACAATGTAAAAAAAAAGACAAACGCTATTTTGTGATTTTGCCACGGTTTTCTTTTTACACATTTGTAATCTTATTACATGTTGTTTTAGCAATACAATGGGACTGGTGGCTTGATGACTGCGTCTTCTTCACTGATGATTATTGAGACCCACAGTGTGACCAAAAATATAAAGCAATTGACTGCAATTTGACGGGACTCGACAAAGTGGGCATTCCATACAACGATTCAGATGACTGCGTACGCAGCTGTCCCCGAACAAGTGGCCGCACCTTAATGTCACCAAACGATGATGCCCATCCTCATCCCACGGGCAGAAACAAATTGGACAGCTCCTGTTTTCCTTCTCTTTTTCCAGTTCGCTTTTAAGTTTTAAGCATTCCACAGATTTCATTTCCAACTGCTTCATTTGATTTGCGTAGTTTGTGTCCTGGTTGCGCAGATCGCTCAATAATTTTTCACGCACTTCATCATTTTGTAGGACTTTTAGTTTAAAATCCTGTTCAAGCATTTGCAGTGATGCAGCTTGTTCGTTTCAGTTTATCCTGAAGCTTGACATTTTTGGCTTCTGTTTCCTGCAGTTGCAATAATAAGCCATCGACCTTTGTAATAAGGGAGTGGCGCCTAGCAACCTCATTCTGTACATCGGTCAAAATTTGTTGTCGCAATACCTCATTGAATGCGTGTGTCGCTTCAAAGTCTTCAGATATATTTTTCACTTTATTAAGAAGTGTGGAATTCTTTGCATTTGCCTCTTGCAGTTCCATCAAAACGCACTCATACTCTAAGATTATTTCTTTTTTTGTTTTCCTCATCAAAGGATGATTATAATCAATGGCCTCCATTTTAGAAGATTTTATGAGAAAGATTTACAAAGTTGAGTGCCAATATTCGACTTTTTGTACAAAAAAAAAATTAGTGATGACAGCAAAGTATTTCTCATAAATATCGATACACGGTCATCGAATGTCAGTGTTTTAAAATGTCTAAAAATCGGACATTGAACTGTAATGAGCAAGATTATCTACATATGTATATATATACATATAAATCCAAAAATCTGCATTCTTCACATACATAAGTATGCATATCGAAGTACTCTATTCTATTAATTATTATTCTTACTTCTATTAATACTTCAAGCTTCTTTTGATATTCGGTATCAATTCTCAAAAGAACTACTTATCTTTAGGCTGCTAATATAAATTGGTCTTCAGCGTTTTCTCTCTTTTTGACGAATGACTCTCAATTTGAACTTATTTTTTATCAACTTCCTAATTGGTCGTAGTTATCGTGCTTGTTTTTGATTTATATTTAGTCGCCTTTCTTAACAGTTTGTCCAACTAGTTTTAATTTGATGTGTGTATGAAGAAGAGTTTTAGGTATGTTTGTTTGCTTGCCAAAGTAAATGTCATCATTTTTGAACAAAAATGTTTTCATAAAGTGAAAACTGCCAAAGACAGAAGGAGAAACCGAAAGAACTGGAGTCCAACATGGACAACATGAACGATTTTGTTTACACATTTTTGGTTTGCTCAATTTCTAATGTCAACAGACAAGCCAACAACAAAATGGTCGAAACAAGTTGTTTGTCCTTGTTGTTGTCCCAGGGCATCCTTGGCTTGGAGGAGTCTATTCCAAGCAGCCGGGTGCATACATTCACACTTTCTCCGATGTTGCCACTGTCACTGCACTCAATGGCAATGGCAATTGCCTTAGTTTGGTTAGTTTGCTGACATGAAATTTTTCACGCCCTGCCACAGAAAAATTTCTTGACCATGTCCCAGATTACGACGAATTCGTTTCTGTGTTTTATGCAAATGAGCAACTCAGAGGCAGAGGCAGAGTTAGAGGCAGGCTGCACATGACTCTGGCAAAAGTTTATGGCATGCTGCAGTTTCCAGTCATTTTTTGTAGCTCTCTTTTACGAGTTCGTGCAACGACGTTGCATGTGTGAGTGAGTGAGTGGGTACAATGGTAAATTACAGGCACGCATTAAGGCTAATCCATGCCCATGATGGGGGGACATTTTAGTGCCACGGCGACAGTTGAGTATGAAATTTTTATGCATCGTAAAAAATGGTCGGGCCACAGGGCAATTTCAATAAAATTCTGAATAATTTATATGCAATAAAAAAAATCTAAAAAGTACCAAATTTTCAATTCAATTTTCAACAGGTTAAATTGTGTTAATATATGCCAGCATGTGAATCATTTACCATTTTTCAATCACATGGGACCTGTTAAAAATTGGCCACAAAAATTCAACTTAAACTGGTTTTGGTTTGTGCAGCTTTCTACTTTTTTCTTTAATCAGTAGATTCATGTCTTTGTTTTTGAATAGGAACATATTTTGCCCCTTTTCGAGATAAGACTGATTTATCTGGTTGTAACCGTTTTGCCTTTAAGTCACTAAAAAGAGGTCAACTTTTTTAAAATTCACAAGATTTAATTTTAAAATTTCCCTTTAAACTGTCAAAAACAAGCTTTTGGAACAAGCTCAACAGGTTTCCTATCAGTTTATATAAATTTTTTGGATTGAGAAGTCGATCAAATGACTTCAGAGCCTTTTAAACAGTTTCTGTTGTACATTTTTAAGTACATTTCTTCTTCTTATCGTCGAATAGTCAATAACCTTTATCCAGTTAAGGAGGTTTAACATTTATCAAGCCAAACTTATGTATGTGCTAAGGTTAATCTATAGTTTGGGGACTTCATTTCGTTCAGCCAGTTCAGTTGAGTGTGAAATAAGTTTGCTTTTGGAATTTTTGCTCGTTTTAATTTTATGCCCACTGAGGAATATTTTGATGGCTCCTCACTTTGGCTCCGGCTCAGTTATTCACACATATGCCAGGAATTTAAATGAAAATTTGCCCTCTATCTACAAACATCGTTTCCATTCAATTAGAGAGACTCTCGAGAATGACCTGTGTCATGTGTATGCTATTGCCCCATTTGAGAGCTTGTGAGTGGAGTGTGACTGGATACTGTCACATTTGCTTATGTCTTTCGGCATGGGCCAAATTATGTTTGACTATAAACGGCATCAATTTTAATCAAAGCCCATTGAACGTGCTTGGCATTGGCAAACAACTTAAATTTTTGAGCCAAAAGGCACAGGGAGAAAAGTTTGCACATTTTCCTTTCCTGGTTTTTTTTTTTTTTCCTGCCTGGCCCCAGTTCGAAAAAGGAGGAAACCAAGTCAAAAAGGGACGCAGTAAATCACAGCTAAGCCCAAAATGTTGATGACCAACTCAACGTCACTTAACGACCATAGAAAAATCCAAAGAGAGAGTGAGAGAGAGAAGGGCAGTGAAAGAGAGAGAGAGAGAGAGAGAGAACTTTGAACTTGCAGCTTAACCCTTTAATGCCGTTATCTGCTTTTGCATTTCACTTGGTTGGGGTCCTGGTAGATTGGTTTGATGTTTCCAAAGTCTTGCAGGCAATTGAACAATTCCCAATTCTCTGTTGCCGTTTTTTTCTGATCTCCCAAACTCTTTAGTCGTAGCTCTGTATGCCATAATTTTCGCACTACCAACGAATCACTCCCATCCTTCATCCCTTTCATCATCTTCATCATGATGCTATTCCTGTTGATGTCTAAGCCCTTTGTGCTTTGTCTGCTCCATTTACCTTACTATGACTTCCTGGTATGTGTGCGTGTATTCCACTAATCCTTTTTATGCTCGGCTATTATTACTAGTGCTGCAACTCATAGTCATAGTGCAACATTGTTATGGTTATGCTTGACGAACCAAGTCCTCTTTGCCATGTAGACCTTGTCAGGCTAAGCTGCTTAGGGGTCTCGAAATTCTGCAGACAGAAGCGACGACTTTGTCTCAATTTCAGCAATTGACATTCTGTTTCTTGGCCCCTTGAAAAGCTTTAAGTATTTATGAAAAGTCTTTTGCCCACTTCAAAGTCAAATGTCCTGACATTGACATTTCAATTGCCTTTGCCATGCGATGACAACTAATTTCATATCTTATTCATGGGCCATTCAAAACAAAACCAGGAATACTTGTCTATGAATCTTTAAACATACATATATATGTAAGTATTAACAAATCTATTTATTTATAGTTGAGAGCGAAGAGGTCCAACCGCAAAGTCCCTTAAATTTTTGGCAAAATGTCAAATTGCGGTTTTTCCTACGCAAAACTTTTCGGCCAGCCGAGTTAGCAAAAGTTCAAAGAGCTTAAGTTTATGGGCCAACAGAAAAACATCAACAACTATGGGGTCGAAAGTGGGCGTGGCTTGGCGGGGAAGAGGCGAACAAGTTGCCACCAAAAGTAAACATGTGTTGCAATGAGTTATGGTTGCTTTTGCCAAAAGAAAATCAATAACCTAAACCCTAAATGGAAGTTGGCATTCTATTTGCTATTTTTCAAGGTAGTCAACTGCGTGTTGTGTGGTGTGTGTGTGTGTGTGGGTGTGTGTGTGAGGTGTGTCTCTAATGGTGGCATATCAGTTACGCGTGGCACGTTTGGTGTTTCCTTTTTCCTTTTTTTTTTTTTTGCCTCTTTTCTTCTACTCAGCAAGTTGCATCTGCTTATTGCCACATAAATCAAGCAATATGCAATCCAGGGAAAAATGCTCTTGCTCCTCTTTGCTGCTCCCCACACTCCTGGTCACGTATTTTATCTTTGCCATAAGTGCAAGTGGCAAGATTTTTGTCTTTGCAACAGCTGCCTCGCTTAACCTGTCATTTCAATAACTTTTCAACACTTCTCTCACTGAAAAACAATAATTTTGCTTTGAAATTTCCATCCGGTCATGATGAAATCCATGTGAATCGTTCAATGAATGAAATAAAAAATGTGTTGTTGATTCAGTTCTTTCATTTGATACTTCAGTTGATGGAAGAGCAAATTTCTCATTTGAAATGCGACATGCAAACTACTCGCAAGCCTTCTGACAAATAAACGAAATGCATAAACAAAGTTTGTCTACACACAGAGAGAGAGAGAGAGAGAGAGATACCCAAAGAGAGAGAGAGAGAGAGACAGTTGGTTATATATCAACATTTCTACACGGAAGTTGCCTTTTTCCATACACTGTATTTCCGCTTGTTGTTGTCTGGTTGTTGTTGCCGCATTGCCTCATGGCTCAGACTCGACGACATTGCCTTGTCGCCTGTTTGTCGCCTGTCTACTGCCAGGCAACATTCAGACCTACATACATACATAGTGGAAACGTACAAACGCATTTCGACCCCATTCCAAAAATGCCTGCATTTTGATGATGGGACACTGACGGCAAAATGAGATGCCAAAATAGTTGAGTTTATGGTTAACCATTTTGTAGGTAAATGAGTTTTGCCATTTTGCAGCAGTTTTGTTCTTTCATTGTTGTTCATGCAGTTTAGCCAACTTAATTTCAACGCTTTTATTTGTCATTGTGGCAGAATGAATTTCCATTTTCCCACACCCATACCGAAACACACATACGCCAAAACATATATACATATCTAAATGAAATGCCATGGTGATTAAAATTTCACTTTATTGCTTCATTTTTGGCCAAGTCTTTTGGGTTTTTTGGGCGCATAAGCAAAGTGTTCCTCTGGGCAAAAGTGGGTTCTTTCCACTAATTGAAATTGCTTTTTCGAAAGCATTTTAGCCGTTTACAAAGTACAAAGATGTCGCCTATTTCGACACCCACTCTCACACACCCACACACACACACACACACACAGAGAGTGGGAGAGGGAGAGTGGGAGATCGAGAGCCCTTGGCATCAAATTAACTCATTATAATTTTTGGGTCGACTAGCAAAGCGAGGACTAGCGAATTCCCTGGCGGCGGACAAAATTTAGTTTACCGAGCTTCAAATTGAAAATTGAATGTTTGTTGCTTTTGCTTTTGCTGCTGCTGCTGCTAATGTTGAAACCTAAATTGCTATATAAATAGTTTAAGCCAGCGGCAGATGTGGCCCATAAAATCGGTTCTGGCGCCGGTTAACCGAGAGCCAAAACGCGCAGCTTATTAATTACAACAACCAATATATTGATGTGCCCCCGGCCACAAAATGGTGCATCAATCTAACGCTCTTTGTGTGTGTGTGTGTGTATGTACGTGCGTGTGTGTGGGGTGCATTACTTTTTAATTGCACGTAATTCAACATGACTCGATGCTCTGATGCTGATGCAATTGCCGATGTCAAGCGTTGGCGGATTTATCACAAAAGGAAATGAGTTGTGTGTGTGTGTGTGTGTGTGTGTGATTGACATCGAGCACTTGCCCTGTGTGCAATGTGCCACGAAATGAAAAGAAATTTCGCCCCTCGCATTCCCATCCATGACGATTGCAATAAGAGCTATCAATAACTATCTGTCCCGGGATGGCAAATTGATAGGATAGATAGATAGATAGATAGAAAATACAGAAGTCAGAACTCAATGGGAATGGAAGCGTGGCGAAACCAAGTGAGTGCGGTAATTGTATGAATGAAGTGATGAGAATTTGCAAACTAAGTCAGCAATCGTCTCGTCCTGTGGCATGCCACATCAATCAATCGTCAATGGGTTAAACAAAAAATGTTGAAAAAATAAATTAAGAAACAAAATATAATTGCATTGTGGTAGTCGGAAGATTGGTTACTTGGAAGAGTTCTAGTAACTAAATCCTTAGACATAATTCGGATATATTTTTGGAAATAAAATACTACAAATCGTTAGATTGTTTTTAAGGTCATTTATTTCTTTAAAGGTGTCCAAGAGAATTAATAATTTACCTCCTGGTTGAAAAAAGTTACATAAATATTATAATTTGCTTATTTTAAATATAATTCGAATGTTTTAACGATAGTTTCAGCAAGTTCATTAAGTGAAATCAGCGGGGACTCCTTGTCAATTCAGAAAATTGACTAAAAAGTGACAATTTTTGGCAAGATTTTTATGGATTTAAATATGTAAAATCGATAAACATAATCTAAGTTTTTGTTGAAATCGACAAATATGTTTAAAACTCAAAAAAACAAGAGCAAGTAAATTAATCCTGATATTTAAACATTTTTTAACAAAGCCTAAATTATTAAAGAATATAATTTTGGTAATATGTAAAAACTTTCCTAAGAAATTTCTTTAAATGAAAAAAAAGTTTACTATAATCGTTAACGATTTTGATTAGCTTTATTCAATGCACCACTAATTTAATGCTACATAATGAAAACATCAAATTTATGTTGAACTTTTAAAATGTTGAAGATGATGTGAACCATATAATGACTTTTTCAGGGTCCTTAAATCATGTTAATGGGCTAAAAGAGCGCACATCAGCTCATTTGCTAATAGTTGCAGTCATTATACACTGCTCATACATACAATCTATATGTTGATATGTATGTGAATACGTTTATATGAACATTCTATGTATATACGAGAGTATCTCTGCTGCGAGCAGAGAGCGAACAGTAATTAGCTGCAGTTTAAGTACCTGATGCTTGGTCCTGATGCTCGGTTTTGGCTCTGTGTTAAGCGCACACAAATGAACCTAAAGCCGTCAAAGGCATTCTCTTGGCTGGCATTTTTTTTTTTTTTTTAGCGGCTGCTGCTGTTACTTTTGTTGTTGTTACAGCAACAGCAACAGCAACAACAACTGGGTGAAGTTTTATGCCCTAATGAACCACATGCGCAGGCACCTCGCAATCCAGTGAGCGCTAAAGCCGAGCATTAAATTTCCATAGAGGCAATGTAGGTGGGTTTCTAGGTTCCCGGTTGGATAGGCAAATTAAAGCATCGCAGCATGCGAAATCTTTTTCACACCCCCCTCCCATTCGCAACAATATTTCTCATATGAGTACCTCTCACCTGGCCAGAGACGATGGTCCTCGCTTTGGAGTTGGTGGCAAAGGCAACGATGGCGGCTTTTACTCGTACAAAATATTGTCGCATTTTTCAATATGGCAGCTTCCTGCTGTTGTTGCTGCTGTTGGTGGTGGTACAAAAACTTGTTAAGTGTGTGGTTAGCCAGAGTTTCCCACTCTCTCTCTCTCTCTTTCGTTGTGTGAAAAATTCAATTTGTTATGCGCTTTATGTTGGCTTTAGATGTTTCATAAACACGCACGCCCATCCAACATTAAAAGCTTAGTTGCTGCTTATTAGGTTTTTCACATTTCGTTGTGTTCTTCTTTCTTCTCATAAATTAATTGACAATTTGAAGTTCACTCTGGAAAATTTCATTAAAACGAAAGCCAACACACTCTTTCACTCTCACTCGAAATTGTTCATCCAGTTAAAGGAAAACTACTTATTTGACTGGGTAAATTCTTAGCAAGTTTTGTAATTTTACATTTACCTATTGCGCACTTAAGTTTAATTAAAATCGCATTAATTGTAGCTGCCAGAGATAAATATAAATTTTCCCTGAGAGAGACGAAGACGATGCCGCTGCCGATGACTCTGGGAGCCCGCAACAATTCTTAGTTTAAGGATTTTCCTTTTTAGTTTAGTTTTCTTTTTTGAAAAACAATTTGCCTGCCTGCTGTGTTTCGCTTGCTGCTTCCTGAATTTATAGCCCCTTCTTGTGCCGTGTTGTTTTTGCTGCTGCTGCTGTTGTTGTTGTTGTTGTTGAGATTGGGATTAAATGTGCTCCTTGCATGCTAATGAAATATGCAACTAAGTGGCGCAGCTCAGTTACCTAAGCGGGCTAAAATCGCCTTGAGTTTGAATCTTACACGCTTTTCAAGTGGAATGAAGGTGTATTTTGAGTGTCGGAAAAGAAAAAGACGGCAGGTAATGCAGTGAACGAGAGGTGTATCTACGTCCAATGAAATTAAATGGAGAAGAAAGTTAGATTTTGGCTTTTCTTGCTTAATCAGTTAATTGCCACTGATGTAATTGAGGTTTTCAATTTGCATAAAGAGATAAGAGTCCATTAGAGAAAAAGCAATCGTTTAAAAAATAGACTTAAAATCAGTGTCCATTAGCGAAGAAGCAATCGGTTAAAAAATGGCTTAAGATTTCTATTTTGTGCCAATTTATTTAGCTTAAAATTTATGGTGACTACTAAAATCTGAAATGAATCTTTCTTTTACTTTTAAAACACAAGTTTTTGCATATAATCAATATAATAAAAGTCATTGTGGTACATCATTGGACTTTTCTACGTTTCTTATAGAGTAAAGGATAAAGGATTTTGGCTGACAATAAAGGTGATGCATCCTAATTCCCCTTCAGTTTTATTGTACTTTTGCTACAAATAAAATTAACTACCTTTTTACCCTTAAACATTCCACATTTATGGGATCTTTCTTTATTTAAAGGCTCTTTCTCTCAAGGTTTTAACGAAAGATTCTTTTAGATCTACAAAACTTCAACCATTATGGCTTTAAACTCACCAGATTTTATTTCATTCATTTTGACCATTGCATTTGCTGGTTGCATGTTTTTTTTTTTTTTTGTGTGGTGGTGGTCTCCTGCTGATAATAAAAACGTCAATGTATTGGCCTAACATTTGGCTCATTTATTATATAGCCACGCCCACTTTATGTTATGTCTTACAATTTGCCAGGCATAACCCAAAAGCAAAACAGCTGAAGTGGATTTCAAAAACTGACAAGTTTTTTTTACCCTTATGGGGCACTAAAAATGAAGACACTAAAGCTCAACCAAAGTTGTTATTGTTGTTACACATTGCTGTAATGTGGCACAAACACACTCGCACACACACACACACGCGCACAGTAACAATGGCATCAAGTTAGAGTAATACAATAGAAAAAGCAACTCGCGTACGCGTGTGTAAAACTTTATTTTTACGACAAAGTGCAAGCAGCAAAGTTGTTAGCAAAAGACTCAGAAGCGGAGCACCAGCAACGACAACAACAACAAGAACAACAACAATAACAATGGCAACAACGTGAACGACAACAACAACAATTGAGTTGCCCTACAGTTGGATTTTAATTTTTAGCAGCGACAGGAGACAAAGTTTTTAACTAAAAATTGCATCGCATCGCATGGCATCGCATGGCAGCATCATGGGTAACTTTACAGCATTATATGGCTGAGTTAATTTGATTTTTGTTCGCATATATAATACGCTGCGTATACGTAATATGCCACACTATCACATTCAATTACAGCAAGTCGATCATTTTTAGTGTCCTACAAAGGTGAAAACAAATTACAATGCCCTTGTTGATTTGTGGCCTGATGATGTCAACTTGTTTTTGTTATGCATAATTCGTTTGGGCCATTAACATGGACACTTAAGACAGAATTCATGAGCAGCAAAAATTTGATGGGGCATGATTAATGCCCTTAAGGTTGTCAAGTAACAACTTTACGCAAATTTGTTTAACAAATGATCTCAGTGAATGCACAAAAAAATGGACAAGGCGTGGACAGTGGGATAAGAGTGAATCGAAAAGAAGGAAAACTGACCCCATGACACATATACATAAACCTTATTTAAAGATCTTTGATTTTTCTTCGCTTTGTTTTATTGTGAAAACATATTTCTCTATTAAAAGTTAAAGAAATTTGATTTAGTAGCTCTCAAAAGTATGTTGAAAATAAATAACTCGTTTTTTTAACTTTTAGAATCCATTAGACTAACTTTAGCTTATGCAACTTATTTCTTTACTTTCTTCTCCTTTTAAAAACATCTTTCATAGGTTGCGACACTAATCACAGCCTGACTAGACACTGATCCACTGTACATCGCTTAGATTTATATCTATATAAAATGTATAAAATGTTTAAGTAGCATGGAAACTTTGTGTGTGCGTGTGTCAACTGTGTCGCTGTGTTGGTGTGTCCCCTGCCTAACATTAAGTCCATAAAGTTTGTCAAACTTTTGTTTCAAAAGTCAAAGGCGAACAATGTTGATGAATGAGTTGAAAGAGCTAAGAGGGGTCCAGCTTGTAATAGGAGTAAGAGAAATGTTTTCATCATTCTCCAAACAAAACGCTCCACACCATTTCCACTGCTTTCTTAGTTACTCTCTCTTTTGCTCTTATCAAACCCGACAGTTCAGAATTTATAAGCCTTTACTTCCTCATACAGAGAAGCAGACAGAGAGCGGGTGAAGCGGGGAAGGGCGGAAGAGGTAGAATTATAAGCTGCCAAGCATTTAAAAACGCATAAATGTATTCTTCCGGCGCTCACACACATAATGGAAAATTTATGAACTTGCCAGTTGAAAACGGAAAAAAATTACAAAAAAAAATTAATTGCACAAGTAAAACAAAAACTTGGAGAGAAGTGGCAGCATAGTAGCGAAAAGAAGAGAGGTAGAGTGAGCAAATTTGCTAACCAAGCCAAGCAAGTGTCAGCTGCAAACTATTAAAAAGGCATCACGAGTTCGGCGCCCAACGTGGGGGAGCCAAAAAGAAAGAGAAATGGAAAGGTAAAAAAAAAAACCCAGCTACTTTCAGGCTACCTGCATTTCCGCATTTCGCCACAGAAGCAAAACCCCAAAACTGACTTCCTGTTTTGTTCAGCAGTAGCAGAGAAGAGCCACCGTGCCGAAGGTAACCGAAAATATGCGGAAACATCCATTTTATAGAGGAAATATATTCTTATGCAGAGACGTGTAGATGATTTATGTGGGTTTTGGCATTACGTGCTACTAGACCAATGCCATGGCTGGCTTATAAATGTCCAGCAACTGCATAGAACTGCGCCAAAAAACAAGAGCGAAATTGCAATTTAATAATACTCAAAGCATTGAATTGAATCTCACGGCTTTTGGTAAGTCACAAAGCGAAATTATACGAGAAAAATGGGTTAAGCTCATAAACAAATGCTACAATTATTTGCCTGCTCAAGTCTCAAGCATCTCTCTCTCTCTCTTGCTTGCACTACTGCCATCCCCCTCTGGAGGGACGAGGGGAATTGCGTTTGGAGTTCGTACAACATAATTCAGGTTAAGTGCGCTTCATATGCGTTTATGGCCTGACATTATTACATTCATATTTCAGGATGGGTGAGTCGGCTTTGCTACTGCTGCTGTTGCTGCTTCTCTCTATTACAGTTGCGAAATTAAAAACTTTTTTTATTGAAGTTGATGGCATGCATGAGCGAAGGATGAAAAAGAAGGCACACACACACTCACACATTTACACAAAACTTTTTTTATTGGAGTAAATGCAAAACACAAAAATTGTCCCCACAAACACACACACACACAAACACTCGGAAAGCGGAAACTTGCACACACAAAAACAAAAAAAAAAAGTTGAAAGCAAGTCTTTCCCATAAAACATTGAAAAATAATTAAAAAGTTTTGCGTTGAGCTAATGGAAATTGAATTCGAAGCTATGCGAATTCATTTTAAATCACTCTCAATAATTTAGAACTCAACTTTTAATATTTTTTTTCGCCCGTATAAGTATGCTATGATTTTGGTGTTAACGAACGTGTCCCAAAAATAAGCTGTAACATGATACATATAGCAAAGCTTTTTGTCACGTTTTTTAGGTCATACGCACACACACACACACACACACACACACACACACACACACACACACACACGCTAGGCCAGTTCATATTACACCTGACCGTGTTCTTGTTGGCCACGTAATGCATATTGCTACCCTTTTTGCTCTCATTATTATGAAAGCATCTTTTTTAAGAGTTTTTTTCTCATCCTCCTACCCTGTACCCAAAGGAGATAAGGGTATATCAGACTCAGGGAAAGTAGGTTAAAAGCAAAAACAATTATTTGTCAATATATGATGATATATGCTTATTTTTGAATAGTCATTAAGATCTGAGACAAACATCAATCAATATTTTTGGGACTAAAGTTTCAATCATTATTTTGGGATTTTGCTTTCTTATCCGTACCCTGCCTTCAAACATAATATTTTATCGCCTCAACAAGTTCAAAATTTGTATTTAAGATTGTAGGATACTATTTCCATTTTTTCCATTATCCAATTTTATTAGCACAATTTTAAACTATGACTTTACTATAATAACTTCTGATAATAAATAGCACTGCCAAATTCATCTAAAATTTTAATAGAACATAGCAGGGTCTAATATGTTCCTCAAAAAAATCATCAATGTAAGCAACCTCACTTAAAGTTTTTATTTTTTGATTTTTAAAATATTACTCAGTAAGAACTTTTATTTAATAATTTGAATGACAAGCTGCATTTCTAATTGAATCCTTTTTCGAATACTAAATGACGAGAATTGTGAATGCAATTAGTGGGCTTGCTTTGTAACCGGTATCTCTTGGTCGATCATTCAACATAATGTGAACATGGATTTTACTTCGATGCACACAAGTGCAATAGTATAATGCATTTATTTCAGATTTCCGAGATAATTTCGTTTGTCGCTTATGCTGTTTGTGGCTGCTGACTGGCCCTGGCCCAATGACATTTGCCATTAACGCTTTCTTGTTCTCGCATTTATGGATATCTGGTGATTTACTTTTATATCCAAACATATATTTCATGTTGCCCATGAAATTTTACGACAAGCCCCGAATGTGACACGATAGCAGGTAGCAGGCAGCAGACAGGAGTCACCAGTCTGACGGCAGATAGCGAAAAACTGTTGACAAGTTCAGCTGCTTCAGACAGGACAACAAACAATGCAAATGTGTGTGTGTGTGTGTGTGTGTATGCAAATATTTATGTTTCTCTCTGTCCGTATCGCTGACTGGTGACTGTAAAATTTTATGCTCAGCCATTGTTTTGCTTTTTCCGCAGCTGTATGGAGTCTTTAAGACCAACTTACTTCATGCTGCCAATTAAAATGGCTAAAGTTTCTCCAACAATGGTCTTTCAAATTGCAGTCCTGATTGTTTTAGTTTCTCGTTTTTTTTTTTTTTTTTTTTTTGCTTTATGTATTTTATTTCAATATGCAATATGTCCATTTTGTTGCCAATAAAATGTTCGTAAAAGGGAAAACTTTTCCCTTTTCGCATTTCTTCACTTTGTTTCTCTCGTTTCTCGTTCTCATTCTCGTTCTCATTCTCGTTCTCGCTCCTTGTGCCAATGGAGAAAAACTTTATTAAAATGAAAAGCAAAAAACTATGCCAGCAATTTTTTCCCTCAGCAATGGCCCAAAGGAAGTGAGATTGACATGAAGCGAGAAAATGAAATTGCATTTTCTTGTGATAAATTTGCAATGAACATCATTGAAAACGACAAAATGGTAGGAAAAATGCTCTACACAATTATTGATTTCCATAACATTAGCCGAAATGCCTCAATAGTTTTTCCTCAAATGCAAATCTACATATACATATACATAAAAAATTTGTTTGTAGAAAAGTTTGCCATATTTTTTTTCCCCCATATCGTGTGGGTAGCATGTGTGTGTGTATCCTTTTGGCAAAATGAAAACTACAACATGCCATTTGAGTTGTTTCCTTCTGCAATATTGGAAATTGAACATTTTTGCACAACAAGTTTTGCGTCAAGTTTTCAATTTTCAGCAAGAATTGCAGCTGGTCAACCCATTGAAAAACGACTGCAATTAACTAGCCATTACGTAAAGAAAAAACGTTTACTAAAACCATATTTTCCCTCTCTATCTACTTGCAGGTGCCGTCTTGGCCAATCACCATGACAGTCTAACGTTGAGCCCGGCCGAGCATAGTGTCGTCCGCTATACAAATGAATCTCTCATTGTCCAGTGTCGCAGTCCCAATCCGGATGTGAAACTGCATTGGAAATCGCCGAAAGGTGAAATTATACGCGAGCACAAAGGACGCATTCATATTGAACAAACGGCGCCAGGTGAGTAGAAACGAAAGGTGGCTTCATTCAACCAAAGACCAAAGCAAAAGCAAAAGCAAACGAAGCGAAGCGAAAGGAAGGGCAAAGGCAAACGCAAGAGCAAGAGCAAAGCTTGGAGCAGCAGCCGCAAGCAAAACAAACGCAATTAATTGCAATTCTCTTGGCATACATTTTTTCTTCAACAAAGTTTACATAGGGTAAACTATAGGGAGTATTTCCTTTTTCACATTGCAAAGGCAGTTAGATCTAGGTTCAAGAGTTCAAAAACAATTTCGAATGCGAGTCGGATCACAATCCATTTGTTGAAATTAATCCCAAATTTTTTCGAAGAAGTCTTTTCTATAAATTTACTCAAGACCAAAAACTATTTTCAAATAGGATAAAAGAAGAGTAGAACTAATTAGAAAACAACTTTTTGAATGTATAAATAATTGGTTTGAATTTAAAGTAAACTCATAGTTCGAATAGTTGAGATTGTTTCACTAAAAAGTATCTTTCAGTATTCAGTTAAAGTGACTCTTCACTTTCAAGCCACAAAGTTAGAGCATCCCATAGTAACTTTGACTCGAAAAAAGGAGAATTTTGCTGGGAAATTTTTTTGCTCTGTTCTAGTTGGCCCTTTGTTTGAACTTTCTCTTTTTGCATTTTCTATTTGGCATTTGCTGGTGCCTTTTCTTTTTTTTTTTGTTTAATGGAATCCCCTTTACATGTCCCTTGCAGATCAATTGAAAATCGTTTTCGCCCACATCGTATTGGCCGACAAGGGCAATTGGTCCTGTGAATCAAGTGAGGGAGTACCGCATAGTAAATCCTTCGATTTGATTGTGTATCGTAAGTACAGAAAATTGAAAACGAATTCCAACTTCGATTGCGAATCTAACAAAACAACTCATTAATATTGCATTGTTTTCTTTAATTTACACCCACACACACACTTTTACACTCACATTGAAATAGAGAAAATTACATTCGCCGACAATGCTACCATACTGACCGTAAAAGAGGGACAAAATGCAACCATATATTGTGAGGTGAAAGGTGAACCACAACCAAATGTTACCTGGCATTTCAATGGACAGCCCATTAGTGCTGAAAGTGAGTACAATCACCTGGCCTGATGACAACGACAACGACAACAATGTCTTTGTTGTTGACGTTGATGTTGATGATGATGATAATGAGCTTTTTGCATTTTACACCAACTCATTGAGTCATTTTCTTTTTGTCCTTCTTTCACTTGGCCTTTGTTTTTCCTGTTTTCCTTTGTATTCCTCGTTTTGCGAATAATAGCGGACGCAACGAAATTTCTCATCCTGGCCGATGGTTTGCTCATCAACAAGGTGACACAGAGTGACACTGGCGAATATACGTGCCGAGCATACCAAGTCAATTCGATTGTTTCCGATATGCAGGAGCGAACCGTTTTGATGAAAATCGAACGTGAGTGTGATTTATGATTTTTTCTCTTCAATAACAAACAAAATGCACACTGTGTAGTAAGTGAATATGAAAGAAAAGGTTTAAAGTTGGAGAAGTCAAAATTCACTATAAAACTAAACTAGATTCAATTCAAATTTTTGCCGAAGTCGAAGTTTAATAATCAATCAGTTACAAAATTAAGTTAGATCAATTCTTTTGTAATGTTTCTGTTTCTTATTCATACTGAATTCGAATGGATGGATATTTGAAAAAATTTTAGTAAAAATGGAAAGATCAGAAAATAAATAAATATTCGTAATAAATTTTAAAGACTATCAAAATACGTCCCCAATTTTAGTTTAAACTTAAACTGTTAAATTGCAGTTAAGAAATATCATTTTCAAATATATAAGTAATATGAATAAATATAATTTTCAAAATTCTTTAATATTTGAATAAATAGTTTAGTATTGGTATATCAAGATTTGCACATAAATTTTTCAAGATAAAATTTGATAGTGGTAAATATGGCAATTTTCCCACAACTTCATGCCACTGTGCCCCATTGAGGTTGATGGAGAAATTACTCGAAATCCTTTTTTTATACATTTTCCTTCTTTTTTTTTGCTCTCGGGCGGTTGTAAAATTTGTGAGCTTTGTGTGTTTTGCATTTTAGTATGCAACGCATTGAGCAGCAAATAGTTTTTTGAGCATAGAGAGAAAATGAGCAAAGAAGAGAAATGAAATTACACACGCTTAGACACAGAAGAATTTAGCAATCGATGGGTGCAAACATGAGGGATATATAACTATTTGATGATGGGCGATTGATGGCGGACCCACACACACACACACACGTGTGGCTAATGGCCCACCATAAATTGATTTATGGTGATGATTTTATCATAAAAAAATTTCTTACTCGTTTTTCTGGTAATAGACAAACCGTTTTGGACCAACAAACAGTTCGTGAGCATGCAGTATGCCTACATCAATGGAACGGCCACCATTAAGTGCGAGGCTCAGGCCGAGCCGCCGGCAACCTTCACTTGGCACCGCAAACAGAAGCATTTGCACAGCAATGACAAACTGTACTCAATCGAGACGGACAACTACTCATCGCGGCTAACTATTCGGGTGCACAATGCCAGCGTTTTCGATGGCTATCGATGTCACGTTGCCAATCATTTGGGCTCCATAGACCGCATCAAGCAACTGGAGCAGGGCGAGAAACCACCGGTGCCAGTTACCTTCCAATTGCGGGGCTTCAACTCGAACACCTTCGATGTGGACGTGAGTGTGCAGCGGGGCCAGGAGCGTGGACTTATGGATGTGAACGGCTTTCGCATTGAGTACATGACCGAGTTGGAGTTCAAGACGGATGCCGGCAAGTGGACCAATGCCAAGCGTAAGGATTTCCCCTTCGAGGAGGGTAAGCACGGTGGAAACTTAACGCAGGTGGCGAGCTGATGTTTTTGATGTTGATGCTTCTTGTTTTGGACAGGTGCCACTTTCTTGATCACGAACCTAGAACCCGATACTGCTTATCTGATGCGGGCCGCTTCCCGTAACCTGGCCGGCTACAGTGACTACACCAAGGTGGAGAAGTACAGGACATTGTCACTGGAACCGCGCTCATCGGCGGGCATCCTCTTACCTGTCATTAATCATCTCCTTTTGCCCGCGGTGGCCATGTGGCTGGTGGGACATTGAATCTGAATCTGCAGGCGGATGACGGATGATGTGAAAGTTCCCCACCCACCCCATCTCTCTTCCCTCGAGAAAAAATAAAACAAACTACGGTGTGCTTTAAGGCAACTACTTTCCTGTCTGCTTTGCTATATGTATCTTAAGTTCTTCGTGTATTTAAGCTGTTGATATAAAATAATCATAACCTAAGTTGATTAGGATTATATTTTAGCTTTTATGCCTCGAGTTCGATCAAATGGAAATGTATCTAAATCTATTTTAATGAAATCCTCATAGTCTTTAAATTATATTATCGACACAGACAAGTTTAATGCTCTTTACAAATGCTTTAGCTCAATGAGGAAACCCAAAAACCAAACAAATTTAACCAAGTGCCAACTAAACGGAAATTGAAAATTAGCCAAAAAAAAAAAAACATAAAATACTTAGCCCAAAATTTCGACAAATTTCTTTAAGAGCTTTTGTGCTTTAATCTATTATAGATATTCATCTCGATTCTTAAAGACTCTAACATATATCTGTAGCCAAACTAAAAATATATAATATTGTAACTTAAACTTTTCCAAACCATATGCGAGTGGTGTATGGTAAGTAAAGAGAGCGGCAAGAAGGCTTAAGCGAAAAAGAATTTGTGAAGGTCGATGACTGAGTCTAAGAGAAATTCCTTCTTCCCGAAATTGTAGAATTTTGAAAGGGGCGACATCAATTTGTAGTGAGATCTAAACAATCCTTGATCCTTTGCCAATTCACTTGCCAAATAGAATCTTCTTAACCAACATAAACAACTTTGTATCTTTGCAGTCTGATTTGAGTCTCAGTGACACAATTTGCTTCCAAAGATTTAAAAATCACTTTAAGAGACTCAATTCCTTTCAGACAAAGAACAAAGAGAACTTCCTAAGGAAGTCATAGAAAAAGGTTAGAAAACTTAACTGAATTTCCTCTTTTACTATATACACCTCGCACCCCGTTTTTCTAATGACAAAACCTCAAATCTCTCTTCTTCAACTCTAAAAAATTGATCATATATAAATAATCAATAGTTATATGTATATTTACATACATTTATTTATGTGTAGTAAAAAAGAGCTTAACGACAAGCATTTGAAAATTTTATACAACATTTTTGCCAAAGGGCAAAAACAAACATTTCCACCCAATGAATAATCCAACAGGCCACAGACAAAAATAAAAAAAAAAAAAAAATTTAATATTATTTAAAAGTGAAATTGCAAAAACCCTTGAAAAATTGTTACACAAAATCGAGAATATGTTCAATGTGAAAACAAAAAGGGCCAATATTTAAATGTTTTGATGATGTTGTGTGTGTGAGCCAATGAAAATATAAATAAAACTAAAAAAAATTTCAATGGAAACAGAAAGAATTTTAGTTTTTTTATTGGATGAGACTATATATACAAATAGCCTTTTTTTTATTTTATAAAGATTTCAATTTAATTTTGATTTGTGCACCAACATAATAGCATTTTTTTATCAATCAAATTGTTATTTTGTTTGTGACAAAACAAATTCTTTTGTTTTTATATGTTTTAAATTTTTGGAGAGTTTTAAATTTTTGTACTGGTTGCGTAAATTTGGATTTGATGCATTTACTTGTATGGTAATGATGCAAAAATGTGAGTAGATCGCTGTGAATAAGAAGAGTACTTAATTGATGGCTTTTCCATAGCTGATTCTGAGCGAACTTATGAGAGATATCTTTGTGCCTTGGATCGACTCAATAGGCACTCCATGTCGATGCAGAATCGTATGAGAGCTGGTGGTTCTCAGCAGGAGAGGCCAACACCGACCAAAGGGCAGCGGAAGAATTCAGTATTTTTTAAAGATTCCATTGTGAATAGTCGCCAGGGTGAAGAAGGACCAGCTAGGAAAGGTCTTGGCAAAAGTGATGGAACGACTCAAACAACTCAAAGCAAAGAAGGATCTACTAAAACTTGTTCTTGCCAAATTATTCCAGTTACAAAATGCCAGTGTATAGGACCTTCGAGTCCTTGCCAATCTAATGATAAAGCATCTCAAACTCCTAGTCTTTGTGATGAATCTCAAGGAAGTTGTTCCTGTCAATCCAAAGGAGCAGCAAGTGAGGATGATAAGGTCTCAAGCAAAAGCATTAAGAACGAACAAAAGGAGGCCAACAAAAAGACACGAAAGAAAGAGAAAAAGGAAAGCAAAGAGAAGGCAAAGTCCTCAAAGGAATTGCGAAAAGGGAAACAAAAGGATTCAAAAGATGACGATTCATGCTCCTGTGTCTCATGTGAAGAAGATAATGTGCAGCAATCAATAAGTAGATCTTCACGAAATGTTTCTCCAAGTTCCTCTGACTCTAGTCTAAGACGAAGATCGTGCTCCTGTCGTCCCTCTAAAAAGTCCTACAAAAAGAAGAAGCAAAAGAAGGAACTGTTAGTGAATAGTAACGAAAATTGCAGAAACTTTTAATAGTTGCACCTGTGAAAATCCAAAAAGTTGCTCCTGCCAAGAAGCTACCAGTTTCTGTTGCCAAGAAGATAAAAATGCCGAGTCCAGCATCTGCCAGAGCGAAAAACCATGTGCGGATTACTCACAGATATCCGAAATCTCGCAACAAGTAAGTGAGCTAAAGAAACGTTTGGAATCCAAATCCAAAGATGATTGTCTTCAAAGTGAACTTTTGAAAGACATGTGCAAAAAGGTCAATGAACTCTCTTTGACAGTTAAGACGCTCACGAAACCAAGCAAAGAGCAGCCTAAGACAGTGTGTCCCGCTGTCCCACCAGCACCATGTCTACCACAAATACTACCAGCGCCACGACCACCACCACCACCACCAAAAACTCCACCAGCAGCACTACAGCGAGACCTGGCAAAGAAGGTTTCAAGCACTTGTCCATTTTGTTGTGATAAAAATCTTCCCGTTCTCGACGATTTGAAGTGCGAACTGCTCGATGTAATCGGCCAACGCAAATTTGATGATATAGTGCTGACTGTACTTCTCCGGGCAGATAATGTGTATCATGTGAATATCAGAGATATAACTAATGGCTCAGTCCTCGGCTGCCGGCTGGTCAATGAAATGGCCATTAAGGATGCCAAGAAGTTTGGCATATTCAAGAAGATTCTAACATTCCTTGTGATTGACGTGCGCAATACCCTAAAGCCGCGTGAATCTGTGTTTGGGATCACCTTCGAGTTTATACAAGAGCAGCAAGAGAGGCAACGCGGTGGAACATCCTCGAGAGATTGCGATCGCACAAATGTGATAGCCCAAATTTTGGGCTTACCCATAGAGAAACTGAATGCAGTCTATAGCATAACCCATGCATGTAAAATAGCCAATGTTCATGCTCGCTTTTTCGACCATCACTCAAAATCCAGACAATGCAATAATGAGAGAAAAACACACACGAAATCCTTGAAAATGAAAGAAAGTTCTTCTCTCGCCACGATTGTTCCTAGCAGCAATTCGAATGCAAATGGGTTTGCCAGCCACATTGAGACTCTATTTGAAATTGCCCAAAGTGACAGTAAGATGATTTTAAGTGACTACGAACTGGACTATCCAGTCCGAGAGATTGAAGTGACATCTCTATCGGATACGGAAACGCTGCGCTCAAAGAAGAGTTCGCAATTTGATTAATCAAAAAAGAGAGAAAGAGGCGAATTGAATGAATTGTGTGTCTCTTAATAAAATTCTTACTTTGAGTTCTGGACCCAGAACAATCTCAGCCATCAAACCGCACGTCAAACTGTTCATTTGGGCAAACAGCTCGAATTGGGTTCCGTTTGTCAATCACTCGAAAACGTCAACGGCTGCGGCTTACAGCTGCCTGCATATACATACATATGAGTTGGCTCCAACCCCCCCTGGAGTGAAGGGAGGTGTGCGTGTTTGTGTGTGCATCCCTGCTGACAACCACATAAATCAGATGAATGGCATGACCAACGGATGCAATCCTATGCGTATGGATCGCCACCATATTGTCCAGTGACTTTTATTGCCCAACCGCGCGTTAAATATTTTTCTCTTTCTCTATCAGAATTTTTCGGCCTCATCTGCATTGGTATTAAGCACACACACACACACACACAATGGCGACAGCAGCCCGCACAATTTCTATAATTGTTTTTGCACTGGCCGTTGGGCAATGCATCAAAGACTGAATGTCAAACAAAGTCAACCAGAGTTTAATGAGATGAGACTCAACCAGCCAGCAGAAGTTTCACGTCAAAAACTTCAATATTCGTATTCGTATTCGACAGGAAACATTCCAAACATTTTCACCCAACTGATTGGCCAGTGGCCAGTGGAATGGTGGTCACTGCCAATGCTCTTAGCCTCGACGAATCGACCAATCAGTCGCAATCGCTTTTAGCCTGAAGTTTATTTTGCCATTGAGAGCAACCGTCATAAAACTAGTTTTGCAGAGTGCAGCAAAAAGTTAATTTAAGGCATTTCAATGGGTTCACCTTTATTTTTCAACTAAATCAATGCAAAACCTGAAATATACTAAAATCGAAATGAATATCAATGCCTTTCGGAATATGGCAAACACCGAAGTTTTTATACCCTTATGAGGTTATCTTATGTGAGGTAGAATCACCAATAGAAGACACCAATAACAGAAAAATCCGAAGCTTTTGATAGGTTTACTATCCATATTACTGCTTTTCGTGACCATACTGAAGTCAATATAGGAAAATTATTCAAGTTCAGTCCATTTTTAGAAACTAAGTGCGAGCCAACATGACGTATACGCAATAGTTTTTTAGTCAAGTGAAGTTCTCTGCTTTTACTTAGGGATATATCCGAAATCTTTTATTTTAGTGTTTTTTATGACCATACTGAAGTTGCTAACACATATAAGTATATACATATTTACAAAAGAGAAACATTAAATTGACTTTGCCAGTTGTTGACTCTAAAAATTTAGGAAATTTCAGAAACATACAAATCGAAGCTTCTTTTTTAGTATAAAGTCTGCTAATGACTGCCGTCCCAATTTGGTATACACTCAGCCGTTTAAGGATCTCTTCAATAGTTCATTATCCAGGACCAAGCTAAACTCTATACCAATTTGCCACTCGTTAAAATCCGTTTTGCTCGTGTGCGTTCCAGCGCCATGTCAATAAATGAAGGGAGCGGACTATTTGCCAAGCATTAAATTGTAATTTTTTAATTACACACAAAAAGATTTAATGACTGCGGTGGTAATAACACACAACAGACGTTGTTTTCCCCTCCCACTCACACACACTCTCTCCCCATTCTGACCAGCGCGCAAAAGTATGCAGTGCTTAATTACATAAACGGAGTGCCTGAAGGCAACAGCGAGGCAAGAGAGAGCAAAAGCTAAGGTCCTACATCTTGGCAGAAGATAGAACACACTCTTGCCTCCCCAGCCAGCCCTCGCACTAGTTCTCCTCTCTTCTTGAGTGTAAAATCGAGATAATAAGTAAATGGCGAAAATTAAATTGTTTTTGTGCGCGCCAAGTGACCAATTAAAGCGAACAGCAAAAAGACTCGTCCGTCTCGTCTCAACTCAACTCGACTCGGACTCTGACTCGCAGCGGCAGAAGCTGAAACTGAAGCAACAGCCGGCGGGGCAATGGCCACCGCAAAAACCAAATCTTTGTCTGCTTAGTTTCTATTTCTTGTTCTCGTTTCTTTGCCAGCTACTGAGATTTGCGCTTCAAGTATTTTGTCTCCTAGTCTTTGCCGTTGCCTTTCACTTGGCTGTTTGTTTAGCAATAAAAATCATTTTACGCTTTCTAATGATGATGATGATGATGCTGTACGGCCCTTTACCACTGCTGTCTTAGCATTTCACTCTTCAATGAAAGAGCAAACTAAATTAGCGCCAACGGCCTTTCACCATATTTTTAGACATACCTTCAGCTCCTTCGGTTCGTCCTACATCCTTTGCTGCTCCTTGCTCCTTGTTGAGCATCGTAAATAAAAGTTACCAAGTAAAAACTAACTAATATGCCAGCGAGTCGCTGCCTCCCACAAATCTTGTACAAAAACGCTGAAAGCAACGCTGTTCGGATTGCATTGAAATGCTGTTACAGGTTCCGGGTCCGGCTCTTGGCCACTTTCTGTTGCTGTTGCTGTTGCCATTGTTGAATGTTTTTCGTGTGTTTGCTGTTTGTTGCCAACACACTAATTACCGCAATTAATTATTCTGCCTGCCAGGATGGACCAGGGCCAGGACCAGTCCAGTCCAGTTCAGGGCTGATGCTATGCCCGGAAGAAAAAAAGGCAAATGCAATTTCTGATCCTGCATTTCGAGTAAAACTTTAACTGAGCGTGTGAATGTTTTGTTTTTTTGGTGTGTGTTTATATTTCTCTCTGCACATTTTAAACATGCTAAGGTGGACTTTTGTCTGTTTCTGTCTCTCAAAGAGCATTTCAAATGCTTTGACCTCAACCAGTTCGTGTCGGCACATCTAAAGATTAAACTTTGTTCCTCTTTCATAATATTTAAGTGAATAAAGTTGAACAGAACCTACAAAAAAATTGAAAATTTCCAAGGATTTCAGGAGATTGCTCGATTAAAGTTGTTTAGTGCTAGCATTGGAAGGATATAAGTTTGATTATAAGTTAACATAGCCAATAAAACTGTGGGAGTATAGGATATTCGACAATTTGTATGTAGATTGTGAAAACCATCGAAAAACTATTCAAAAAACAAAGCAAATTGTGTTGATTTTGATTCCTAAAATTATACAAATGAAAAATAAGTGCTTAAATTTTCTAAAATATGAACAAAATCGTAAGTAACTAGGACATTCTCTTAAAATATTAAATCAGCTGAGAAATTGATTTTAGTTGAGTATCCAAAACTCTATTATAAATGTAGTTTTTTACCATAACTGAACCGAATTTAGAAGAACTACTGATATTGCCTTTTAACTATCATTTATTAATAATAATCGATTGGTATTAAAATCGATAGATTTGCAGCTCTAAGAGGAAGACTATTTACTTATTTCTACTGGGAAACAACAATCTATAAACAACGATTTAGTTTAAGTATGTAGGTGTATATATTAATAGTTCTGGTAAGCAGTTAAAATATAATTTTTGAATGGTACTCAAGTTTAAATATAATTTAGTATTTGATGACTTTTAAATTGAATTTAAATTTCGACATGAGATCAATCAATTAACTTCGTAAAGAATAAATTTGCCCTGAAACATTAGAGATTGAAGCAGACTAAAATCATATAAAAATCAATTGTTTCAAAGAGACTGAAGAAGACTAAAATCATATGAAAATCAATTGTTTAAACTAAAACTCTTCATTCCGCATATTAAGTAAAAACAATTAAACCTTTCCATAAATGTATGTATATTTGCATAAATTATTCTCCATTTTGAATTTAATTTCACAATTGTGTGAGACACTTTCCCATTATGACATGAAGCAATTTCCATACTCACTTTATTTCAGTCATTGCTAAGGAATCCCTGAGCGAACATTTTTTGAATCAGAAACAAAACAGGAAAATATGCATGAAAATTGAAAATAATGCATAAAATGCACTCAACAACAGAGACGACAGAACGGAGAGAGATAGAGAAAGAAAAAGAGAGAAGCAACAATCATCTGCTACTATTTTTTCTGTTGCTACATTTGCTGCTGTCAGCTCAATGAAGTGCAACAGCTGGAGATGCTATTGCTGGTCGTATCTGTCGGTTTACCTGGCACACCTTTGGCATCCATTTCATATTGTAAATTTCGTAGAAAATATTTTTTGTGTCGCCAGGATTTCCGCCATAACAAGGTTGCATCCTTGTGCTCTCCTGAGAGGAAACTGACGGAGTCTAACAATGTTGCACGTTGTTGCTTCTAGGTCTGTCTTCTGTACTTGCCACCTTTTCTGGTTTTGTGGTCGCCTAACTGTCCTGGTGATAGTGAGTGCACTAGGCTAATGCAATTGCTTGTGTACGGGTAGTTGGAAACTTGATTGCTTCCGCAACGCTTCAAGCTGTCAATTAATATGTAATGGAAGCTCAGTTAACTAACATTTTTAAGGAGTAAATTTTGATTGCATTAAATTTAAAATAAGAAAACTCCATAACTCCATTTGGCTGGAACATAAATAAGCTGAATGAGTAACTGGTTGCTGCTGCACTTGACTAAACACAATACACAGAAGTTCTGGAACACACACAGACTCCCATCCAGTCATAATACACAACATAAAAGCAGAAGGAGCAACCCGGCCAAGGGACCACAAATTCGATTTCGAGCCATGCCACACTCGAATGCTGAAATAAGAGCTGGGATGCAGCTGAAACTGGTTGACTGCTGATACTTCTTAGCCACTGCTCATAATCCCCGTATCCAATACCCAAGATACAGCGAGTGGGAGCGAGTGGGGGAGGGGAGGGAGGGGTTGAGCGATGGGAAAACAACAATAAGCGAAAGTTACAAGACGTTGGAGTGGCCTGGAAATCCCTGCCTGGCTGCACACGATTTGGATTTTCGCCTCGGCGACACAACGCTAGCTATGGCAGGAGCCCAGCATCCTGCTGCTGCTGCTCCTGCCAATCAATATCAATCGCAATTCAATTTCAATTTCAACTTCAAGACAGGCATCTTCAGTTCGTTTGGTTGTGCGATTTGAAAAATGGCCAAGTGCACTTTGCACACACTAAAGCAAAGGCAACAACAACAACAAAACAGTTGCCGGGTTGTGCCAGTAAATTACTTAGGGGAGATTTGTGTCCTGGAGCCAGTGGAGCAACTGGCGCACATATAATGAGCAGCTGCACTCCACTTCACAACCGAACCGAACTAAAACTGATTTGTGTGCGCGTTTTCTCTATGTTCCCAATCTCAAAATTTGCATTCGTATCCTGGAGCCACAGCTGAAGCTGGTGCTGGCAGTCGCCAATGTTTGCGTGAATTTGTTCAAAGATTTGTGTTGGCTGCGCGTGTGATTAATGCCTGGCAAATGCATTTTGTCTGTCAAAGTCAAAGTCGTAGATGTGATAGTGATGAATGATTGCCCCCCAAACACCCCCACCCCCCGCTGCAGGTGGTGAAATAAATGGAGTGAGTGGGTGGGTGGGTGTGGCAGCCAGCAACAGGCAAAAAGAGTTTTGCCTGACATGCAAATTATCGAAACTTGGCAGAAAAGTTTCGCACTGTCAACTTGGCCAACTACTTGCACAACAACAGCAACTTGTCTGTCATTTGCAAAAAAGCAGCTACCCAGCTACCAGCTACACCAGCAAATGGCATAAAGGCAGCTCATAAAACTGTTTTACCAACTCAAACAAAGAGCCAAAAGAGATGAGAAACAAAACGAACTAAAAATGAAAGAGTCAAACAAATAAGCCAGCAAACTGACTGCCAGTTGCTAACAAGACAAAACGAATGAAACTTACACCTCGAACACTGTCTGTGAAAATAAGCTAAACAAATGGCAACTCTAAGGAATGAAATGACAGTTCAACACTTTGAAGATCGCATTCAAGATACCCTTCACAGTGAGTAGACGAAATTTAATCAGAAAAGATATTAAGAACAGATTCACCAATATTTTATTTAGAATGAGAGAAACTTGAACTTAAAGTGACTGATCAAATGGATCCTTATATTAATTATGCAGAGCGAAATTTCCCTTATTAAATAGCCAAGACTAAGGGAAATACCCAGAAGATCCTTTCACTTGTTAGAATAAATATTGGAGCTATAATTATGATTAGTGAAAACTTTCTAAACTAAAAGGCTTAATAGCTAATTGGACTTAAAAATTAGTCCAACCAAAAAAAAGTCCTTTGGATTAGAATATTTCCTCTCTCGACTCTCAACTGTTGAAACGTTTTACCAAATTGTTGGTTTTAATTGAACAAAACATTTCCATAAACTAACCCAAATCTCTTACTAAGAGTATAACAGTCCATTTAGCCAGGTTACTTTTTCTAGTCCAGTTTAGTTCAGTTCAGTTGGATGACTGCAGCAGCAGCGCCCAGCCCCGCCCCGCCCGCCTTGTAATGGCGTCTGGCATGGCCTGTCCGTAAAATGCCTGAAGCAATGATAATGCCAAACCGAAATAACTATCAAATATACATGGCTTAGCTGTGGGTCTATTACGGCAACCTGTTACCTGGTTTACTGACTGCAAACTAACCCCCAACAAGCAGGCCAACAAAAAAATAATAACGCTGTGTTAAACCCAAAGGCAAAAATGCATTTCCAGCTAGAAATTGTTGTGAAAACTGACATGTGAAATTCGATGAAATTTAATAATTAATTGCTTTTGGTTCTTAAAGCTGTCAGAGCCATCACCATATTTAATTGGCCAAACAAATACATTTTTCAATTTCATGCAATATTTTTTTTTGTTTTTTGCAGCTTAAACTTTAAATGCTTTAAATTTTGTTGTACTTTTTGTTTGTTTTTTGTTATTTTTTTTACCGATTTTGTTTTGCTGCTTGCCCGCCAAATTGTTGAGAAATAGTTTTGCCATGCAAATATTTGTAAATCAAGCGGAAACAAAATTACGACCAACTTCCTGCTTGCATAAACTGTTTTGGTCGAAGCCCAGTGGCGTTGTCCGCTCGGCAATTGCTTGATCTCGGTCCCTTTTCATCGACTCCACTGACTGAATGCCCGATAAACCACCTTCATGGCTCTCTGCCCCCGTGATGCCTCTTCATTTTCCTTTCTACCTTATGGCAGCCTTTTGGTTTAATGTGCCGCATTGAAATGTGCCAGTTAGAGTTAGCATGTGCTGGCCATAACGAGTCCTATTCCGGGTTCAAGTCCGAGTTGTGTAGTTGCTGCCCTTTTTTCCCCTCATTTGTTTGCTTGTTGTTTGCGTTGTTTGTTTGTTTGTTTGTTCGTTCGTTCGTTTGTGGTTGCTGTAGTTGCACCTCTCTCTTTGGCTGTTGATGTTTTTCAACTTTAGCAGGTGTTTGAACTTGGGTATATTTACATGCTTGCGGTTATTGTCAAACAACATAACCCAAAAGGAAGACTACTTTGTATACATTGTTTGATGACTCATCATCAGTATGTTTATTGAGTGCTACAAATGGAAGCTTTGTTTTGGTTTGAAATTGGTGTAAGTACAACTCGCAACTCAGTTAAAATGTTAAAGGTTTCGGTAATCTTTAATTGATATTTCAATTATAATTAAAGTTTAAAAATACTATCAGTCATTTCAGACTGCCAAAGGCTGCTTGATGTAAAACGTATTTCCTTATTCTTTATCCTTATACAAAGCTTTGCAAAGCCTTTCTAAAGCTCATTACTAGCTTTAAGTTGATATAGACGGTGTCCTGGCTGAAAGTTTTTCTCAAAGCTTCAGGGTGACCCTGTATAGTGCTTTGAGGGGCACACATGGAAGTAGTTGAAAGGGAGCAAAAAATTATAAATATATCTACAACAATCACCAAATTTTTCTTAAATAAGTTTAAGACATTCAGGTTTTTAAGACATTAATCTAAACGAAACTAACACCTGAAGGGTTTGTGTTCATTAAGTATTCGTCTATGACATTTATTTCGAGGCTCTTCTTTCTTATTCAGTTTCCATTGTGCAGCAAAAGAGAGAGTTCTAAGAATATTAATGAACAACAAATATGGAAAAATTTCGGTAGTTAAACGAATATCAGTTCGTTAAATTTTTAAGTAAATTTATCGATGCGTCTGGAATAATCCATTAGTTGCAATCGTTCACTGCTTCAACTTCAGGTCGACAAGCTTCTTACATAAAGAATTAGTTTTTGGGCAATAGGTTAGGGTCATTTTAGAAATTTTTGGAGCCTTGTAACGAGTCAAACTGTCTATCCTTTTCCTAAATTTTATGTAATACCCAAGTGACAGTTATTTCGTAAAAGCGTTTATGTTTCAATGTCAACTCACAAGGATTCTAAAAAATGTTCGCTTCTTAAACAATGTTACGTGACCAGTTCTTTGAAGCACCCTTTCTCCTGTGAAGCATTGTTACGTTTCACAGGACTCTATATTGCAGAAATCTGAAACTTATACTTAATTTCACTATTGAGTCTTTAGTTTACTCTATAAAAGAAAAGTAAACTTCACTAGGATAACATTTTGAATTATTAAATGAAAACCAATTGTTTTTTGATTTGCCTGTTCTTTCAAATTATTAGTTTACCAATATGGCATTTAAATTCGCCCTTTTGTCACTCATCAGTGATAAACTACATTGATATTGTAATTGGAAAAATTCTAAAGGGAATATTTTGTCAGGTGTATCAAATTCCGAAATTCACAATTTGTGTAACTTATGATTGTGCACTTTGTGTGCCTTTACTGAATTAATTGTTCACTTGACCTTTCCGACTCTTAATTGATAGAGTAGACAAATGGCTGGCAAAATGTGCAATGGCAATTATTTGTGTCTCTGGGGACAGTTGGATATAACGTTCCATTGTGCCACTATATGCATTTCGAATCTTGATACATTATTGCAGTTGTAGTTTAAAGTGGGTATTGAAATGCTGGCATGAAAGGATTTAGCTTTGACACGACATGACATAGTGTCGCTGGCCGCAATTGAATTATAAAAGTTGACGGCATGCAATTCACACACATTCCACGCACACACACACACTCACACACACCAGCAACTCGAATGCACGAATGCGTTTTTTTTTAGTCAAAGTTTTTCGTGATTCTCTTTGGGAATTTTCTTTGTGCCTTTTTGCAAAGTGGAGCAGCAACTTTTCATTCATTTAACAAAGTGAAATAGTATTTTTAGTTTCTTTATTCATTTAGTTTTAACGTTCGCGTTTTTCCCTTCGCCCTTCGCGCTTTTTCCTGATTTTATTGATGCACGTGCTGAAAGAACACGGGCAAAAACGACAATTTGCTATTCAATCTAGCAAAAAAAAAACAAACATTGTTGGCTTTAATTAATGGACTTAAAAAGAGAGAGCCTTCCCCCTAATGATTACTTATCATGGGGGGAAGTTATATTTTTTATTGCTTATACGCCACGTGCAACGGAAGATTGAAATCCCTCCCATATCATGTTTCACTTTAAAGCTGTCAGTCATTGACTGAAAATTTAAGTGAAGAACATAAAAACGAAGCCGATAAGATAGCACATGATGTTTGGCTAAAAATAAAAAGGTCACTGCTCGGCTCGGCATGAATTTCATTTACGGACAGCAGCAGCAGCGGAGGGCAATTGCAACCGTCTGAGACAGATTTGGCTCATACTTATTTGTACAATAGCCTCGGCATTTTGTCTTAAAGACCACAAAGACAAACGAGAGGACACAAAAGCCACAACCCACACACACAACAAACCAACACACAGAGAGAGAGAGGGAGACAGAGGCAATAACTTGAGTTCTCCTTAGTTCTGACCATGACCATGGCCCATTGTCATTGTGCTTGAAATTATTTAATTATGCAAAAGGCAGGCAACATAAAAATTATGTTTTTCCCCCATTTTTAAGGGGATGCCAAGAGGTATAGCTACAAGAAGAGCAACAGCAAGCCTAACTAACCACATTAAAAAGTCAGAAGTTTGTTATAAAAAGCCAGCCTAACCACACACAGACAAACGAACACACACCCACACAGACACACACACACAGACAAGCCCACACAAATGTACAGTGGCTCAAAGCTGTCTGCGGACATACAATTATGCTATAGATATCAAACTGAGTTTTATTTTTCTTTCGCTTTCGACCCACTATGGGGCTGAGAGGGAAAGCCAACTAACCAGCCAGCCTCAAACGGCACTTAAGTGCTCAAGATCTTGGCCAAACCATAGAACAATGCTAAGAGAGCATGAGAGAGAGAGAGAGAGAGAGAGAGAGAGGGGGACTGGACGTGGGATGGGAATTATAATCAAGTGGCTAGCACTAAATCGGATTACGCTGGTATTATCTTTGCTGCGTCCGACCATATATAGATGGAAAATAAAAATAAATTTCCACTTCCGCCTTTTTCCTTCCACTTTGCATTGCAAATTTCCATTGTTTTTCTTTTTATTTCTCTTTATTTTAATTTTCTGTGTTTTTGTTTTTAGCATAATGCGTGCTGGATTCTCATTACCGGGATACGAACGTTGCCAGCGAGTTCATTGCTCAATGTTAGCGGTCACAAAACCACACGGCAGTCAACCCAGTAAATCTATTAACACCTCACGTCTGCTGAAATAACCTGCCACCCAGCATATGCACAGGCGTAGTCGCAGGAGGGGTCTAAAATTAACTCTCAATATGCCTCAATTGCATAGATTGACCATATTCCTTAACCCTTCTGCCTGCTTCTTTAGCTCTTTTATATAACTAAAGTTTTAAATTATAGATAAAACAAAAGCTTGATTAAACAAATCAACTGAATCAAAGAATATTGATTGGATATATTTGTATTGCTCAAGTTGAAAACTCTTTTTGTCTATACTTTAAATAAATCTTGCATCAAAAAGCGATATTAAGCTGTGAAATATTTTAAATAAATTTATGCATTCTTTTATCATAATTAAGATCAAATCTCCTAAAAAAGCAAGCAATTTAAAAAATATCTGAAAAGAATTCGCAATCTAGAAAAAAAAATGGGAGACTCATAATCAGTTTTAATCATTTTATTTCATCATTTTGACAAAATTCCATATTAATTATAAATCAATTTCATTGAGGTTCTTTATCTTTTTGAACCCTATAGTTATCTTTGCGACCCTAGCCTAATTAAATGTTTAAAAAAACAGCTAAAAGAAAATCTCCTTCTTGTCTTAGTGATAGCTTAAACTTAATGGGTTTGGTTTGTAGTTTCGTTCGGTCGTCAATCATAATGGCAAGACATTTGCAGTTGATTTTCACCTTGGCTATGATCAATATACCCAGCTCTTGACTACGCCCTTGATGGCATATTGCTGCCAGGTCGCTTAGGTGTGGAAATGAGTGTGAGCTGCTGCGGTAAATGAAGCATTTGGCCAAAGAGGCACGTACTCAATGGATGGAGGCTGGATTTTAACCGTGTGACCCTGTCCCGCTCTAACTGCTTGTTTTTCTTCACGCTCTCCCTCTCACTCAGTTGCCTCTTTGGGGCGGATAAGATCCACCACATCAAAAGGCAATCGAAAGCAATACTCATATGAGTAAGTAGTCAAGGACTGCGTCTGGCTCTGGCTCTGGTTCTGGTTCTGGTTTTGGTCCTGGGGGTGCGTGGCATTGGTGGCGGTATCCTTTGGTTTGGCTTTTGGAGGAAAACTTTTCCCCAACTAATTTGCATACAGTTCTTGAAGCTAAACCTACATGACCATGCAATTTGCATGCCTCGCTGAGGCAAGGGTGGACTAGACTAGGGTTCGATAGGGTAGGGTAGGTTAGGGTAGGGATTTGTCTGCAAGTTTTAAGCCCCTTCAGTGTGTCAGTGCGTTTAGAATAAACAAGAAAGCGTTAAGGATTTTATGGATGCTCGGTTTAAGATTGATTAAGACGTATCTATTGTCGAACACGTTGGCTTAACTTGGCCTGGTCCTCCAATGCCTTGGCACGTAGCTAAGGGCCAAATGGCTCTTCACCTTTTCTCGCTGGATGTTCGTGATAAAATCACATCCATAAACATTAATCGCTCACTTTTTATGAAGTGCAATAAATTTCAGCGTTCATGCTAGAGAAAAAATTTCATGGTACCTCTCTCCCCCTCCCTCTCCCCTATTTCTTTCTATCCACCAAGTAAAACTCTTTTAAGGAATATTTGCTTTTCTTTTCTTTTATATTTTGCTGTTGGATTTTAGTTTCTCTAAAAATAGCTTTATTCGTATTTGATTGGTACCCATTTTTTTGTTTTTCTCTTTGTTAATTATATATAATACGTACATATATATATAAGTTCTTTTTGGTGACTTTAAAGTTGGCAAAGAACATGAACAAACGTTGAATAAATATACATTTAGTACATATACATTCGAATCGGTTGATTGGCCTATACATATATTTATATATATATATATATATAGTATATGAATATCATATATAACAATCACGTGTTGCAGCTAGATTTTTGAATTTATGTAATGAACATTTCTATTTAAACAATAATTATATATATTTATTGGTGTTAATTTTTCTCCTAATTAGTTTCTTGTTAATGAATAAATTAAGCAAATATTTTTGTAACGAATGTTGAGGAACATTGAATTATTCAGTGACTTTTTAGATTACCAAACGCACGAATGGCTCATTACTTTGAAAAATAGGATGGATCCGCCTACTTTCGGTTATACTAATTCCATCAATATTTACTTTTCCATAGACTTCTCGTAGGACCACAGTCTATCTAGTCTCTTCCTTGCGAATTATTTTTTACTTAATGAGTCCAGAAAAAGGTTTTTCTTGTTTGTTTTAAAAGTCACTGAAGTATCAACCAGCCCTCGTATTAAACTGTTTCTCTATGGAGTTTGTGTTTTTGTGGTGCAAAAAGGATTTTCACAAATAAATGAATATTGATTATGTTTTACAATTTTTCTTTTGTTTCATTTGTATTGTTTTAAGAATAATTTGTGTTCAAATTGTTGGAGTAAACTTTTTCGTGTGCAATTATTGGACTTAATATGATGAATTTTTCATTTCAATATTTTTGCCACATTTATTGATAATATTTTCGTTTTTGGAATACAATAATTTAACCTTGTCATAAATTAATTTGCACATAATGAATAACAAAATGTTTGGCATTAAACAATAGACTTTATACATTTTAAATTTATGTATATATATTCCTGTGTTAATAGTTATGTTTTTTTTGTTTTTTTGCTTTTTATTGGTCACCTGTGTTGCTTTTGTGTGTGATTTTAAGGTACATGTTGTTGTTGAAGTTGTTGGTTTTGTAGTGAAACGAAATCGAGAGAAACCTAGGTATATGTATATATATGGATTATAAATGTATATCAAATGCCGATGAGTTAACATTCCACAAACATTTGACCATTTTCATGAATATATTTTTCCATATTATTGCTTTTCATTTATTTGGTTTTTGTTTTTTTCGTTTTACTTGCCTACAACTAGAACACTGCCAAATTGTTTGCTCCCATTATCCCAAAATTCGTACCCGATACGCCTCTCTTTTTGCCTAATCTTAATGTTAACTCAAGGATATCAAATTATATTTGTGTTTGTGTGTGATCTACTCAAAATTTACAGGCCTAAAAAGTCTTAATAAATGTGTGGGTGTGTGTGTGTGTGGAACTCTACTTTAATTGCAGTTTAAACTTGTTTCCTATATATATATATATATCCACGATATATGTATGTATATATCTTTTTTGGATGTGTAATAATTGTATTGTATATGCAGCATTAATTAACTTTGATTATACACACGATTTGTAGTTAGATCCATTTGATTATGTTACATGGCTAATTGAGTTTCGGTTTTGCACTTATCTAAATAGATTTTACTTAGTTTTCTAGTAATTGATATAAGTGTGTGTGTGTGTGTTTGTGTGACTAAGTGGTATCTAAACATTCTCCGCCTGTTCTCAAAGATAGTTCGGCCGGGATACACAACAGAGTAGACTCATATTCTTGCATATATTTATTTGGCGTCGTTTGGCCTGCCATGGTCCGGTTGTATCCAAAGCGGCATTTCGCTCTGCAAAGAAACAGAAAAGTGGCCAAAACATTCGGTAAACATTTAGTTTGATTAATGAATGAATGAAATCCAATGAAAATGAAAAAAAAAAAAACAGCCAGCGACTGGATGAGTGAGTGGGTAAGTGACTGAGCATACAAACGCATTTCGTTTAATAGCCCTTTTTTGTATGCTATAGAAATTTGTTTGTGTGCTCAGCCAACCCAAAAGTCAACCAGCCAACCAACCGCCACCACCCACTTCTTCTGGTTGAATGCCATTCTCGGGCCTTGGCCAAATATCAAAGTGCATGGCAATGGCTGCAGCGGCAGCAATTGCAGGCGAACATTTGGCGTAAACTGCGCAATCTCATCTCAGCAGGCTACCAGATGCTTGTTGCCTAGTACTCACCCAAATATGCCTCATGTTGTGGCATATACTCCTGCATCTCCGACAGCAGCACGGCAATGTCCTGCGAGTCCTTTGTTATGCTGCATAATTCCTCCTCATTGAAATCAGGCGTTATTTGTTTGCATAATAAAATCTGACTTATAACATTGCCCAGATTCGAGGGACCAGCACGATTCTCTGCAAGAACAACAAACAAAAAAAAACTTGTGGGTGAGCTGTCTGAGGGGGCTAAGACATAAGAAAAATTGCAAGTTGTACAAATGCAATAAATTGAATTACTTTCATTTGACTTTGAGCAATTGTATTTGCTTTTCCGTTTGTGTATTTCATGTGATTTTTATGCAAACATTTCTCTTTCTCTTGGTTGCTTCATTAGACAAGTTTTATTTATGACTTGCTTTGATGTTTGACAAAGCTTTTCAAAATAAAGTCAAAAGCAACAAAATTTAAGCTAAAAGAGATATAATCGGACTTGTTTGTATGCTGACATGTTATTAGAATTCGTTGACATTGTTCATCAATTTTAAGCTGCAAAGTTTCAGCATTTTCTAGAGAGAAAGACTTGCCAATTAGATTTTCTAGACATAGACCAATTAAAATTGGTTTGAATATTTTTAGAAAAATCAAATAAGAAATAAGTATATTTAAATTTTAAATTTCTAGTCCCTTAAGTTCTCATATGGAAGAATTAAGGATTAAAATCTGTTGGTTTGATGGAAACTTCAAGTTGATTGAATTTGCTCACTTCTGTGAATTTATGTTTTCAAAGCATTTATGATTTATTAATTCCAATTACTTAATTAAAGATTTTTTTTGTGTTTTTTGATGTAATCCTGTTGTATCTCAAAACAGTCTAGCGATAACTTTTTATTTTCAATAAGCAAAATATTAAAACAATATTTTCACATGGAAATTTGCTTTAGTTTCAATTCTATTCAAACTAGATTTGATTGCACGTATTTGATTGTTTTTTGGAATATATTCATTGCCTGCCAATTTTGTTGAGGTGGTAAAAAGAAACTAAGGATGTTGTTTTTTGTGTGAAAACAAATTGTGTAACGCCACATTTTCTTGTATATTTATTTTTGTCTAACATTTGGCATTCAAACAATAACTAATTTTATTCCGTTGGTTTTGTTTTTTTGTCCTATTTTTGCATTGATGGCGTTTTCATGGATGCCCAAGTTGCCCACTGCAACAATAACAACAACAATGGCAACAAGGACAGATCAATTAACAAATAAAGTTTTCCAACCCTGTGGCTATATGCCATAGGTGTGTGTCTGTGTTTTTTTGTTTTTTTTTGTGTTTTTTTTTTTTTTTGTGTGTGTTTATGCGTTGTGGTTTGTTGACAGTGAGAAAACAGTTTTCGCCGAGTTGGTAATTAAAAATTATGATCAGCAATTGACATTTTTTGTTATTTGCTTGTTGCAAATAATCAGTGGGGGGGGGGCCAACAAAAAGGAAAAAAAATTTTAATTCACACCATTTGTTCAAACAAAAGAATAAAAAAAAAACCGAGGGAAAAAAAAAAGGGGGGAATTTTAAATGACAATTCAAAATGGCAATTTAATTAACATAAAGTTCCAAATGCTACAAACATGGTTAGAATAATTCGAATTGTTAAGCGTTGCAATGAATTTTAAATGAAATTCAAAATAATTTAATCTATATAAAACGAATAAACAATTTAAATGAAAATCTTCTTTTATAATTTAATGTATCTAAAATGAATAAACAATTTAAATGAAAATCTTCCTATACTAATGACACTTATCTCTTCAACGAGTCATTGTGCTAAAGTGCAATGAAATTTCTAATATTTATAATTTAATAAATCAAAGCGGACTGAATGGAATAAACAGATAATATCGATTCTGTAATAATTTTCAAAGAAAATGTGTACTAAAACCTCAGGCAAAATGCATTCACTACTGGAATCGATATGCATTTTGTTTATTAAACATCTCATTTGGTATTTTGCCTTTGGCTCTATTTGGGGTCTTGGAAAACTTTAATTTCCGGCCTTGCAGTCTCACTTTTTCCAATTAATAACCAATGCGAAGTTCCTCTACCTTCTTCTATTTTCATGAACGATTTACTTTACTTCATGAGGCTCTTGTGCTGTGTATTGTTGTTCGTTGAGGACCTAAATTGATTGATTTTAGTTCGTTTTCAATTGCATATTGCTGCTCGATTGTCATAGCTATAATTCGACCCAAATTCGATCAGGTGCTGCCACTGGGTGAATATCTGACTTTGACAGTATTGTTAGAGACAGCAAAAAACTATTGGAAAATCTACGTATATATTTTCAATGACCCGTTGTTGATTGGGAAGGTAGGTAGGTAGGTAGGTAGGGAGAGGTAAAGGATTGTAAGTTGCAATGTGGCAACACATGTGGTGCAGTCGTGCGTGCCGTGTTGAATTCAACTTACCATAATAGCCAGACATATCCATTGGCACAACTTGTATGAGACGATAACTTTTCACCAGTTCACGTAGGAACAATTGGGCCATGTAGAACAGGAGCACCAAATGCGGGTTGTCGGTCAGAATGCCATCGGCCATGGCGCTAAAAGAAAAGAATGGGAATAAGAGTTGAGAGCCGCCGCATTATGGTCATGTTTTTGTGTGTGACTGTGTGTGTGGTTGGGTGTGGACCACTTTTGTGGTGAAAATTGCAAAATGAAATTTATATGAAATTTATGACATTTTTTGGGGAAGAGAACTAATACTCAATTGTTCGATTTTTGGGTTCAATTCAAATAATAACAATGATGATTATGATGATAGTCACCTTCTTCATAAATATGATGCTGGTGTTCCCAAATAATGCGATTGGCAAAAAAGATTTCTATTCACATTGTTCCTTCAAGTGTAGAGAGAATTTATGCTGGTCTCACAATAGAAATAGATTTTATTGCACAGCATATTTCTTATTGAAACTTTAAAATATTCTAAATGAAGTGACCCGAAAATAGAAATCCAAAGTATCAGCTTTCCCTTTGAACTTTTAAATACATTTTACCGAGTCTGGACTATTAATTCTATAGATGTGATAACTTTTTTGTTAAAAAAACATTGAGATTAGCATTTTTATTTTGAATTTTGTATTTTAGTTTTGCAAGTTATTGAATATCGACAGCGACATTTAATGGATTCATTGGAATAGATTGATAAACATCATAGAAGCTTAAAAGTTTCTGGTTAATTGCAAAATTTTCATTGCAGGAGTATATCAAACCAATTCCATTACGCTTTTACAAATTGTTCTAACAAAATATCCATTAGGTCGCCATAACTCACTTGGAAAAAAACATTTTCCATTTTCGCTTGCAGTTGAATATTAATGGCGGGGAAAAGTGCTTAGTTCAACATTAATTTCAGTTCTAGCTTGACAGAAAGATAGCAATTATGAGAGAGAGAAATATTGTATAAATTTAAATAGCCATAAACACAGCACGAAACATAAATTCAATTGCTTAAATTGCTTTTGCATTGCCCTATAAAGAAGAGTAGGAGCCTAGTATACATATATATACATATATAGCCCGGTTGGATAGTGGATTAACCCAACCGTTCCTTACTCACTGCCATCATTCCTTGCTCCAACTTGAACTCCATCTCTTTTTCCTACTTGGGGCACAAAAATAAATTGCAAATTAATCTCTCTGGCAAGGTGTGTTTGTGTTGGTTTGGGGGAATTGTGTGTTTTGGTTGGTAAAGCTACTTAAAGCATTTAGATTTGCAAAAATCAAGGACAACATTTCTCAGTGGCAAAAATATACATGAAGATTTATTTCTTCAGTTGTAGTATGAACAATTTCCTTGCTTAAACTCCAATCAAATTAATGTTAAGCGATTTTTTGTCCGTTATCCCCTTGAAAGGAAAATGAGGAAAAACTGCAAGTTGTAAAGGGCAAAAGCAAATGTTTTAATGCGTTTTTTTTCTCTTTGCCCTTCTGCCAAACAATTTGTTTTGGTGATTCTATCTTTGTGCTGCTTTGGGCTGCTGGCTGGCTCACATTAACGCGGGTCATTTTCACCAACAACAAAACATGGCAATAATAAGAAAATCTGCAAAAGCATCCGGAGAACGGAGCAACAAAAACATCGAGAAAAAATGAAAACGAAAAATGGTCAGAACCATTGTCGGCAGCTGCTGCTGCTCTTGATTACAGTTTGGACGTTATTTTCATTTATTGCAAATAACAGTGAAATATTTTTTATTTGCCACCCAAAAAAGCAAATAGGGAAACAAAAAGGACCAAAATGCTGACGAAAATTGCACAATTATGCGTAGAAATGCTGAAGGATGTCTGAACGGTAGAAGGACAGGATGAAGGCTATTTCTCTTATCTTGCCCTAAATCGAACCCCAAAAAGTTATTAACTGCAGCCTGTATAAAGTTGTAAAAATTTACTGCGGTTCAGTATAAAATACAAATACAAAAAGAAAGAAGCAAACATGAAAAGCAAAACAGAAGTAAAAGGAAAACTGAAGAAAGGAGAGAACGTGCCCAATATCTCTTTAATTGTGCAACTTGACCCACTTCGGGGGGAACTCTCCAATAATTTGCTGTCACTTCTCACCGAAACACACAGAACGACCGAAGAGCGAACCAACCAACCAACCACAGGGCATTTGTCCCTTGTCCCAGCAGCCGGCATCAAGTGTCGAAATAATATACCAAATCGCCAACAGCAGCCATAAAACAATGCAACAGCTACTGAGCACAGTGGAACCCATCCAAATAAAATGTAATCAAATTAATAAAGAAAAGAAAATCCAAAGTTTTTATGAAGAATCGCAAATATTTTATTCTCGAGATTGCAATCGTCCTTATAGTAAATTTACATAAATAAAACGGTAAAACTAAAAAGTTATTATATATGTATATAAGCAGAGATGACTGAAAAGTATTTAACGTATCTACACAAATTTTGTAGCAACGCTAATTATCTAATTCTGGGGACAATCTATTGAAATGCCAATAGAGAGTTTATACAATATTTGTTTCTAAAAAAGGATCGCAGATATCTGGAAGGCATATACGATTTATTTAGTGTACTAAAAGTGTGGCAATATCTTAACATCTATCCTAATGACACAAACAATATATATTATTAATTTGTTAAGTACCTAGTAAGTATATAAGTAATATTATCTCAGATATATTTTAAGATTAACGAAGATAGAACTAACTCAATTTCGAAATATATAAATCTTTATATTATAAGTAAAGCTAGCTATTCTTCCTCCAAAAATAATTTTAGTTGGCTTTAATCATGATATATCTCCATTGTAGAGTAAAGTCGTTGCAGGAAACATAAAATTTTGTACACATAACCACACAGACAACGTCATTGACGACGTCTACGAGATTGGCCATGGCGTTGGCTTTGATAGGTCTGCCTGCCTGTCTTTCTGTCTGTCTGCCAGTCTGCCGGTCTCTTTTCTCCCAATGGGTAAGCAATTGTTGTCGCTGTAGTTGTTGTTGTGTTATGTTATGTTTCTCCTTCAGGCTATGATAACACCATGGGTGGCAACACAAGCAGTTGGCATCCCACTGGAGTCGAGCAGGAAGCGCATGCACAAGAACATAAATTTGACTTGAAAAATCATTTCGGGGTTATAAATTCCTTTAAGATGAGACAACTTTAATCGGGTATATAGCAAACGAATTAACATTCTCATAATCACAACGATTATAATCAAAGTAATTGTTTTAAATGGAAATTTGTAATAATAAAAATTAACTTTAAGAAAGTGAGACTACGCCACTGAAGACACCAATTGATGTTGATTTTTTTTGGTATTTGTCTTGTCATAAAAAAGTCGCCAAGGACGAGCTGGAACACCGATAGACTGATGTACCGTGAACACACTATTTACTTGGGAAATGCATTTGAGACAACATGGCGGATGCTTGATGCACTTGTTGAACGCCCGATGGGCTTCCGTTTTCTTTCCTTTTCTTTCGCCTTGACTAACTTGCTGTCAAAACATAGTCGAACCAAGTCGAACAGCAGCTAAAACAAAGTGGTGAGTACATATGTTGCTCACGTTGCTGTTGTTGTTGTACTCATTTAGCAACAACAAACAACTGAGCATAACTTCAAGACAAACAAGAAAACAAATGTGAAATTGGCACATGCAAACATCGAGTCAGAGACAGAGACAGAGTCAAAGTCAGATATATACGATGTACATACATATGTTTGCCTGGGCACACAACTCCTAGAAACAACAACTATCAGTCACTTAAGACAGTTGGCAAAGTAAAGCAAAGTGCCGTCGTTTATGGGTGTAGAAATGGAAATGGATATATGGGAAACTACTTGTTTAATGACGACGATGATGATGATGATGACGATTATTCAGAGAAAAAGCTATTTTCTGAATGCAAAATTACTTCAAGGTAGTTGCGATTCTCCAAAGTGAAAATCAAATCCTTGTAGGTGTCCTAGTTGGCAAAAATATTGCAACTTTATCATAATGTTTGAAGGAGACATTCCAACTCAACTGAAAGTGCATTTGCATTCCATCATAAAGTTATTTCGTCGGAGAATATTCCCAGATAAAGTCACTGTGCACACAAATAGTTGGTTTCCTTTGGCCACAAAAAACTAATTTTAAGAGAAAAATTATATAATCTATATTGACTTTCTTACTGTAATATTCACTTTAGTCACGTTGTAATCGTCCAAAACTTTTTAGTTTAAAAAATTCTGCAAAGTTTCCTTTCAGCCAAGACAATTTATGTTTCAGCAATAGAGATGGTTCAAAAGCAATTATTCGATATACATATATAATAACCCAAATGTATCGATATTCTTTACACGATAGCGATTAACTTTTATCGATATCTCGTATGTTTACGATGATTCCGATGAACTCTGAACCTCACTTCCTTCTGTAAAGCTAATTCAAAATGACGTGTGAGAGATGATGAAAGATAATCATAATTTAATCAAGCCATCCTTTGGTAATTAATCCCACTAATGCCCACATTCAAATGCCTAAACTAAATGCTTTGCCATTTAATAAATATCGTCTACTAGTTATTCTATTCCCAGAAGCATTTTAAATTAAATTTATCAACACTTTCATTTAAAAAAATTTTCTTTATTAAATTAAATTAAAATTATCATTTAAATACCAAAATGTTTTCGTTTTTCTCGGGCTTTCCCAAGGGTGTACCAAATTCATTATGGGAGAAACTTAGATAAAACAAAACAAAAACAAAAAAAAGCAAATGTTTTCAGTTTTTTTTTTTTTGTTGTTGTTTCACTCTTGTTTGTTATGGTGACTTTGGTGCGGCTGGCTCATATGAGGGCGTATGTGCAACAACAGGAAAAACATTGGAGGAAAGTTTAGCTGTGTCATTGTCAAGTTGAGCTTGAAGTTTTTCCTCTTTCTTTGGGCCCACTTTGAGGACTACCAACAGCCCCTTCACCTTCACCTACGTTTTATCCTCCGGCACAAAAGTCGTCTTGTCTCTTGTTCAACATACTTTTTGCTTTATTGAACTTTTACTTTCAATTTAACTTTTTGTGCGTTCAATGATGTTGATGCTTTCGCTGCGCTAATTCATTGTCGTTGCTCATACGCCATGTGAGACCAGCATTAAGAGGATTCTGGGGAGGAGAAGAGGCGAGTTGCTATAGAAGTGAAAGGTAGAATGGCAAGAGCCATTCATTTGTGTCAATAAAGCAGAAATTAATTGAAATCTCTGGTGGCAGGCAGGCAATCATCAATTTAACTGCCAGAAAGTTGTCCTTTTTCATTTTGCAATTTTCCTTTCGCCTTGCACTTTTGCATACAGGCAAATATATGTATATGTATGTAGTCGATATATATGTGTGTATATATGAATGTTCATGTCATTATATTGACATTTAAAGTGTCTCTCTTCGATAATAAATCACATTGTCTGTCATATGCCAGGCCGACATCTCAAGAAGGAAACAAATGACAGAAACACAGAGAGCAAAAACACAGACAGAAAGGAAGAGAGCAAGAGAGACAGTTGTCAGCACGTTCTATCGAGTTTGTGCCTGAAATTATAAATATTTTTTCTGTATATAAAAATTTACTCAAAAACAACTTTGTCTATGTTAATTTGGTAGCCGAATGTGCGATACTCTGCATCTCATATTGATAATGTTTTTGGTATTACTACTACTAAGCTATAACTGAGTTGCAAATAGTAGAAGAAGTAGAAGGAAAAATTGATAGTTAAGTAAAGTAAATTAACTAGAACAGAGCAGAATTTAAATGAAGAATAAAGCTCCTTCCATGTGTGGTCTTAGTTTAGCATACCTTTTCATTCTGAAAATATAGGGTATTTCAAAGACAAACAAAGCAACATAAATAAGAAACTTTTAGGGTGTGATAATGGGCGCATGTGTGGCAGCCACATGAGAATTCATTCATTCATTTTTTTTTGTCTGTTCTTGCAGCATTTTACATACTTTGGCCAAAGCATAAATCAATAAAACGGAAGGCAAAAGAAAGCCGAAAAAGTTTTGTTTGATTGAGGAGACAAAAACACAGAAACAGGACCCATTTCAATGGGATAGATATATTGAAAGGAAATGAAAGTCTAGAAGAATTATGGCTTGAATATTTCCGTTTCCAATCCAAACTTGTATGCCAAATAGGAATTTTCAATGAGCTAATTAACATGCGACTCGATCAACTGTAAAACAATGAAAAATACAAAGCTTGATTGAATTAAATGAGAATATGGCAAACATTTCGGCCCTAAGGCCAGCTCAACGCTCAAATTGTGAACTTTTCTCTACCCTTCAGTTTTCCGTTTTCATTTTCAGTTTCCCATTGTTTCCACATGCTAATAAATTATGCAACATTTGGAAATTGAATTTCAAACTCAAATGCCACTAACTCATTTCGAGTTGGTATTGTTGTTATTTATGCCATACTTTTCCCTTTTTCCCTCTTTGCCTTTTCCGTATATCCTTTTTTTTTTTTTTTTTTGGTTTGTGTTAGAGAAGGGGGAGTCATCTCAGATAAATTTGACTGCAATTAAATTTGCATACATTTCCATAAAACACTCTGAATGAAAGACAAACCGTAAAATGTCACACACATGTTGATGATGTTTATGTTAATGCCAAGTCCCTGAGGTATGTCGAGGCAAATGGAAGTGAGATAGGGAAGGAACGGACATGGTAAGGGGTATATTCTCTAGACTCGCTTACCTCTTGACCTGGGGCATCAGTATCTGGGCTGTGTGCTTGAAAGCCTCTACGCAGGTGCGTCGCAATTTGCGTATCTTTTCGCGTAGCTCCGGGCAGTCTTTGGCCTGACCCACATGTATCAGCATATCACGAAACAGAGCCACATGGCTGTTGATCTCCACAATGAGCTGCAAGTACAAAAGCACAATGAAAATTAAATATAATATGTGCCAATTTAATTTATGCCACAACAAAAACAAGAAGCCCAAGGAAAATATAAAATTAAGAAGTTGAAAGAGAAGAGAAATAACCGCAGGCAGCCCAGCCATACGACAAATTTTGTTGTACAATTTCCTAGCCAGTCAATTGGCAGGAACAGACAGATAAAGGCTAAGGCTAAGGCCTTTTTTACGGCTCATTGCCAAAAGCTGTGGGCGGCCATTGAGCCTTAATTCCTTTGGCCAATACCAGCTGAAAATCGGAGTCATAAAAATTAAAATGACTTGGCCAGGCGTGGGATTACCCTATTATCTTTTTTGTTTTTTTTTTTTGTTATGGGTTTCTTTTCGGGTTTCGTTCGGGTATCGGTTAACCAACTTGATGCCGGAAGCTCAATTATTGCCATTGCCTTTTTGTTGACTTTCATAAATAATTCGATTTAAATGTTTAAAATACTTATTTGTCTTATACATTAATTTGTATATTTATTCGGAAATCGCTTTATCAAAAAATTAATTTAATTGTTTGAGCCTTTTAATACCCTTGCATAAAGGGTTAATTAATTTTCGTCAGAAGAGTGCAACGATTATAAGGAAGAATCTCCAATCATGTTAAGCATATATATTCTTGATCATTTTACATACTATAAAATTGTTTATAATACAGCCAATCTTTTAAAGTTTTAATGGCATATATTAATGTAGATAAAAATTCGATAAAAACTACATCAAAACTTTGAAAATCGGTATAAAATTGGCCTAAATACAGCCTTAGGAAATTTTCAATTTTTACGAAATATTTTTCAATAACGGTTCTAAAGTGTATGCAACAAATTCAACTTTGCAAACCTCTAACTATGCCAATTTTTGGACGATTTCAAAAATTCATGTCTTTTTTTGCTGCTCTGAATGTGAGTTATAAATTGGCATTCAAATCTGAAAAACTAATTTTGACTCGATTTTTGAAAAAAATTACAGTGTATACACTGTAAAAATTTTCAAAAATCGAGTCGAAATTTTTTTTTCCAAACTTTGAAGCTTTTAATAGCATTTTAAAGTATGTAAAAATGTAATAAGAAATAGCTAAAAAATTTTGAAATCGGTGTAAAATTGTCTAAAATACAGCCTAAGGAAAGTCGTAATTTTGACCAAAATCAAACAATTTTTCAAAAAATTCTCAAAAATCCCCAGCGTTGCAATCTTTTAAAGTTTTGATAGCATTTTAAAGTAGATAAAAATTCGATAAATACTACATCAAAACTTTGCAAATCGGTATAAAATTGTCCTAAATACAGCCTTAAGAAAATTTCAATTTTTACCAAATATTTTTCAATAACGGTTCTAAAATGTATGCAACAAATTCAACTTTGCAAACCTCTAACTATGCCAATTTTTGGACGATTTCAAAAATTCATGTCCTTTTTTGCTGCTCTGAGTGTAAAAATGTTCAAAAATCGAGTCGAAATTTTTTTTTCCAAACTTTGAAGCTTTTAATAGCATTTTAAAGTATGTAAAAATGTAATAAGAAATAGCTAAAAAATTTTGAAATCGGTGTAAAATTGTCTAAAATACAGCCTAAGGAAAGTCGTAATTTTGACCAAAATCAAACAATTTTTCAAAAATTCTCAAAAATCCCCAGCGTTGCAATCTTTTAAAGTTTTGATAGCATTTTAAAGTAGATAAAAATTCGATAAATACTACATCAAAACTTTGCAAATCGGTATAAAATTGTCCTAAATACAGCCTTAGGAAAATTTTAATTTTTACCAAATATTTTTCAATAACGGTTCTAAAATGTATGCAACAAATTCAACTTTGCAAACCTCTAACTATGCCAATTTTTGGACGATTTCAAAAATTCATGTCTTTTTTTGCTGCTCTGAATGTGAGTTATAAATTGGCATTCAAATCTGAGAAACTAATTTTGACCCGATTTTTGAAAAAAATTACAAAAATCGAGACGAAATTTTTTTTTTTCAACCTTTCAAGTTCTTAATAGCAAAGGCTTTTCATCTGACCAAAGGACACCTGGATCGACTTAGAAATGGCCGGTTGGACGACTAACCTCCCACAGAAACTTCGACGTATGAAAATTTAAAAAACACATATTTATTGATGTTTAATTTTCAATAGTTTTTTAATATAATGTGTTGTAATGTAATGATAATTTTAATTAGATTTAAATTATACTAAAACAACTGTAGTTAACCTAAAACTTTATAATAATAAAAATAAAAAAAAAATAAAAAAAACAATGATTTATTTAAGACATAACACCGCAGGGCTTTCAGGAACAGGACTATAGATCTGCATTCAAGGAATCCCAATACAAAAAGTTTCCTAGATACAGCCTTAGAAAAATTTCAATTTTGACCAAATATTTTTCAATAACAGTTCCAAAATTTATGCAAAAACGTCACATTTGCGAACTAGTCCAAATAAAATGGTACTCAAATCTACCAAACTAATTTTGAGCCAATTTTTGAAAAAAAAATACAATGTCAAAATTTTCAAAAATCGAGTCGACATTTTTTTTCAAACTTTCAAGCTTTTAATACAATTTTAAAGTATGCAAAAATGTAATAAGAAACAGCTAAAAATCTTGCAATCTTTTAAAGTTTTGATGGCATTTTAAAGTCGATAAAAATTCGATAAAAACTACATCAAAACTTTCAAAATCGGTATAAAATTGAACTAAATAAAGACTTAGGAAACTATTATTTTTGACAAAAAAAATGGAATAACTGCTAAAATTTTAATTAAAAATTACATATTTAAAAAATAAAAATAAAAAAATTAAACATACAAAATAAAATTAAAAAAAAAAAAAAAAAAATTAATAAAAAATAAATAATTAATACAAATATTAAAATTAAAATTAAAATTAAAATTAAAACTAAAACTAAAACTAAAATTAAAATTAAAATTAAAATTAAAATTAAAATTAAAATTAAAATTAAAATTAAAATTAAAATTAAAATTAAAATTAAAATTAAAATTAAAATTAAAATTAAAATTAAAATTAAAATTAAAATTAAAATTAAAATTAAAATTAAAATTAAAATTAAAATTAAAATTAAAATTAAAATTAAAATTAAAATTAAAATTAAAATTAAAATTAAAATTAAAATTAAAATTAAAATTAAAATTAAAATTAAAATTAAAATTAATATTAAAATTAAAATTAATTTTTTGATTTTTTTGATTTTTGATTGTTAATCGTTCAATTTTTGTTTTAAATTATTTTAAATTTTAAATTATTTTATATTTTTTATTGATTTTATTTTAATTCTTTATTTTCATTTTTTAATACATCAATTTTTATTTAAATATCAAAATTGAAATTCA